>JBCNJP010000015.1:21049419-21114690 GCA_039602395.1 Deinandra increscens subsp. villosa
AAGTCTTTGTCCATCATTAAAAACAATGACTATCCACGAACATCTCTTTCTAAAATTCGACGACTAATTCGCGACAAGTATCGGAATCTGGAAGTTCTTTAATTTTCTTTCAAGAAGATAAGACAAATCATTTTAACTTAAAACTTCTTCAATTTTCTTTCTTGAATTCTTCAAAAATATCAACCCACAGCTATCGAATCAAGGGTAAACTTGATAACTGATTAACTATATGAAATCTTGAAATCTATATATTCTGATCAACGAACCAACCTCATTAACGGACCAAGCAAACCAACGAACCATTGTCAGCGGATCAAAAAACATAGCAAACCAAATGGTTCGGCAGCGAACCATTGGTTAGGTGAAATAACCGCCACAAACCAATATAAGAAGATTGCCAGACGAACCGTTATCAACGAAACACTCAAATTTAAAGATTGTCTAACGAACCAATGAGCAGCGAACCAAATGATCTAAGAAGATTGCCTAGCGAACCAAGGCATTCATTCAACAAACCAGCAGAATCATCCGGCGAACCAACACTTAAAATCTCCAGTTTCACTCCAGATTCAAAATTTTGTCAAAATTCTTCATTCAATCATTTTTGTTAGGTGCAAAAATGACTTAGAAACACCTGTTTCAACAAAATCTGATCAACCTCACTAAATCTCAACTAATTACTCTTTTAACGTCTAAAAAACGAACAAAAAATGAAGAATATGATCAGGAAAAGAACCAACGGCTTTGATACCAGTTATAAAACCATATACGGATCGTTTCCAGACCAATAAAAGATAGAGACAGAAGTTTGTCATTCAACTAGTGTCGAATGCTTACAAACCGAATGAGTATACATCGTCTAAAGCTCTGGGAGAGGTTTGGACAGAACTCTCCTCTCAACACACTAGACCTCTAAGCACAAATGACCAACTTGAAGATGATCAACAAACCAATCCTATTTATAGGAGCTGTCCAGCGAACCAGTAAGCTGGCTAACCAATGGTTCGCTGGCATGGTTCGCTAGTTGGTTAGTTGACATCCATACATACATTTAACCACCAGTCTGCTAATCTATTCGCACAGTAACGACCACACAAGGATTCTTGCTCTAAAACTCAATATGGCCGTGATTTTATGGATGGTATGTCGTGATCATATCTAGGCGTGTACCTAGATCTTTTTGTAGCGACTGCCAGAAATGTGAGATGAATCGAGCATCTCGATCCGAAATGATGGAAATTGGCGCCCCGTGCCTAGTGACCACTTCCTTTAGGTAGATGCAAGTTAGCTTCTCCATCTTGTCAGTCTCCTTGATAACAAGGAAGTATGCGGACGTAGTTAAACGATCTACAACCACCCAACTAGTTTCGCATCCGCTAAGTGCCCTTGGTAATTTGGTGATGAAATCCATGAAAATCTGTTCCCATTTCTACATCGGGATTTCTGGTTGTTGTTGTAACAAACCAAATGGCTTCTAATATTCCACCTTGAACTTGGAAAAAGTCAGACACTTATTCACATAGGTAGTATTTCCTGCTTTCACGTTTGGCCACCAATATGTTACCTTCAGCTCATGGTACATCTTGTTTGAACCTGGATGGACAGAATATCAGGACTTGTGAGCTCCGTCCATGAGAAGTTCTATTAGGTTGCGAAAGGAGGGGACCCATATCCATTCCTTGAAGTACCGAATTTCGTCCAATTTTATCTTCAAATACTGGTCCATATAGCGCAATGATTCCGATACAAGATTCTCCTCCTTCAGAGCTTCAATTTGAGCATTGCGGATTTCTTCGGGTGACCATGTGTGGATCGTGAGTTGTAGTGCCCGTACTCGTTTAGGTTTGGTAGTTTCCTTTTTTTGCTTAGACTGTCAGCTACTAAATTATGTTTGCTCGGGTGTTACTTGATCGCATATTCGTAGTCATTCAACAGTTCAAACCAACGACGCTGTTGCATGTTTAGTTCCTCTAATAAAAAGTATGTTGTAGGCTTTTGTGATCTATGTAGATTGTGCACTTGGTGCCGTACAAGAAGTGTCTCTAAATCTTGAGTACAAATACGACAGCTCCCAACTCTAAATCATGGTTCGTATAGTTCTTTTCGTGGATCTTCAACTGACGTGAAGCATATGCGATGACTTTCTTGTGTTGCATCAGCACAAAACTGAGACCTTGGATTGAGGCATCGCAGTATACCACAAATTCATCTGTTTCCTCTAGAAATGATAGTATTAGGACACTCCAATGTATAGATGTAAAGTATTAGAAGAAAGATAAACTACATAAGAAAGACAGGAGTAACACAATCCTTCAAATCACAGATTTTATGGAATCACATAAATAATGTGAACTGGTCACAGAGCGGCTCACGAAGCTCTGTGAAACTTCTGTGAAATCATTTTTCATAGAAACAAGATATTTACTCCAATAAGCTTCTAATGGGAAGAAAGAAAAGTCTTAAAAAGATATCTCAAAGGAGTTCGAGATTAACAGAAGATAGAACATTCCAAGAATTAAAGACAAAGAAGTTAATGACAAAGACTTTCTCAAAACCGGCGGGTCCCGTCATTAAAGGACGTGGTTGAAAAGTGGTAAATTGAATATCTCATTCAACAAGAAATCCAAGACAAACACTTAAATTCTCAAGCATCTTCACACGAGATCATCATTACTCTTGTAGAAGGATATTTTATGTTCTTAACATTCAAATCATAAACTCTTGTAACCATTTCTTACAAAGAGATATACAGAAAAATCCTTTTATGAATTACTTGTCTTCTAGTTGATTTTACTTTCCGTACATTATCTATAACTGTTTAAAATCAACTGAACCAACTCTGATTAGAGCCCTCTCGCCTCGGCACCTAAAAATTGGTATCAGAGCAGATTGAATAACACATATTCAAGATCTTGCTCTTTCTATTATTTTGCTTTATTTTAACAGCTGTTTTCCTTAATGCTTATTTCTTTATCGAAATGTCTGGAAGAAACTGGAATAATGCTAAATCATTTGGGTCATTGGCTAAACCTCATATGCTTGCAAGGGAGGAATATACATAATGGAAAATAAGGATCCTCAACTTCCTTAGGGAAGTTGATGGCTCCTTGCTTGGCTGTTATAACCAATGGACCACATTGTCCCACTGTTGAAGTACCTGAAATTAAAGAAACTGAAATCTTACAAGGTGTTCCACCATGAACTATGCCAAAAATAAAGAAGCGGTGGAGCACTGAGGATTAAGAAAAAGAAGCTAATGAGGACAGAGCCAAAACTGTACTAATCATGGCTCTTCCTCATGAGATATTTTGTCAAGTTCACTGCAGTACTCTCTGCCAAGGGCATATGGGATGCCCTTGAGAAACTGTTTGACGGGGGGGGGGGGGGGGGGACAAATGAAAAGGAACAAACATACTAAAGCATTAAATGAGTATGAGTCTTTCAAATATCTTCCAAATGAGTCCCTTGAAAGTGTTCACAACAAAACTACAACTATAATAAACAATCTCAGAAAATTTAATGTTTCTAAAATAAATGAAGAAACCAACATTAAGTTCATAAAAAGTCTTCCTCGGGAATAGAAAGGACCCAATATGACTTTTCAATCAACTCTTGATATAGATGAGAAAAGACTAAATGATCTATTTTGTATTTTAGACTCACAATAATCTGAAATACTTGCAATCTCAAAACCAAAAGTTGACCCCCTGGATCTTACTCTGAAAAGAGAAAAAGATCTCTTAACAAGAGCCTTCCCATTCAAAACAAAGAAAAGAAACAAGTGAATATGAATTGTGAAGGTTCTGACAATGAAACAGAATATGAAGCACTAAAAAATCACCCGCACTGCTGACTAAGCAGATTGGAAAGTTTAAAAAAAGAGAACCTCTTGGTCAAACAAAAGAAACTTCATGAAAGATGAAGTTAAAAACAAAAAACAACCCTCAGATTTCAAAAAACTTGAGGTAGATAAATCTAAAATAAAGTGCTTAAAATGTGAAAAATGGGACACTATGCTTCTTAATGCAAAGGCAAAAAGGTAAAAGATGCCTCATACTACAAAAGGATATGAAGAAGCCATGCAGCAAGAGAAAGCACTCATGGCTGAGGTTGAAAATTTGGATTTTAACTCATCAGAAGATAATGATTACAAAGCCAATTTATGTCTTATGGCTGATGATGAGTCTCATTTCTCTGATATCACCAAGCAACTCAACAAGGAATAGAACTATCATGTGCAACAAATCTGGAACTGTGATTCTGGATGCTCAACACACATGATAGGAGAATGTAGCCTACTAAGAAATTATGTTAATAAAAAAGGAAGATCCATAACCTTTGGTGATGCAATCAATTAGAAACAGTTGGCTATGGATCCACTTCAAATGGTGAAGTAAGCATTGCAAAAAGTGACACATGTTCTTGTTCTAAAATACAATCTTCTAAGTTGTGGAGAAATTTGTAAAAAAGGATTCAAGTTCATTCTTTTTCTAGACAAATGTCAGCTGTTGGGCTAAAAATGATAAATTATACTTAACTAGTAAAAGAGTTAACAAAAGCCTATACTTCATCAATTTCAACAACCTCATTTCAAATGAACCCTTATGTCTAATGTTAAATGCATTAGATAGAGAAACTGAGCTATGGCACATGAGACTTTCACATCTAAACACAAGAACCATTGATGAAATAGCAAATGAAAGGATGGTGAAAGGTCTCCCTGCACTAGTCTCTAAGTCAGAAGAACTATGTGAAGCCTGCCAAATTGGAAAATTAAAAAGGGCCTCTCACAGAAGTCTTTAAGAAACTTTTGGAACTCATCCACTTGAACTAATCCACATGGATCTCTACGGACCAATAAGCACAGAGAGCCTAGGTGAAAAAGGTTACAGTGGATGATTTCTCAAGGTATACATGGGTAGATTTTCTTAAAATGAAAAATAAGACTCCTGAAACTATTATAAAATTCATAAGAAGAATTCAAAAACTATTTCATAGAAAGGTCTCTAGAATCAGTACTGATAATGGGACAGAGTTCAAAAATGCCAAGATAAGTGAATACATAGTCAGAAAAGGCATAACACACGTTTTCTCTGCACCTATGACCCCCACAACAAAATGGAGTTGTAGAAAGGAGAAATAGAACTCCTGTAGAAGCAACTAGATCAATGTTAACATCAACTGACCTACCCATCTACTTCTGGGCGGAAGCAATTGCAACTGCACGCTTCACCCAAAATAGATTCATTATCAATAGAAGACTCCAGCAAACCCCTTATCAAGACATAAACAACAAAATAGAATCATCATGTTGCGGAATATTCACTTTTATTCTAGAGAAATTTTCACCAGAAAAATCACCGTCAATACCCCTGAGATGATTGCTTTTTAATATTCACTTTTTTTCTACTAGAGAAATTGAGGACCCTCATTCCCCCTAAAAAGTGACATATTCATCATGACTTGACAGATTCGTATCACACAGCAGAATCTTAAAGTTTTTATATCTTGATTCCCTCCACATAGTAGAATCATCATGTGCGGAAAATAATTTTTCGTTACTCGACCCATAATAGTCACAATACTTGTTTCTTATTCACTCAACAATAACTCGCGGCTACCTCACAAACATTTCTAAAATTTGACGTTTAACTCATGAAAAGTATCGAAATCTAGAATATATCTTCAATTCTTCACATGTAAAGTTATTGAATAAAGTGGTTATTCAAATAACTTTGTTTATCTTACTGATGAAGTCCATATAACATCTTCTGCGTATGGGGATTATACGCATGATTTTTCATAAATCTGAACATTCAATTGTATGAAAGTCATCGGGAATAATTTTATTCGTATGAAACTCCTTAATTGTATTAGCACATCTTCAACCATATCAGCAATCGTATGAGTATCTCCAATCGAATGAGACCTTGAATCGTATGAGCTTAATATGATTGAAACTTAATCGTATCAGCTATCGGATTAGCAATCATATCAGCAATCGTACCAGCACTCGAATCACCAATCGACTCAGCAATCGGATCAACTATCGAATCACTAATAGAATTAGCAATCGAATGAACAATCAATTGAATCAGCAAATTGTTGATACGATTGATCGCTTTTCAAATCTTATTTCACCAAAACCGCCTAGATTCTTCAATTTGTCGAATTTCTTCATCAAACCATTTGTGAAAGGTGCGAAAATGAAAACCTCACACTCGTTAGGCTTCAATCCGATCATAAACACTGTTTTTGATCTTCAATTTCTTCAAAGTTGAACCACACCTTCACTTTGAACGTTCAAAACATCAAATTGATCCAAAATGGTTTAAGCAGGTGTACCAACAGCTCTGATACCACTGTTAAAACGTTTTTAGGATTGTTTACCAGGTCAAGAATAAGGTTTTAGACGAAAGTTTAGATCTATTCATAATGTAAACTCAATCGTATTGCAATTATAGTCGAAATTACAACCTAAGGAGCATACATCAGCGTTGATGCATGGGAGAGGTCCAGCATGACCTCTCATGTCAAAACAGAAATTATCAGAAACTTAAACCTACAAAATAAACAACATAAACAACTATATATAGTATGAGCTTCATATGTTTAACCCCTCAATCGTATCAGGCTCATTTGATTGACACGACAATCGAATATGGCTCATACGATTAACACTATAATCGTATGAACACATATGTCTTAACTATTGCTCCTCGTTTACGCACAGGTAAGCTATTCGCACAAACAACGGACACACTTTCGTGCACCAACAATAGGGAAAAGTGACATATGCACACAATCCTCTGTGTGCACGCTCTTCCGCTATAAGGTCCCCTCCTTTTCACACTTTCTCAGTCATCCCTTCACCCAACCTGAATCAATTCTTGTTTTTCTTTCCCTCTTTTCAAATTAAAACAAGAAAATGACATTTCAACAACTACTGGCTGAACAAGAGCAAAGAAGCACTCTACCCTTCGATGAAACTCACCATATGCCACTTCATGCCCCTCTTGACGCAAAAAATGGTACCACCATGGGGCAATAAAATTCCTGCCCACATGTAAGATATGGTATGCCTTATATCTTTAAACTCCAATCGTCTCAACCTTCCTTTAGGAATTTTAGAGAAACAACAGAATTGACAAAAGTCAAGAAGGGAACCCCATCATTACAAAGGTTCTAGGAACCATAATCACCATCACTAAAGATGCCATTCAGAGGGCTCTTAAGCTCAAAGATGCTGAGGGGGCAAGGTGCTTCAATACCCAGGTCATTGAAACCTTTCTTGACATGGGATATAATAATGACTTCACAAATGGAAACGAAAATAGAAGGAATCTGCCCCACAACTAGCAATACTTCTTCATCCAAATCCAACTCTTCTTCTCCTCAAGATTATTTGACCACCACTTCACCAACCATGGCACATAAGAGATCTTACATTTATTAGTAAGGGGAGTAAACATGAACTACTCTGCATATTTGCTAAAGCATATGCGCTCAAACTGTGAGAAAATTATGAATGCAGATTCATAATGTACCCAATGTTTGTCATGAGATTGATTTGTCAGGCACTTCGATGGAAAGGCATACCAAGGGATTCCAAATCAATGTCGTGCCCACACAGAGAGGAAGAACACCTATCGTTCTACCTATCTCTAGCCTACCTAAAAATGGACGGGGCCTTCCATCCGATGGCCATCCAAACCTATTGCATGAGATTCTCCCTCTTCAACTTGAAGTAATGGCCTACCCCCCCCCCCCCAAAGACCAAACAATGTTATAAAAAACTGCACCTACATACCACCATGTGGTCATCTAAACTTATTTGTATAACTTGTTAAAAATCAATAAAATGGTATATCTTCATCGTCGTGTCTGTGTCTCAGAAGCAATCACAGAATTTCTACGAATCACAGAGACTCTATGAAATCACAGAATTTCTATGAATTCATAGAATTTATGTGAAATTCACAAATTCTGTTAAAAATATTTATTATATATTTTCTTTAAAAATCCGTGACTATTACACACACACACACACAAAAAGGAGGGGAAAACATCACTGATCAAGAAGATTTTTGTTGACAACACTCGACACTCAAAAGCAAGACACCCCTAATGGTGATAACATTGACTAATTACTCATATTCATGAGCATTTAAGTAGAACGGTAAAATTTTATTATCGTTGAGTCGTTGAAGTATGAGAGGGAGTGAAACAAAGGAACCATTAGAATGGAACAGTGAATGCTGATTAAAGATACGAAGCCATAAAATATATCATCATCTGATATAAATACTCTCCCTATTTTCACCCTAACACTCACTCAAAATACGATCAAGATCAAGCTAACACCCCTTTCAACCAAAAATCTAGCATTCATTCTGACTCGAAATGGCTTCATCATAATCCATCTCTATTCCAGCAATGAATACACGATCAAAAGCAACTCAATATCATGGAAAACCTCAAACCCTTCTCTAATAAAAAAAACTAACCCTAACCAGAGCACATCCTCCATAGAAAACCCAAATTTTAATACCTTCAACCTTGACCCAAATAACCGACCGATTGTTCTGACTTGATCATTCTATGCAAGAGAAGTTCAGATAATCATTGAATCCCTGAAAAATATCCCAATCCTCAACCATAAATAAAGCCACACCTAGAAAGCTACTGATGAATGTATGGTCCACAATCACCGTCATGACTATTCCAAAGAAGGAAAAGAAATAAAGGTACTTCACACTTATCTCGCAAAAACAAATACTCACTTAGTTAAAGTCAAATTGACAAAAAAAACCCTTAAGAGAAATCGTAAATCTCCAATTTTTAAGAAACTACGACACTGCCCCTAAGAAGAATGAACTAAAAGAAATGGTCAATAGTTTGAATGAGGAAGGACACGTCTACTCAAAATTTTACAAAATCAAAATCAACAAACTTCTCCGAAATGGAAATTCATGGTGAATTTTCTAAACTAAACCATGAGTCCAAGAACAGGTTCAGTCGACCAGTCAAGTGAATACATTTTATCACTAATTAATGGCATCATTAAAGGCAAAAACATTGACTACGGTAAACTCATATGGAAGGACATAGTAAGAAAAGTTCATGAGAGGGAACTCAATCTAAACAAGACTGCCTTTTTTCCCTACAACAGGTCTCTATCACAACTAATACACAATGCCATCAGAAACAAGCCTATAGTCGGACACGGAGAATGTAACACCCACACTAATAACTACCCATATATTTTCCACAGTAAATTTTTCGCGCCATTTTGTTGATAATCATATCATCTATTATGGGAATGGAAGAACCATAATCAATACAAATAATACTTGATCTATATAAATGCATATACACAAACACATCCACACACATTATCACCCGTCTAGTAATCTCAACCACTCTCAATTCCAATTCTCAACACTATCCATCTTTCAACTACCAAGCCCAATAGCTTAAAGCCCAATGAGCATATAGCAAGCCCAATCAAACACTTGTAACCAAGGCCCAATAAGTGATCCATGGACTGCGAATCCCATTTGATTGATCCTCTTGCTATATTTGAGCCGCCTAAAGCCCAATAAGCCTATTTAGAGCCTACGGGTCACTAAGGCCCATTAAACTCTAAACTTTGGTCAAACACTTACATTTAGGTGTTTGGGCCTCTCCAATACCCACATTGGGTCGTAAACGTTTAACTAGCCACACGAGCCCAAACCCGTTGGGCCGGTTAGGGTAATTAAGCTAGATAACCATTTTGGGCTACAACTCGGTCACAACCCGTATTCCCTTAGCCTAGAAACCAAACCCAATCACTCCCTCTAGTCTCTATGAACCTGGTTCGGGTCCAAGCCCAAACCGGTTTCTCCTTGGATTCCCTTGTGAACCGAATAACAACTAGGTGACGATGAGGGGCTAGAGTGTAAATAGGCGCCACCCATAAGAGTCAATAAGATTGTATGCATGAAAACCACCCAATGGGGAGGTTTACTTGTGAATCCAAGGAAATCTTGAACTCCCAATAGGATTGCATGCACAAGACATCTCCATCATTGGCTCATGGTCACATCAATCACATCAACCAACGACATCCCTCTCTTCCTTCTTCTCTCTCAGCTACGAAACACCTCACACCACCATTCTACACCCATGCAACCTACTATATAACCATCGCATCCCTTACAACTCCCTTATGCCTCTTAATGCCTTAATGCTACCTCCCAAGGAAGTCCACCAACCCGTCACTTCCTCTTACACCTCCTATGGGCAACACTACAACCTCTCCTTTCACCAACATGAAAAAAACTTGCGTGCATCCCGAAAGCTCCACAGATTACTCCATCTCTCCATCCGCCACCAAGGCTCTTCCCAAGCTCAAGACACGGCCTAGCTTGGCACATGCATGTCCAACCATCCATACAACCACTCTTGTATCGGTAAGGATCCCGGTCTTAGCTTGTGTACACCTATTCACACTCACTCTAATCTAGTGATCTCCAACATGCAAGGCCATCATGAAGCTTATCCAAGCTATTGGACATCTCAGCTCCCTCATCCAACTCTCGTTCCACATCTACAAAGCTATTCTTATCATTTCTTCATTTGATATCATTGTTTCCCGTTTGTATTCGTTTCCCGGTTGAGAATCTAGACTAACATATTCTAATACATATAAAATATACAACACATATGGATCGGGTACACACCTGAGCCTATCTAAGCTCACATGCAAATCACCATCTAAAACGACACCATAAACCCGTATATACATACATATCTATGCATGTATGTAACACTTCTATTAAAACTAGATCAATCCCTTGTCTATGGATAATCTCCATTAACCAAAAGCTGTGATATACCTTGAATCGAGTTAGGCATATAAATAGTATCACAAATTCGTATACATATATATATATATATATAATTACATGCATAAATTTCATTTTAATGTATAACACAATATGTTAAAACCCACTAGTTGTCACCTAAACCAAACCGAGTAAAACAATACACCCACATGCATAAGAATCTGGTTACTATGCTCAACGGACCAAATCAGGCCCAATAGGCCCATTGAGCCGAACCAAGAAATCGACAACCATTGGATCGGGTCAGACAGATGGGTCAGTGACAACATCAGGTCGGACAGAGCTCACCGGTCGTGTCGGATCCACAACCCAACCCAATCGGGTTAAGCTCATCGGGTTAAACCATTAGGTAAACCATTATTGGCCGGAAACCCTCTCGGGTATGATAATAGTTGGGCTTAAGCCCACTTTTATAACCGGTTAATCTACCGAGTCAGTCCAACAAAGGCCCACGTCATCAGAGTGGGCTAAACCCACTATTTGGCCGCTGGGTAATCTAAACCGAAAGCCCACTTTGCAACCAGTTGGGCCACAGTCTAGGAACAGGCCCAATACGATTTATGTTGGGCTTCGGATTACGGGTAAGGATCCTGTAAACATAATTGGGTAACCGGATAGGATCCAGAAGCCTATATGGGTCCGGTCAGGCTCATAGGGTATTCGGGTAATACACAAAAATATACCCACATTTTAAAACCAACTAAATGTCTATAAAATACTTAAAATCATTTTTCCAAATATCGATGTATGTTAATAACTTTTTTACAAATATTTAACAAACCTATATCTATGTAACTATTTTAGTTCTAAATACTCAATTTACACTAGTATGGGTTATAAGTGTTTTGCAACTAAACTTGTAACAACATCTATATTACCAAATAATATTAGCTTGATTATTGTTACAAATTCCATGCATATGCTGAAACTATATTTCACAAAACCTATCTTAAACCTCTTTTGGCCTACGGACCAAAACTAAACATTATGCAACCGGGTCAAAGCCCATAGCTAAGTCAAAACCCAAATGCACAATTATACACACATACATATTCATATTAGATAGGCATTTACACAAACACAAACACTAAAACCAACTAGGAATCTCAATCGAATATGGAAACGCAAACAACATGTTAATCACCCGACCCTATAACTCAATTGGTCATAAGTCATTACTTTAGGTGCCAAGTATTGAAAGTCAAGGAAACCCAAATTACTTGGGAAATTCAAGTGCTTAGGTGAGTCCCCACATCCTTTCCCCTTTTTACTTTTTACTATTTTAGGGTGATACATACTCTCTTTTACTTCAAACATATATTTATTTCAATTATCGTACTTGCTTTATTTACATGTCGTACTTGATTATATTTGGATGCCCGATGCTTATATGCTTCGACTAGTGATACTTACCCCCAACTAGTCCCACATGTACACAATCTTAGTCCTTGGTTTAGGACCGCGACTAAAATGGGTAGCGTTATTTGGGGATAATGCCCCAACTTCTTGTGCCCATGCTATTTCGGGACACCCTCACAAGGAACGACATTTTGGCCATTGGCACATCTAAACCCCATGGTTGGGTTCACTTTATTTATTTATTTATTTATACGTGAAGTCTCTATTGGCGAGTGGTCTTGCGCACGTAACTATCGGATATGACCACGACGGGTAGAGAATGGTAGATTGTGGACTATATTCATTTAAAACCATAGCATCCCATGGCCGACGGGTCATCTAATTGAATTATATTGTGACAACGTACGATAAAACTTATATTTTCGAACTATGTACGATAAAACCCTACTTTTTGGCAAACATAACAAATTCCATATTTTTACTAAACTTAAACATTCTTTTTGATAAAACTAAACCTTTTTTATAAACCTTAAGGCAACTCATTTTCGTACGACGATTACTTTTACTAACCTTGTGAACTCACTCAACTTTCTAGTTGACACAAATCCTTTTTGAGTATGTATCAGGTACCTAGCTTTGAACAAGTCAAATAAAAGACCATGAAGTAGATTCGCTCGCGTGCGCATGAATACAACCCTAGAAGACTTTAGCTTCCGCCCTAGATTTACCTTTTATTTCCTATATGTTGTACTATTTTCCTTAATTAAATCATTTACTCTTAAAGTTTTTAATAGAAATGTATTCATTTTGTGCTTTCAAACGGATATGATGTTGGCTATCTCGGCCTCCCAAGGGTCGGGGTGTGACAGAGAACAATTTCAAGCAAAAACTCTCAAGGTCATGGACAAATTTGAAGCAGGTAAAATCATAGCATTCTCTCCTGTATCAATGACCATGCTTAACCCACATTCCTCAGGACTCCCTAATTCTAAAAATCTACCAAGAGGACCTAAAGAACCATGAGCTACACCTAAACCAACCTATCATCCCTGAACACCAAAGCCCTAACAATCCCACTTCTCTCAATCTGTTAACCAATCCTCAACACCCACACACCAAGAAATAAGCATCCAAAACTCACCACAACACTCTCCTATTCAAGCCCAACATCCAACTCATCCAAATCATAATCACTAGGTGATTTCCTCAAAGTAAACTAAACCACCTCACCCCTACCAGACATCAAAATTCCCACCATAGCCACCAAGCAACACATCTTCTCTGACTCTGACACCAAGATTCATAAAAATGAAACTATAAGTGGAGACTCAGTGAGTCAATGATTCTTGGACACGAGTCACATGGATGTGTACCATGCTGACTCACTTGAGGTAAGCCTCCAGGAAACTAAGGAAGTACCTTCTCAGGACTCTTTAAAACAATTGAGCTGGACCCTAAATTGGGTATAACAATGAGAGTGGAAGCCTAGTATACTGCAGCCTATGCTGACATTGCTGGCATTGACATATCACCCAATGGTCTATCTGCCAAATCAACAGAAGGACACGTGTTGTCCGCTGGTTTGTTAGAGAAAGGGGAAAAATATATTGATCCAATTTCAAAGTTATTTAAGGAGGCTGCACTAAAATCTGACTTTGAGAAACTCTCAACGACATCCTCTAAAACTATTTCAAACTTCATTACAAGTCTGAATAGAGATTTGACAGACTTCAACTTAAAGCTTCACAGGACTATGTGAACTTACATGTTTCACAGAAAAGATGGAAGAAAACTCTATGAAATTGCTAAAGATTGAAAAAATATATGGACGATTTCAAAACAAACACCAACAGGAAACTTCAGGAACTACTTGACCAGGTAAAAACCTTACAACAAAAAAAATGGCAAATTGGGTCAAACAGTTTTGAAACACCTGAGGAAAGAATCGAAACCATGTTGAGTGCAATGGAGAAAGGATATGAGAGCCTTGTCAATAAAAGACAACATGAGTTTAAAAGGGTTAATGAAGAACTGACCAGCCTCAAAGGAGACATATTGAAAGGTCATGATAATTAATCAGAATCAGGTGAGATTGGACAAAAAGGTGGCCAAGCTAAAAAGGGAAATCAGATCTAAATCTGAGACAGCCAGGTCAAGCTCTTCATCTGCCAAAGTTAAAACTCAGGAAGCTCCAAAACAATTCCCTCCGGTCATCAACATTGATGACACTCCTCCCAAGTAGCGGCTTGATCTTAGGAGGAAAATGACTGAAGACAAAATTGAGGTACAATAGTCACGTCAAATATAGAAGCCCAGTGCCTGCAAACCTCCTCAACCACCTAAGGGTAATATTCCTCCACCTCCTCCTCCTTCATCTTTCTCTAATTTATTCCTACATAGAAAACCTCTGCAGCAGGAGGTTCAACAAAAAAACAGGGCACCTCGTCCTCTCAAACCGCTCAGTCTACTCAAACAATGAACAAAGGGAAGTAGAAACAAGTAGCCGAGTTCACCAATCAAGGGGGAGCTGCTAGTACCACTATTGTAGAAACACCAAGTTCCTCCATCCCCTCTCATTCCATGTACACAGAAAACTATATGAAGCTGGGCAAGAGAGAAGATAAGATTTGGCATGAGAAGAGGGTCTTCTCTTACATGTTTCTTAGAGAAGATGAACCCCCCCCCCCCACCCCACTGAGTCCTTTCTTAAGACATATATATGAAAACTACTTCAACAAACCGCCAATTCCAAAAAATTGGTTATATTCAGAGGCTGTTACTTGAAGTATTGGAAGTCAAGAAAGAATAGTCACTCAAGAACACTGTGTGAATTTTTAAATGTCCACTACATAACAAGAGCTGAAAACTCAGGCAGAACACTCAAAATAGATGACAGTGAGCTTGACTAACTGAGCCCAATAAACATTATGTGCCTTCTCAAGCTCTTCATAGCAACTAATTCATCAAGTCTGAAAAACAAAGAGCAGTTTACCACCTTCAACAAGCAGAACTGAAAATCTTTAGAAGGTTCACAAAGATTGACTTCAAATCAAGAATGCATCTAGGTCTGGAAAAGCTCAACATCTCAGAACTACAAGAAGATATACCTGAGGATGTCATCTAGGGAGGATCAGGAACCATAGGGACTGGCCATGAAATTGGAGTATGCTTTAGAGGTCCCGAAAAGAAGAAGCTATACTTCAGACTGAACCAAAGATAAAAATACTCCAATATGGCAGAAAACCTGTTCCTCCACCTGATAAATAGAAACATAGTCAGTCTCCCTGAAGTTGCAGAAACAAGACAAATTCTTAGTAAATCAATCAATCAATTGAAGGAGAACAGAAGGTTCTACAAACAACTCTATAGAGAATGTTTTGTGCAGATCTCTCGGAAACTAAGAGTCAAGATAGACAATATTTCAGGAGAACCCGAATGACTAAAAAACATTGTATCAACTTTATGTTTCTGTTGATCAATAAAAATGATCTTTTCTTATTTTTATACTTCTTCAAATACTTGGGGGGGGGGGGGGGGGTTGTTAAGACACTCCAATGTAATAGATGTAAAGTAACACTCCAATGCAATAGATGTAAAGTAACACTCCAATGTAATAGATGTAAAGTATTAGAAAAAAGATAAACTACATAAGAAAGATAGGAGTATCAAAATCTGTCAAATGACAGATTCTGTGAAATAATAGAAATTCTATGAAGTGTTTCACAGAGCTCTGTGAATCTTCCATAATTTTTTTTCATAGAAACATGATATTTACTCCAATACGCTTCTAATGGGAAGCAAGAAAAATCTTAAAAAAGATATCTCGAATGAGTTCAAGATTAATAGAAGATAGAAGATTTCAAGAATTAAAGACAAAGAAGTTAATGGCAAAGGCTTTATCAAAACCGAAGGGTCCCCTCATCAAATGAAGTGGTTGAAAAGTGGTAAATTGAATATCACATTTAGTTTACCTCGACCATATTATTCCTTACACTTGCTATAAAAGGAAACCCTTTGTCAACAAGAAATCCAAGATAAACACTTTAATTCTCAAACATCTTCACACGAGATCAATCATTACTCTTGTAAAAAGATATTTTATGTTTATAACATTCAAACCATAAACTCTTGTAATCATTTCTTACAAAGAGATATACAGAAAAATCCTTTTATGAATTACTTGTCTTCTAGTTGATTTTACTTTTTGCATATTATATACAATTGTTTAAAATCAACTGAACCAACTCTGATTAGAGCCCTCTCGGGACCTAACAAATAGGATGGGTGCACTACAAAGTTTCTACTTCAGCAGTTGAAATGCGGCCTTGTGATTTTCGCCCCATTTATAAGCAGTGAATTTATGCGTTAAGGCGGTGAGAAGTTGGGCATTTTTAAAAATCCCTCGATGAATCAACGGTAGTAACCAGCCAACCCCAAAAAGTGCCGCACCCCAGTGGGAGTCTTCGGTACTTCCCAGTTCTTGATGGCTTCTATTTTATCTGGGTCGACATGTTTTCCTTCCTCGTTGACTACATGCCCAAAAAATTGGACTTCTCGAATCCAGAAATCGCGCTTGGAAAATTTGGCATATAATTCGTCATGCATAAATAGTTCTAGAACTAAACGTAGATGCTCTTCGTGATCTTCCTTGTTCTTGGAGTATATAAATATATCTTCAATGAATACAATGAAAAATTTGAAGATACGGTTACATACTTAGTTTATGAGGTCCATGAATACGGCGAGGGCGTTGCTAACCCAAGTGGCATAACCAGGAACTCAAAATGTCTGTACCTTGTTTGGAATGCGGTTTTACGAATATCTTCTTCATTCACCCTCAGCTAGTGATAGCCTGCCCTTAAGTCAATCTTTGAATAGAAACACGATCCTTGGAGTTGGTCGAACAAGTAATCGATTTAGGGTAGTGGGTAGCGGTTCTTAATGGTTACGTTGTTTAGTTCACGGTAGTCGATGCACATGCGAAAAGCCCCATGTTTCTTCTTGACGAACAGGATCGGGACTCCACACGGCGATGTGCTAGGTCTAATGAAACCCTTATCCAACGACTTTTGTAGTTTCGGGTAATTCCTACGATTCAGATGGAGTTAGTCTATTAGGAGCTCAAGCGATCCTGCTATCAAAGCAATCTCAAACTCGACTTGCTTTCCCCACTGGGGAGTCGAATGCGAACAAGTGTCTCTCGGCAGATGATTTCTGCATGGTTTTTAGACAACCAGTCCATTCTAATCACTAATTCAAAGCTGCCAAGTGTAGTAGGCATGAGATCAACATCGAGTTGATGACCAGACAACCCTAATTTACATCCCTTGAAAATGTGAGTTACATCAATCAGTTTACCGTCGCGAGTTCTATGGAATATTTAGACTCTAGTTCAACAGGGTATGTTCCTAATAGTTTACTGAAACTTTCCGATATGAAAATCCTATCAGCACCGGTGTCTAATAGTACATTAGCAAAACAATTGTTCAAGGAAACTTACTGGTGACCATGTTGGAGTCTTTCCTAGAATCTCCCTTACCAAGAGTAAAGGATCGACCCTTAGTATCATTTCCATTCTCGTTGTTGTCGTTTCCATTACCATTCTTCGGCTTCAACTGCGGATAATCCTTATTGAAATGTCTCTCTTTTCCATATATACACTTTCAGTATAGAGATTTATACTCAAAGTCGTTGTTATACACCTTAAGGTTAGTTTATAAGTTCATATTACCAACCCACTAAAGGTTTGTTTCTCCCAATTAAGTATAAGATTAGCCAATCATGGCTTTAAGGATTTTCATCTTCAAAGGATTTGCATCACTTCAATGCACACGTTTATTTAATGCACACCTTAAGGATTTGCATCTTCAAAAATGTAAAGTTCATAGACAAACACAAACAAGTTTGATAGATGTCAAACAAGTTTGATAGATGTTGAAGTCTCACAATCTTGATTTGAAATACCAAAAACTAAAAAATAGAACAAGCAAAATGACTCTAAAACTGAAAACATGAAAGAAAATGGAAGAATTGAGCAGGTTAGAAGTGAGGAGGAGGCTGCTATTTATAGACTCGAACTATATGTAGGGTCACGACCTGTGTCTGGGATGCAGGCCCCATGCGTGTTAGTAAATAACAATGATGATTCAAGCAAGACAGAGAACGAGTAGAAAATAGCGATGATGAACACCAAAGAAAATCACTTCAATGCACATGTTTATTGGATGAAACATCGAGTACAAAAGCAATAAAAAACCGAGAGAGAAACCTCCACCCTCTAAGATGTATTTCAGATGTCTAACTAAACAAGAAGGAGGTCACGAGTTTATATAGCCCCAAACCCGTGAACCCTTACAAACCATAAACCAATTCACGGCCTAACACCCCTAAATCCTACCTTTATCCCACTCACAACATTTAATACACAAGCCTAATATATCTCTACGGGGATGTTCTTGCAGTCGGAGGCATATTTAAAATTTTCAGATCTTGGTGGTCAAGATGATGAAGGAAGAAGTCATTCATTCAAAGAAGAAAGAAGAAGAAAATGGTGGATGTGTGACCCCACATTTGTATGAAACCATTTTAGTGTAAGGATACTATGATACTTTCATGAAGATGTGTGTTTTGTATTTTTAATCATCAAGGGTATTTTTATCTTTTAAAAAAATTAACAGGATAAAAGGATGGGTGTTAGTGGGTTGTACCAAAACCGAGATACGAAAGGGATCTATTGAACTAAAATGATAATCTTTAAAGTATTGGATTAAACCCCAAGATTTAAACCGAACCTCATGGATGAATACAACAGTTTACTCCAATTTTAAATTAACCAAATTTGATCGTATCAAGTAATAAGTACAATATATTCAAGTAATTAAATCAATAACTTGAAATTAACGGTTGTTACCACTTTCTCTTAGACGAATGAATGGCCAAAATCACCTTGGCCCAGAGGGTGTTTCAAAAAGCCTTGAATCGCAGCAACCATTTGACAAATAGAGCAAAATCAGAAGCAAAAACACATCCAATGCTTATGTCCCCATTTTTCTTACCGCTATCATTGAATTCCAAGAGGCCCGTGAGATTTTAGATTTATGCGTACCCCAAAAAATTAGATCTTCTTAAAACTAACATTAAGCCCCGAAGCAAGATTAAAACACAACCTAATTCGGGCCAAATTGACCATATTCGACTACGAAGCATCCCCATAAAAACAACGTCATCCATATAAAAAAAAGATGTGATTTAATCGGACCATCTTTAGAAAGATTAATACCTCTAAAAGTTTCGATACTACATACCATGGAAGTCACCACATGCAAGCTTTCCATGATGTTCATGAAGAAAAGCGGTGAGAGGGGATCTCCTTGCCTAAGACACATGAGACATTGATCAAATTCTTTTTTCATAGATCTATTCACAAAAACCGAATTTCTACCCGAGCCAAGCTAACTGGCGATCCACCTCTAGCAATGAATAAAGTTGCTACGTTTTACCAATATTATTGTTGAGGACTAACTTTGCTACCAAATCACGGTTACTACTGATTAACAAATTTGTGACCGATAAGCAAAATTACTATCTAAGCCTTATTTATGTTTGTAGCTACTCAATTTTATTTCAAGTGAATTTATACATCAAGCAACTTTTGATATGATGCCCATTAGGCGCTTGCCCCTTAGACCTCACTAGGGGCTGTCAACCCTAGGACACCATTAATCGGGTCTCTTCCCCTAGACCCCCGATATGTTAGAAATTAATCCAAACAAAGAGCAATCCAAACAAATTTCAACTTTATTAACTTTTTTTAACGGTAAACTACACTGCTCATAATCTACCTTAATTAAATTACACGAAATCCACTTTTGGTGGGGTCGAACTCTTACTCTCAAGAAGAGCAACACCTTAACTACAATAGTTCTACCAACTGAACCCAACTCCCCATACTTCAACATAAGTATCTAAGGGTTTTTTTTTTTTTTTTGAATTGCGATTCCATTAGAAAACAGCCCCAAGTGAGAGCCCCCATTTACCCTATGCTTGACCCAATGGTAACTTAAACTTCTTACATTACATAATAATTAAGTGCGAGATGTTGGGATGTCTTAG
This sequence comes from Deinandra increscens subsp. villosa, assembly GCA_039602395.1. Taxonomy (NCBI): domain Eukaryota; kingdom Viridiplantae; phylum Streptophyta; class Magnoliopsida; order Asterales; family Asteraceae; genus Deinandra; species Deinandra increscens. The sequence continues at coordinate 21,069,783 of JBCNJP010000015.1, forward strand.
CTCGAACACCACTTCGTTCCAGGCTTTTCATAAGACCCACACCGTTGAGAGTAAGATTGTATAAAACACCGACTTCATCTTCCGATCAAAGCGAGACTCCTCCACTCTTAACACCAAGAAGTAACTAAGGTTAATCATCTATTATAAAGATGCATTAAAAGCAATGATTAAGTTAAAGATCTATAAAAACTTGCTAGAGAAAATTAAACCTAGAATCTTGAACAAAAGTAAAAACATGTGATCTATTATTTGCATTTTCCAAACAATTAGTGATGTGGTAAATACTTAGATAAAAATTGATGTTTGTTAGGATCCTTAAAATCTGATTTTTATTAGATATTTTGTATAGCAACTTAATGTTGTTTACATATGATCTTGTCTAGTCTAAATAAACAATATCAAGAAATATCTTAAATAAGTGAGCATAGTACCATGATTAAGTAAACTGATACCAAACTTCTTCATTTCAATTGTACTTCCATCACAACCACATGTTCGAAAAATATCTTGCTTAAAGAACACCATGTGTCCTACTCATTGTTAAGACTCTGACTTAAACCAAAACATATCTATCAAATTCCCCCTTAAAAACATATAATTGTATCCAATAATGGAACAATAATCAATGAGTGTGTGAACTCTTGAATTTCAAAGAAAGAAAATAAATTTATTTTAGTTAGGGTTTCACCTTTTGTTTGCTTATTTCTGAAAATAGAAGCATTGTTGTCGATTGCATAAACCCCATGTAGGTGTAGCAACGGAACCATGAAAGGCATTAAAAAATATATAGTTCTTTTCTTTTAGATAACTTCTAAATCATATTTTTTTTGTTAAGTGGCTGTGAATTTATCATTATACCCTTTTAAAAGAAAATTAAAATGAATGAAACCAGGTTCAAATATCATGATAAATTTCAATCTAAAACATATTATAAATCACCCCGACAGGTAAGAGAGGCGGACAACAAGCTGCGCCGCGCAGACCTTTCTGAATAGCAAAACTAAGTCGAGTGAAAACAATGTTCATAGAACCGGGGGTCCCCCCGCCCCCATCCATCCATCCAAAGAACAAGATGTATGTCGGTCTAAGAGTTGATTGCACATCAGACGGGTCCGTCAGGAGGTTGAGCGGAGCTTCCTTCCTACCCGAAATCCCCGCACGCTTGAATATATCGGAGAGAGCACCTCTAACCAAGTCGTATCGATATTTGAAACCAATGAGCTCTTTTCAATGGACGACATGCTCCCCAAACGATACCAAACACGCCTTGCGGCAAAGGGGACATTTCTCATCTGCCGGGAAAATTGAAATCATAGTACGGTACTTGAGAATAGTACGGTATTTCACCGGTGACATGTGCTGACCCAACCCGTCAATAGGGATAACCCGGAGGGAATCTTGGGCATGCGGTACTCGTAGACATCCGAAAATGGCTTTTTGTCTGGCAGTCATGTCAAATTGCGATTCCATCTCCTACACAATTTTACCAAAAAAGACACTCATATTAGATTTTTCTTAATTAATGATCATGGCATAGTGAGTTCTTTATTCATTAATGAACTCTTGGTTTGTGTAAACATTTTCAAATCTATGAGTGTTATTAAGTTAACTAACCACAATTTCACACTTAATGAAGCATAATCCACCATGTTGGTCTTACACAACCGAATAGGGACATTCTTTTACTTAGTTTATACAATAATCACTATAAAATTTAGATGGATTTTCATTGATGAGCAGAGCTAGCGGGTCCTATCGTGAGTAATGTGATTTCAAACGGATTACCGACATGATTACTACGACATCAACGACCAAACTCAGCGACAGAAGACTGATCGACAAGTTTTGAAGTGTTACACTTAAACATATTTTTTGATAGATTACTGAGAGATTACCTAGGGATTATTGTCAATGAAGTACCGATGATTTCTTTGATTCTTCATACGGGTTTGCCCTCGCTAATTGGTCAGGTATCATTCATTTAAAAATAATAATATTAATAATCATATTTTAATTTACTCAATATGAAAAAATTATATATAAGCTTCTAGAAATAAAACTAACAAAAATTAGAATAATAGTCGCTGAAACAGTACGCAGTTACACACAACAATGACAAACTTTTGATGGGCTCGGTTTCAACGTTTCACCATATGTGTAACTAGCCAATTCAAACCCACAATTTAATAAAAGAGTAAATTACGGATTTAGTCCCTGTGGTTTGCATAAATTTTGAGTTTAGTCCTTAAGTTTTATTTATTATGGATATGGTCGCAAACGTTTGCCAAACCGTATCGGATATAGTCTCTGAGCCTAACGTCAGTTAAAAAAATCTGTTAAGTGTGTATCAAATTACCATTATACCCTTGTCTTTAATTAGTATATATATAAATATCTGAACCCTTACTCTTTTATACAATTTTTTTTAAAGAAAAGAAATTATAAAATCGCCCACCTCCACCACATCTCCGTTCAACGCCACCTCTACCAACATCTTCGTTCAGCTCCACCACCACCACCACCTCCGTTTAACACCACCACCACCACCACCACCACCTCCGTTTAACACCACCACCACCACCATCTCCGTTCAACACACCACCACCACCGGTTGTTTTTCTAGCGGTCAAGGAGGCGTTTGCCGCTAACCGAAGACAGAGACTGGATTATTGGCATATTTCTACCTTCAGGCAACTACTGTGACCTTCTTCAATCCATCTTGAAATCAATGATCGGCCGAAAGTCTGGTCGGTGGATATTATCACCGGGTCAATCATCAAATCTAACGAATTTGGGTAACAAAAGAATCTGCAATTTCTTTAGGAACCGTTATGAACGCGTCTGCAATTTCTTTAGAGATCAATCCTCTTTTTACCCTCTTTTGGATTGGTTCCCCAAAAGAATCTGCAATTTCTTTTTTTCTATCTTTTGGATCTGAGACGACCGAATTTTTCTTCATTGTCCTGTTGCTAAACACGTGTGGTCCCTAATCAACGGTTGGTACAAGGCTCCTATCATCAATCTATGTTCTGTCAAGGAGGTCCTGAAGAGTACACAAGGTTGGACAGATGTTAAAGGCGCACAAAAGATTTACTACAGTATTATTATGACCACTTTTTGGATCTTATGGAAACAACGTAACGACAAGAATTCGGAGGAGGGAAGCAAGGGGGCAGGGCTGAGCATATTTTTCAAGAGATCTAGGTTATGTCCTTTCAATGGATAAAACATCAAAGTGAGAAATCCTTTATAGATTGGAATAATTGATGTAATCTCTCTTGTATTTTCAAAATGTATTCTGGCCTCTTACCACTACGTTTTTAAAATCGTCGGCCATTAAAAAAAAGCCTTGAAGTCCATGTGTGTTTCGTTCCATGGAAGTTGAAGTTCAATGCCTCTTGTTGTGTATCAATATAACATAGACACACTCTCTCTCTCTTTCTTTCCCACAAACGATCATGCACACAAAAACCTATCATCAAACCGAAATGAGTTTTAACGTTGAACTTATTGTAAGTTATAACGTTTAAATATGTAATGTTTAATTTATTATCTTTCTAAATTTTAAACGTTGATGTCAACTTTATAATATTTATGTACGTTAAAATCACAGGCGAAGTATAAAAGGGATCGAGGGGGGCGACCCCCCCCCCCCTCCCTCGGGATTAGGATCCATTACTTTTCGCCCCCGCGACTTTTTCGGTTAAGCTTTGCTAATGGTTAAAATATGTGCATTTTAGATGAAATTGACTTCAATCAAACTTAAGATTAGTAGCAGATCTAGACTAAAAAAAAAGATTTAGACTTAAAATTTATTGATAACGTTTAATAGAAAAATCGTTTTAAAGATAACGAAATACCTCAAATTTAAAATAAATTCCTAATACGCGTTACAAATTTCCCACTACGCGGTGCAAGTTTAGGAGTAGAAGACGCTACCTCTACTCATTAGCTACATTCGGTCATTCGCCCCTGCTTAAGATGATGAATTCGGTCATTCGCGCCTGCTTAAGTTAATGACTACAACCGAACAATCTTATCAAATTTCTTAGATCCAGTAAAAGAAAGGTCTAAATCTGACCATGAATTATTAAATCGAATTACATGAAAATGAAATAATTTCCATTTAATGCGTTTTTTTTCTAAGTATGAGTTTCATCTTTAAATATATAACGCATTATATATAGATATATATATAGGGAGAAGATCATTTGAAAACCATTTTGATTTGAGAACTAAAAAGAACTAATTTGAGCCACAAGTTTATTTACATGTATCCCCCCTCCCATGAATTATAGTGGTCCCCCTGAAATTTGTGGTTGATATTTAGTTCTCAAAAGTTCTCAAAAGAAAAAGTTCTCATTTGAACCTAACCCTATATATATATATATTTTTTAATCTACCATACACATATATTCTCCGAATTCTAATCTCACACCTTATTATTAGATGTTCGTCTAACAGTAGAGGACGTCCGTCATGCTATGATTTGACAAAATAAATAAATTAAAAAGCCTCTATCTTTAATATGGGACCCACTATTCATTAAAATATGGTATATCTATGAGGCCGCTCTCTAGAGGTGCATAAATTAGTTTCTTTTTTCTTTTTACTGGTTCAGGGTTGGATCAACTTTTGGTCGTAACTAGTTATTCAAGAAACCGGTTCGGTTTTTAACTAGTTTTTAGTTAAAATATACGTAACCAATGCAAATTGGTTGTAACTGGTTAAGGGGTATTTCTACCATTTTTTTTTGGCAACCGGTCAGTTAAAAACCAGTTTGGAGCCAGAGAAGGATAACTAATGGGTAACCGGCAGCTCGGTTAGTAATTGAAACCGATTTCATCTCTAACTTTTCTTTTGATTGGTAAAAAGGAAGCAATTACAAAGCAGTGGAGGGTAGCCGGGCAACAAGGTGCGCCACAACCCCTTCTGGATAGCGAAACCAATCCTACTAAAAATAATGTTTTGAGCTTTTGACAATGACAAATTACAATGTACAACCCGCTGAACCCTGCGAAAGAATTCGACCGCCACCGGGGCAAGAAACCCAAAGGTGTCGAAAGCGAAGGGAATAAACACGTGTTGATTTTCAATACAGGTTTTTAGTAGCTTTGCCGGATTCCCCCTTCAAAGCCGCGTGTCCCGCAGCTGAAGCCCAACAAGAGGGGACACTCCGATAAGGTCAACGCAGGCATGCTTCCCCCCAACCCAATCAAACACAAGACATTAGCTGGTCTTAAAGTGAATCTCTAACTGGTTTTTGTAATAACCGATTCCGGTTATTTTGATCTAGCCGAGTAGACAACCGGTTTTTTTACCCACCTCTACAGTGCTGTCTATTTGACTCTTAATTAACAAAGAGGGTGATTGGAAATTAGTAAAATGGTGTACATGTAACAAGACCCGTTAAATTAAAAAGATATAATATTTGACTAATTTAATTATTTTCCATTTTTAGACCAAGAATTTAATTAACCAATTAAAAGCACCTCTTCTTTCTCTCTCTTTCTTGGCTCTTATTTTAATCCATTTAATACTCAATTCATTTTCATTAATCTTTGTGCTAAGAACAAAGCACAGATTGTAAGGCGCGCCTTTTCCACTTGTTCCGATGGTTCCAGGACTTAAAACCGAAAGCTCTGTGAGTCCATTTATCTTTCTCCACTCCTCTGTTTCTTCATACCCTTTTGATTCTGTGTACAAATTTATCATCTTTTTTATGAAAGCTGAAACCTTTTTGTTGATTTTGGTAATATTTCATCTGGGTTTTGTGATTGATTGTAGGATCTTAATGAAATTTCTGCTTTGATTTAGATCTGTTAAAATGGGAAGAACAGAACGTTGTTGTGTGGTTCCGCCATTTTTAAATCAAAGTATAAAGCTCAAATTGATTTTAAGAAACTGAAATTAGAAGATCAAGTTTTATGTTCATTCCTTGTGTTTAGTTGGAAATAAATCTTAATTTTTCAACAGAAAAAACATATGAGAGAAAACACCATTCTTTGTAGGAATGACAAGTCTTTTTAACCCTTGTTTATCGGGTTACTTGAGCCTAATTCTTGTGTTAAATTTTCTACAAGATGTTTTCACACTCTAACATGTGTCATGTGACCTAAACCTTGTGCATGAGGGATTCTGTATGCATGTCGGACCACTTTTGCGTCTGACATACAAATCATGCCTTAGATTTGTATAACTACCTTACTGTTCTTAATCCTTGTTTATATGAATCCCAAATATATTAAACTACTAATTGTAATCCTGATTTATTAAATAAGGATGCGATTCAAATAAAAAAGGGTTTTGAGTAGGCTCTCGTTGTTCACACAAAGAGAATTGATTTTCATACGGAATTCAAACGATTGTTTGGGGCCAAATGGTCGTTTAGGCAGATCTTTAAACGATCGTTTGGTGTAAAATGGTCGTTTGGAATTTAGGCAGGTCGTTTGGACCCTTTTTTTTATTTATTTACATTTAAACTACCCCCCTCCCGAACACTTTTTTTATACTTTTTTATATTTAAACTACCCCCCCCCCCCCCCTCCTTTCCCGAATTTTACGTGGATCATTTGGTCCCAAACGACCTTCTCAAAACCTAAACGACCTGTCCAAAGTCCAAACGACCATTTAGACCCAAACGATCATTTGGATTCCGTGTAAAATATAATTCCATCCATTGTGATAATCAAGTCCCTTGTAAGTATAAGAAGCATAGGAATGATTATTGTATTTTATGTTATAAATAAGGATGACATATGTCTCAGTGCTCACTTTGGCCAATTTCTGAATTTGGTCCTCGAAGTTCAATCTTTCACATTTTGGCCCTTCAACCTTAATAAACTTTCAAACTCAAACATCTTATTTATACAAAATCAGGATTTTACACATATTAAATTATTATTGTTCTATACCTATGATACTCTTCAGTTTTTCATTATTGTGCTTTTACATTTTGTCTCGAATTGCGCTTTTCTTTTGCCATTACAATTTATGACATCTTTTGTTATAAGTACATGTGTTCATCTTTGGTGGATATTTGGAAGGGTGTTTTAGAAGTTACATATTATGTGCCATTGAATGATCACAGTCAAATAATTTTGTGCATATAATACTGTTTGAAGTTGTACAAATTACTTTTGACTATGCTGAAGTTGAACGTGTGACAAAACATGATTATTTGAAGTAATAGTTAAAACAACCGTATAACTCTATAAGCAAATTTACTTTACCATTTAATAATCAGTTTTGTACCTAATAGCAAACACAACAGTTAATGCAACTTGATTAAGTAGTCTGTTAAAACAGTTATAAAGTAATAAAACACACATATATCCAAACTTTTCAAAGATTTTCCTTATTCTCAGTTTGTTCGTGATTCTTTCAGTAAAGTTGGTTAATTACATGTTTACATGTTTATTACTAATTATAAGTTGGTGATTCTTTCAGTAAAGTATCTGATCGATTGACCTTTTATGGTCAAAGATTAAGAGAAAGATCATATCTTTATCAAATTCACATCGACGAAAAGTCGAAAATGGAGATGTTTGATGAAACTGGGCTCTGTGGAAGATTCGGTTTCCTATCAGCTCCTTTGTTCGAAACCGAGGTTGCAACTGCAGAAGCACACGTTGATGAGGATTACAGTTGCAGCGATGATGACGACTTGGATATTGAGGAGCTCGAGAAGAGGATGTGGCGTGACAAAATGCGTTTAAAACGACTTAAAGAGCAAGTTAGATGTAAAGAAGGTGTGGCTGATGCTGTAAAACCGAAACAGTCTAGGCGAAAAAAGATGTCGCGTGGACAAGACAGGATCTTGAAAAACATGCTTAAAATGATGGAAGTTTGTAAAGCTCAAGGGTTTGTTTATGGGATCATTCCTGAAAATGGCAAGCCTGTGACTGGAGCTTCGGATAATCTCCGCGAATGGTGGAAAGAAAAGGTTCGGTTTGACCGAAACGGGCCTGCAGCAATCTCGAAACACCATGTGGATCATTCGGTTGTGACCGGTGAAAACGCGTGTCATAAACTGCTGTCAACTCCTCACAGTTTACTTGAGCTGCAAGACACGACACTTGGCTCGCTTTTATCAGCTTTGATGCAGCATTGTGACCCCCCGCAAAGGCGGTTTCCGTTGGAGAAAGGTGTTGCTCCGCCGTGGTGGCCTAGCGGAGATGAGGAATGGTGGGTGGAGTTCGGGATGCCGAGGGAACAAGGCCCGCCACCGTATAAGAAGCCGCATGATCTGAAAAAGGCGTGGAAAGTGAATGTTTTAACCGCGGTTATTAAGCATATGTCGCCGAATATCGACAAGATACGAAAGCTTGTTCGGCAGTCTAAGTGCTTACAGGACAAGATGACGGCGAAAGAAAGCGCCACTTGGACCGCGATTATTAACCAAGAGGAAGCGCTTGTTGAGTCTATGAAGCCTCAGAATTTTGTAGTGAAAAGAAAGCGACCATCGGACGATCACCTCCACCGCCCTCCAGCTATGTTGGAACCGAAAATGTACGTCTGTGAGTATCCTCGATGCCCGTATAACGACATTCGTGTGGGGTTTCACGATAGATCTGCAAGAAACAACCACCAAATGAGTTGTGTTTACCGCCCTATTGCTAATCCACCCGTGTTTCATATGTCATCGAACCACATCGGGCCACCACAGACCGTATACGGGGGCACTTATGGCGCTGACCTGGCAAATCTTGGACTGCCTGAAGATGGGCAAGGAATGATTTCTGATCTCATGTCATTCTATGATGCCAATCTGCAAGAAACAAATGACAGGTTCAACTGTGGGAATCTTGATCCGATCCGACTCGATGGCAGTTTTTTCGGACCCGAGTGCAAGTTGTCGTGTGAGCCGGGTTTCGGTTCGGGTCGTGACCTGGGTTTAAGTGACAATAATACCCTTGACATGAGATTTGATGCACAGGCGTTGTGGTACATTTAAAGATGAATGTAGGTAAAACTAGCTAAATATTATTGTGGTACTAAGTTGTTATGGATTGTTTGTACTATAAAACAATTGAATGATGTTATAAATTATGTGTGCATAATGCATTATGCATTGTTCATCTGTTTAGTGGTTGGTCATGTGTCATGAATCACTTCAACTAATGCGCCTAACAAACAAGACCAATTAACTAAATCTAAATCTGGTGTTTATTCTTATTCAAGTGATGATGCAGGTTTAAAACTTATAAGTGGATAATTCTTATAAGTAATGTGTTAAAAATCGGATTGAACCGGCCGGTTCAACCGGTTGAATCGGTAACCGGTGGGTGTACCGGTTCGGTTGATGGCGGTTTTTAGTAGTTGCGGACAAAAAAATGAACCGGTGAGTTTTCCGGTTGAACCACCGGGTTTTACGGTTGAACCAACCGGTTCAATCGGGTGAACTGTTTTTTTTAAATTAAGTTAAAAAAAACATTTTCAAAACAATGAAAAAAGGTAGGACTGTAGGGTTTTTCACTATTTTTTTAATTGAAGTTAACTGATTGGACGAAAACAAATCGTCACTTCGTCACTTGGCGCTAGAGATTCTAAAATAAACCATCCATCGAAGATAACTAAAAGTCTGATATTTTTTTTTGATAAATATAATTTGATTAGAACTTATATTAATGTTATTTTGGATAATTGTAACTTGTTTTAAACTTTATTAAAGTTTCTTAACCACATTTGCCGCGGTTAAACGTTTATAAAATGTATATTGTAATTTACATGTTTGAATAGTCAATTTGGTTCAACCGTCCGGGTCAACCCGGGTCAACCGATTGAACCGTTTTTTACATAAGGCCGGTCCAATTTAAAAATTCAATTTTAAAACATTGCTTATAAGTGGATAATTGGTAAAATTTTATGAAGTGTTTGCAGTAAAATTTGAAACACACTCAGCTATCAGCTTTTTGCATCTCTACCATGATAACTATCAATGTTTACCTCATCCTTATACTAGTGTTTAAGTAAATAAATAAAAACTAATATTAAAATGTAAAACTTGTAAATATAAAATAACATTTTACTAAATAAATAAAAAAATCATATCTTACTATTCTAAGACTAGACTATATGTACCGGAATTATGAGGGGGTTATGTGAGGAATAGGGTCTCAAACACCATTATATATGAGCGTCATTAATAAATAAAAAAATCTAAGGGTCTCCGCACCCCACCCCTCACATAATGGCGAAATCTGATTGGCCCATTCATTTTCAGGAGATTTAAAAAAAATTTAAAATGAGAAGGGGGGGGGGGGGTTATGACTACAAATTTTTTCAGTCATAATCCTTTTGATGATGTGGCTGACACGTGAGGCATAATGCCCCTCTAGAGGGGTTATGACTACAATCTACACATAGTCTGATAAGAGAATAACTTATGTTACCATGTGTTCTCTGTCTGGAGCCCCCTCAATTTTCCAAATTGCCACCAAACAATATCTCCACTTCTCTCGATCCTTTTTGTTCCTCAATCTGAAGTTCATGCTTGAATTTCTATAGCTAACTTTCAAAGTTCGTTCATTGGCACAATGTTCCAGACTTTGTTTTCAAGAAGCAAAACAGAAATAAGGGTAGACATGGTTGGAGATAAAAAAATGTAGAAACACTCGTATTCAACTAACATTCAAAGGTTTACACTATTTGAGTAATTTGACATTTTAATCTAACTAGTTTTGTAACCCTTCGCGCGTTGCGGTAAAATCGGGTGTTGATAACTTGATGTAAGACTATTATCAGAAAAATTAAAGCGCGGATGAAGAAGATAAGATACAAAAGATGCAAAAGATGTAAGATGATTATCATGGCTTTAGTGATTTGCTTAAAAGAAAGTGACAGGTTCATAGACAAACATTAATCAAATTATGCTTAAGTTAAAGTTATAGCAATCATAATTAGAAAACTTCAAAACCTTTAAAACAATGGCTCAAATACAAAACAAGAAGAAATGAGTAGAAGGGAAGGGGAAGAATTGAGAAATTGAACAAATGGGAGGAGGCTAGTATTTATAGAGCCGAGTACGGACGACACGGTTCGTGCCTGTCAGGGGGAGCGTCTGAATGCAAAAGTCAACAAATTTTGTCGTTTTCTAGAAGTTGGGCACGACCTGTTCCAAGGTTGAGCACGACATGTTTTGACCAAAAAATCAGCTTCATTTCGTTGAGATACTCAAAATTCATATATTATGGGCCCTGTAACTCATTTTTCTAGTCCGAGATATGCTTTCACGAAGTGTTCGGCATTTTCCGCCCGCACTGTTGTATTCTAGCTATCGTGCTCCGGGGTGTGGTTGAGTTTGGCGGTTTCCACCTTGTCTTGACGAGAGAGAGAGAGATAGAGAGAGAGAGAGAGAGGAGAGAGAGAGAGAGAGAGATGCATGAGGACATTTTGTCTTTTCTATAAGGGCACAGACGTGCTTAGTGAGTCACGACCCGTGTCTTGACCCAAAATCACTAAGTCTTCATTTAATCTTTATTCTTCAACATAATTGACTTCTTTTGTAATTTTGACCTAGATTATTCTGAAAGCTACAAATAAAACAATATTAAACTATTTTATGAATAATTAGTTAGAAAATAACCCAAATGTGAGAAATGTTTGATATAAAAATGTATATATATTTATGCACATCAACAGCCTTCTCATTTGGTATCATTGTTGGGTTTTTTAGGTTGACCTTATTTAGTTTGCAAAGAACCATCAACAAACCTCCAAAAACATAAACAAATTGTTGATTCAATAAGCATAACTAACCCTTAAAAAGAACAAAGAAAAACAATCAAACTCATGCTATTAAAGTTTAATATTCTCATAGAAAATATAATTTCAGCAAGAAAAAGTTATGATTATGTCATCTCCATTTAACCTGAAACTATATGAAACTATCAGAAACTGAGATGTTCAAAAATTTCATATACATTAGTGAGTATACCCTTTTCAATTAGCATATGACGTGTGTGCGGGTTTATAGAAAAATATGACAATTATGGGTCATTTTAATACCACTTTTGTGCAAGTTTTAAATTTATAAGAACACGATAACTAGACAATCAACATACACCACGAGACAATCACCATACACCACATGGTCACCCATCGTAGGTATAGTATAGTGAGGATAAGATACCGAGGTCGTCTAAGGACACAAGAGCTCTATACTCAAAATCGTTACCAACGTCTAATCAGATCTATAAGTTGAGAAAAATGATTTTTAAAATAAAAGAGAAAATAAAGATATATAAAATTACGTTTTGGTTAATATCAATCGAAGCTAATGTCACTTGGGATGATTCGTCAATGGTGGATTTAGTAACCATATTGTACATAGGCCCTCCCTTAAGTTTGACCTTTCGCAAATAAAGTGTGTTATTGATGTCGTTCAGTCGCAATGACTATGACCTACCAGAACCAAACACTGTCACACACTCGAAATTACCGATTTGTTGTATTGAATACAAGGTTGTGGAAGTCAGAATTCGGAGTCGAGGCGGCCATCGACCTTGGAGGGACTCCTCAGATTCCTCGGGAGGAGTCAGATCGGGCCCTTTTTATATAAAAATAAATATATATATAAAATTTATCTATATATAACTATATAATTAAACATAAATATTATTCAAATGACAAATATATATAAAAAAAATCTATTAAACATGGAAATATTTTTAGAAGTATTAAATATTTTATTAGCAGTTAAATTTTAATATTGATAATTGATAAATCTAAAATAAAAGAAAAAATAAAGGGTTATTTTTGAATATTTTTAAATAAAGGGGGTATAGTTGTAATTATCATGTAAATTGGTAGGTCCAGTTAGTAATTAATTACCTGGTAGGGTTTTATACTTTTAGACAAACTTTAGCCGCCATTTTGCTCATCCCTGCTTGGCTCCGATGATTTCCTATGGCGACTTCTTCCGACGATGCTCCAAATCTTCCGGCGACCCTCCAAATCTTTCGACTGCTTCGCAACATATAGGGTTAAAAACCCAGAATAAAAAGGCATTGACTTGGTCAATGATTTTTAGGCCAATTTTAAGAAATTGCGACGGAGCACCACCGCCTTCCGACTCTCCGGCGATTCCTCGGCCGACTCTGACGACTTTTGCAACACTGATTGAATAGAAATCTTTTATAAGGAGACGTGGCCCATCTCTGCCTACGTACCGCTGTCGTGACGTACGGATTCAGTCATTACCAAAGCCAAGTCCACTAACATACCGCTGTCGCGACGTATGCAGTGGCAAAATATTACCAACCCAAAACCATAACCTAATGCCGTTTACCGTTGTTAGAACCCGAATTCCGGTACAACATCCTGTGACATGTGATTCGTCCTGGTCCATTCCGGCATGCTGAAATATTTGAGCATGCTGACTAACTAACACTAACGATTCTTTGTTTTTGTCATGTGTACATTGACTAGGTTGAACCCTCGACGTTCAGAAAGACTGAGTCAGACTTAGAGTCCAAGCTGAGGTCGTTAAAACAGAAGAACCGGACCTCAACGGTCATGGTGGACAGAAGACTTGATCCCATAAAATTCACTTGTATATATATTAGTGCCCTAGGAACTTATTCAGGATCTTTTGCTCTCGAACGTACACTTGTACTCACTCACACACACTCAGCAAGCCACATACTCTCTCTAATCAACTTTTTATGTGCAATAATAGTTGGTGGTGTGTGTTATTGTGACAATCCGTCTTTTCAGGTCATTTCCTGATTTAAATAAACTTAAACTGATATAAATGTCGTGAGAACATTTATGTGTTGACTGTGTTGACTTTAGCAAATTAGGGTTTTGAATAACCAATCACTATACGAGCATGCACTTAAGTCTAGACGTTTTATATTCTGTGATTTTATGTAAACCGTACGTGTTATGATTCCATGTGAACGCTTTGTCATTTTATGTGGCGATTGAACTTATGATTTTATGTGATATATATGTATATATATTCACGTAATTTATTCTGTGATTTTATGTGACAACGTGTCACGTACGTAGTATATGTAACGTTTCTATTATTTTACGTGAGTATATATATACGTATCATTATGATTTTATGTAAACTCAAAGTAAATAATTATGAAATATTTTTTATGATTTTATGTGTAACATCCCAAAAATTTATATAAATAGAATTCTCGTTAACGTCTAGTCAAGTAGAAATTTCCGTAGTTAAACTAACCTATTATGTTGTATGAATTATTCCATGGTTAACTACGGGGTTAAATATGTAAATAATAGTTTTGTTACAAATAAAAAGAAAGAAACAAACTATGGGGGCCAGAACTGTAATTAGGCAAAACTTAAATTGGTAAAGGAAGGGAGATGAGGAGGAAGCTCATAATCATGAGCTGGAGATCGAACTCCCTCCCCTTTGTCTTGCTCCTCACAAATTTCTGCAATCCAAGTGATTCAAGCTGCGATTTTGGCATGCAATCTTGGTTTCGAAGTAGTTAATCACTACTCATCATCCTTAGGGAGTCAAGTAAGTAAAACCTCCATATATTACATGTGTAGGTCACGAAAAATTGGACCTCAAATCTGCAAATTCTTGATGTATTGTGAATCCTATGGTGTTAGGAACCTTAATTGTAGCACAACTTGCTAGCTTGATAAACAATTGGTGAAGTAGTCACCAAATTCTTATGCTTGAACCTCCATGAAGATGACTACTTAAGATGGTCATAAAAATTGGTTCTAAATATGAAATTCTAACATGAATTCGATGCTATATGATGAATTGATGTTGGGTTAGAGGTGATTTCACCTAAACCATGTTAAATGGCCAAGTGGGAGGTTCAAGGGATTGAGTTACATGGGTGTATATATGTGTGCACACAAGGTGTTCGATAAAATGCCATAGAGAAATCAATATGTTGGTAAAACACCTAAATTGCTAGATTTTTAGCTTGAATGTTTGTAGGAAGCATAATGCTCAAATGAATGACCCATTATTGATGAAATCATGATCCATGGCTATCTTGGTTATTGAATGCCTTAATTGATATTATGATGTTGATGAACCATGTATGTCGATATAAACTTGATAATACGCTTGTTTGCCATCAATGTGTTTGTGTGTGTATAGCATAGAAATCATATTAATGAAAATGTGGTATAAATGCTATGGTGATAAAGGTCCTAATATTGTTAGTGACCCATTAGGCAATCAAGGTGATCAAGGGAATAACTCCGGAATTGGTGGAAGCGATGGATCAAGCTCTAAAGGTAACATTGTTTATGTTACAAGTAGTAGATATGTAAATGTGTAATTACATGCGAATAGTATAAAACATGAATTATAATAAGGGGCGATGAATGGTTCTAGGAACCATGAAGCTCAATAGCCAAGAGGTTCTCCAATGATTAAATTTGACCATAAGTAAGATTCGAAGGAATCATAAAGCGCATAACAAGTTACCATGGACGGAAATGGGTTTAAAGAGCCTATGCCATGTAACAAGATAAGAAGGATCTTAAATGGTTTGTAGAACCATAGATCTTAAACGCTTAGGTGTGGTCAAATTAAGCATTGTAAGATCCAAAGGCAAGGACCCGTCTTAACGGGTCAAATGAGAAAATTGGGTCATTTGGATATTAATTACATTGGTTATGTAATCCAATGACAAGTAGGATGATAAGAATGTAATTGTTTGACTTGTGTCTAAAAACTCAAGTAAAATGGTTAATGTAAGAAACTGAATGGGAAATAGAATTGTATACCCAAACCAGGCTAAGTATGGAACTGGCCGAAAATAGCCAATATTCTGTCAAAAATGGTCCAGGGCGTACCGCCCAGAAATTATTCATTCTGGGCGTACCGCCCCAGAGTGGAAAACCAAATTTTATTGTTTTTCTTCATTATTTGATATTGTAACAAATGGTTATGCAATAGAAGCTCACTATTGAAAGTGAGTATGTTGCAGGTAAAGGGAAAGCCTAGTGGGATGCTCATCAAAGACTACGAAGAACCGATCACATCGAGAATGAATGACCCGTCTTGTATTATGGTGAGAAGAACTTATATATAAGTCGAAGATCACATTTGGGTGTCAAACTAATTATAAGTAAATTTTGTAAATGTAAACCACTATGATGGTATTATAGGTAACAAAACATCATGTTTTGTATACAATTTTCTGGGACCAAATTTTTAACGTTATAATGTGTAAGTTTGGCATCAAATTGTATACGGGTGTTACAATTTGGTATCAGAGCCATGGTTTGAGAGAATTAAGTACTCGGGGAGTACTTAAACTCAAACCTTGAGCTCAGGGGAACGGGAAAAGTGAATCGGTTCAAGCTTAATGAAGCGTCCGGGTAAGGTACATAACCATAAATTGATTGTTGATATTTGTGTTTAATAGGAATAATAGTTCCTATATGCCGGTAAAGGCAGAGTTATTAGCTATCACTCGGGAAACGCACGGGGAGGTGTTTTCACACCTAAACCGGGAAGTGCGTGAGTGAAGTGTCCCAGGTAGAAACGTGGTAATGCTAAGGCTAGAAACCTCGTATGAACCTGTGGGAGGATATTGGCCACGACCAATATAATGTATGCGTGAGTGAAGTATCCCAGGTAGAAACGAGGTAATGCTACGGCTATAAACCTCGTATAAATCTGCGGGAGGATATTGGCCACGACCAATACGATGTTATAAAACCTTGCTGCGGGCAAGGGTAAATAAAAGCTGTAAGTTAATGAAAATTTTAACTTTGTAGATCAATGACGGACAATGATGGCGGTGATACTACAGAGGAACAAAGAAGGGAGGCTTTGAGAGCCCAAATATAGGTAAGGCGGTAGAAATGGGGTAGAGCTTAGGTGAGAAACCTCGTATAAACCTGTGGGAAGTTATTGGCCATGACCAATAAAACTAGAAAACCTTGCCAAGGGCAAAGGAATTTGAATTGATAAGTATTATTGAATCCTATTATATTAAGATCATGTTTTTGCCATGTAAGAACTATATAATTGATAAGCATGATACAATGGGTGAAGAGAGTTCTAGGGAACCACCACCATGTATCGTGTGGTATTTGATCGTAAATGGTTCATTGGAACCATAGATCATAAATGAGATGAATATTTCTCAAAGTAACAAGATAGCATTGCGACAAGGAATTATGCAATGTTGTATCTTGAATAGAAAATTTGTTAATGTAACAAGATAGCATTGTGACATATATTTAGGCAATGTTATAACTTGAAACGCGTGGACATTTATGTTCATGTGGGGTAACCTTGCTATAGGTAAGGAAAACCCTAAAAGTGGTCAGATGTGACATGTTGATTTTGCAGGAAAAATTTACCTAAGCAAGTGGATGGATGATGTCACATACGACCCCAAAATGCATTGGGCTAGAACTCGAATGCATAATGGGCATGTGCTAAGGTACAACCAGGTGGGACTACCCAACCTGGGTTACACTTTGATAAATAGTAATACATACAAATGTGTCTAAATCAAGTCAAATTAAGAGGGTGGACCCAGGAGGTCATAAATCAGAATTTGAAATGAATGGGAAATTGGTGAAGAACGACTCTGTAGGAGCCGTGAAACCAATATAATAAATGGAAATTGGTGAAGAACGACTCCGTAGGATCCGTGAAGCCAATATAACGAAATGGAAATTGGTGAAGAACGACTCCGTGAGAGCCGTGAAACCAATGTAATGAATGTAGTAATTGGTGAAAAACGACTCTGTAGGAGCCGTGAAACCAACATGGCGAATGTGGTAATTGGTGAAGAACAACCCAAGAGGGGGTCGTGAAGCCAATAAATTGAAACAAGGTTACCTTTGGGACATCTTTGGATGTACAAAGGTTAATCCTTATATGGAATGGTCATAAATGTAAGATTAACGAATAACCATGAAACCAATGAGTCGAAATGGTCATATGTTTTAATTGACAAAACCGTTAAGACGGTTGAATCATGTTTATAATGTGATTGACTTTAAAGTGACTCGGGATAAACCCAAGTCTAGAATTGATTAAAAATATGAAATGTAAAATGTAATATGGAGAAACGGGTTATTGCATATGCTAGAAAACCCGTAACCCTATGAAATGACTAGACGTTTAACAAAAGGTAAGAAGTAACCTTGTTAAACGCAGTAAAACTCATGTTGTCGAGTCATGTTTATTCCCGCGTAAGTTTTGTATAACTAATAGGGAATGGAAGCTATTAGGTGAGTGATCGACCCAACTTCTTGGGTGAGACCCACAAGCATAGATGATTGTGAAGTAGGGAGGACGCTGGAAGCGACCGTCCCCGAAGATGCACAGAGGATTGCTATGCAAGTAAGTATCCTAAAAATTTTCCAAATAAATGTTGGAATGTAATATGAACAAGTAATTGTTCGTAAGAACCATAACTACATGCTAAAATGTTATGTGGACGATTAATGGTTAGTAATAACCATGTCGATATGTTAAATTGTTTAGAAATGATCCGTGGGGATCATAATGCTGATTATTTGTTGATTGCTAGCTAAATGGTTCAAAAGAACCATAGCAACACAAAAAAAATATGTTAATATGCCAACGTGTCAAATGAACAATAAATGGTTCATAGGAACCATAGCCACAGATTAATGGGTAACTGGATGATAAACAATTCATAGGAATTGTGACAATAGTGATAAAGCAAGACGGATTAAGTCTTGCTAAACGTCATATTGATATGAAATAGCTAAATGACTCTTAGGAGCCATGGCTTGATTAAAACGTGTATACTGGTGTGCAAATGATTAAAGGAATCATAATTGAGGTGATAAGTGTTAAAGGCTAGTATACAAGCCAAGAATGGGTCAAATGACGACACGTCGAAATGTAATCCTAAAAAGGGTTAAGGGATGGTATAAATGGCTTTTAGAGTCATAAGAACCATCTAATAAAAATGTACTACATTATTGAATGTGAAATGTAAACGACAAGTGATATGCTAAAACACTTGCAAATATTGTTATACTGCTAAGTATGTGTAGGTACAGCTAAACTGTGCAAGGACACAATTAGTAGGAGGGCTGTGGGACGAGATTCCGACTAGGATTATCGTCGGGGTAAACCCGAGCAAGAAGGCTATATATACACAGATTGTGATGACACAAAGGTTGTGACATGGTCACTAGAACCTTAATTATAAGCAGAAACCGGGCAGTAATGGTTATAGCTCATGAGGTAACATCTATGCTATGTTACATACTTTATTTATGACTCATAGTTGCTATGGCATCATGAAATGCAAACAGGATAGAAAATCAATAAACTTGCCCGTTGTGTCAAGTTGTAAATATGAATAAATATATGAGTCTAATAATTGGAGTTAAGCTCTAAATAACCGATGATGAATTGAAACAAGATTACATTGCGACATCGTTGATGTGAAATGTTGAATCTTGTAGGTAAACATTAATCGATTTCCAAATGGTTCAAAGGGACCATAAACATGAGTAATTACATCATTGAATTGATAAATGGGTTCATAAGAACCATAGTTATCTATAAATGTAATTCGTTGACTAAATGGTTCATAGGAACCATAATCATCCTAAATAAATGATAACGTTGGCTAAATGGTTCATATGAATCATGGCAACGTGAAAAGTGGTCGATTGTTAGATGTTAGCTTGATGGTCTATAGAAACCCTAGCGTAGTTAAATTGTAATGTAAATGAGTTAAATGGTTCGGAAGGAATCATGTTAAATTAAATAAGGAAGGTTGACTATAAATGGTTCATTGGAGCCATAAAATAGTCAAAGTATGGCTACATGGAGTAAAATGGTTAAAAGAAAACCATTACCATGCGCCATGAGATAACTAATCATAAATGGTTCGTAGGAACTATAGATCATTAAGGGAAAACTGGTTAGTAAATGAGGGTTGTAAATGATGCCTAAAATATATAGCCCAAGTTAATGGGTCGAACGAGTTGAAATAAATAAATGGACCGTATGAACCAGACTAGAATGAAAAAGTGTTGCCTAATGATATTTAGGACTAGTTGGAACCCATGCTAATGGGTCAAATATATTAAATGCCTCTAAGGAGCCACAATTGTTAAATTGCCATATTGTAGGATTTCATGGTGGACCAAAACAAAGTAAATGGTTTGAAAAAAAAACATCATGATTTATGAAATCATGAGGTGTGACCATAAATGGTTCATAGGATCCATAAATAGTCAAGAAATGGGTAACAATGGATGTAAATGGGTCATAGGACCCATCATCATATATGTAACACCCCAAATCTAAAGGTAACAAATATATATGTTTTTATATATTTTTATGTGAAAATATGTGTCGTATATGTGTTTATGTGATTAACATGTTAAAATGTTAAGAAATGCGTATTTAAAGTTATAACAATAAACTATGCATAAGGTAAATCGGGTTAGATTATTTAAAAAAAAAAATATATGTTTATATGTTATATGAATGATTAGTCACCATGCTAGGTGTCAATTCTCATGATTAGTCACCATGCTAGGTGTCAATTCTCATGCTTAGTCACTAGGACACTTGTAAGAAGCATGTGAGACACTCTTGGCTATAAATAGACCATGGATCCATCCATTTTTCCTTGCTAATTCACCTAAAATCAACCTAAAACCTCTAAGAAACCTCAAGAACACCAAGAACACTCTAGCTTGCATTTTTGAAGATTCAAAGGGAGTTAGGAGCCCATCTTCTGGAATAGATCAAATTAAGGTATGTTTAACATAATCCTTCAACTAGTTGCATGATTCATAACACTTAGATATGCCTTTTAAGAATAATGCAAGATTAAGGTTCTTGAACATGTTTTGTTGAGATTGGGAGTTCTAGTGGGAATCATGGGTTGAAATTTGGTATGAAGCCTTAGAATAACATGTTTTAAGAAATCCTTAAGTTAATTTCATGTTTAAAGAAGGGTTGGTATGGTTTCACCATGTTGGTTTATCAAGAACAAGTAAACCAAAAAAACAAGAACATAAACATTGGTGTTTTGATCATAGTAATTCCGCCTCCTGGTCGTGATAACGCCTATACGGTCGGTCATGATCATCACCAAACTAAAACACAAATATGGGTGATATCTCATAGTAATCCCGCCTCCTGGTCGTGATAACGCCTATACGGTCGGTCATGAGAATCACTCATCAAGGGCATAAAGACTTGGGCAAGGGTAATAATATTCAACAAAAGAACATAATTATATATATGTACTAAGTATATATAAGTTAAAACATGGGTTTTGATAAAGTATTGAATGTACCGAGTTACTCGGATATCTAGAAGTTGGTGCGGACTGGAAGGGTGGCGCCTGTACACTGGGGTTTCTGGCATAGTGGCGTTGTCGCATAAATCCCAACTGGGACATGGCATACGCTTCACTGGGCGATCCCGAAGTGAGCGTTTACTTATAGGAATGCACCTCTTCATAAGTATCACTAAAAGAATACTTTTTCTCATAAGGGGCAAAACGGTTATTTAGACAAATGGATATTAAACCAACAAGAGATTGGGTTTAGGATAATGGGGTTAGCCTTAATGACCGCTTGTAACCTCTAGGATGTCTTGCTAGGGACATCACGTTAAAGCAAGTTAGTTTCACGAAGGAATAAGGCAAGAAACTACTTCGCAACCTAAGGTGAGTTCTATGAGCCCTCTTTTAAATTGTTTAAATGCTTTAAACCATTTTAGGCTGATATACATAACGTTCTGTGAAAATACTTTCAATTGTTATAATTGCATGTTATATGTATTGATTGTATGGTGATGATTAGAGGAAAGATAGATTGCCATTTCGGTGTTTCTAGTAGAATAGATTAAGGTTGGTAATCGAGAAAAGATTGGTGAGTAAGGGGCTTCTGAAACAAGAAGTTAAATAGTGTTGTCCCAATGGTGTCAAAACCAAGCGGCGTCAAAGCCAGAAAGCGTCAAAGCTAAGCGGCGTCAAAGCCAGATAGCGTCAAAGCTATATAGTGTCAAAACTAAAGGGACCATTGCTACACGATGTGTTCGTAAAGCAAATAGAAACACTATTTCCCTAAGATAGCATTTAATATGAGACAAGGATGACAAAGCAACAGAAGGTTAGTCTATACACGAGGTTAGAATATGTGAATATATGTGCTATATGCTTTGTGTTTGATTGTCTAATTGCAGAAATGTGTTTGACAAACCTAAGTGCCTTCGAAAGGTAAAGTTTTCCCAAAACGTAGAACTCACCAGCGTAAGCTGACTTGTTAAGTTATGTATGTCAGATGAGGCTGGACCTTCGGATCGAAAAGGGAAGGCTGAGATGTGAGCAGGAACTAGGTGGCATATACTATCAAGACAATGTCAAGCTATCAAGAGAAGACATTTTTGAAAACTGGCGTGGAGATGTTTATTTCTCTTTTGTATTTGTCTCTCTTACTATGTAATACTTGGCATATGAATAAAAGTTTTTATTTCCGCTGCTTTAGTTATCTCTGTTGTACCTTGTGTTCATGAGTAAATCCGATGCGTGACCGCTCCTAGGGCCAAGTCTGGGAGTGGGCGTCACAAGTCTGGTATCAGAGCCTTGGTTTAAGAGATTTAGATACTATTGCAGTGTCTAGACTTAAACTAGGACTCTGGGAAGCCAAGTAAGATGAGACAAATGCCGGTATTGATAGTTATGCCCATAGGTAGAACATGCATTAGGAATATAATGGACGGGGACTTAGGATATATGAGTATGGAAAATACCCAATTGCAATTAGCTACTGCAAATTTGGTATTAACTATATAAGTATATCTTAAGCACTGGTTATTATATGGCCAAAATGCGAGATAGTTTATTTGATGCCAGGATGTGGACACAAAGGACGCATGTGAATAGATGTAGATAAGTTTTGAAGACATTATATATAAATAAACGTATTGACGTCTGCGCTTATCTGTTTATCATGTATTCAAAACTTGGAAACTCTACGTCACATAAATCCTAAAACGTCACTCATCTTAATGAAGGAAATGGCTAGCGGAAGTCATGGAAATGACAACGACGGTAGAATAGTTAGGAGGTTTCGATGTTGTGTTAGGAAGGAATTGGCTTGCAGAGAACGATGCGCAGATTATTTGTAACCAAAAGAAGGTTCAACTTCGAACGCCAACTGGGCAAATCATATCCATTTATGGGGATCGTGATAGCTCAGCAGTAGAGATCATTTCAATGATCAAGGCGCAGAAGTTCATAAGACGAGGATGCAAGGCGTACCTTGCTTATGCTATCGATTCGAAGGTGAAGACTAAGGAGCTAAAAGATGTGCCGGTAGTATGCCAATTTCCAGACGTGTTTCCAGAAAAACTACCCGGCATTCCTCCCGATCGAGAGATAAAGTTTAGGATCGACTTAGTGCTAGGAGCCCAACCCGTAGCGAAGTCACCTTATAGGTTAGCTCCATCAGAGATGAAAGAGTTGATGTCACAATTGGAAGACTTGCTTGACAAAGGGTTTATAAGGCCAAGCATCTCACCTTGGGGTGCTCCAGTTCTTTTTGTCAAAAAGAAGGATGGAAGCATGAGAATGTGCATCGACTATAGGGATCTAAATAAGCTAACCATTAAGAATAAATATCCTTTGCCTAGGATCGACGATTTATTCGACCAGCTACAAGGAGCGAGTTGGTTCTCTAAGATAGATCT
Organism: Deinandra increscens subsp. villosa; assembly: GCA_039602395.1. Taxonomy (NCBI): domain Eukaryota; kingdom Viridiplantae; phylum Streptophyta; class Magnoliopsida; order Asterales; family Asteraceae; genus Deinandra; species Deinandra increscens. Next base: position 21,093,466 of record JBCNJP010000015.1, read on the forward strand.
GAGGTCAGGGTATCATCAGCTTAAGATTAGGGATGAAGATATCGAGAAGACAGCTTTTCGCACGCGTTATGGTCATTATGAATTTCTGGTAATGTCATTTGGGTTGACCAATGCCCATGCAGCTTTCATGGATCTCATGAATAGAGTGTGTCGACCTATGTTGGACCGATTCGTAATTGTGTTCATAGATGACATTTTAATTTATTCCAGGAATGAGCAGGATCACGCGATGCATTTAAAAGAGGTTCTAGAGACCTTAAGGAAGGAAAAACTATATGCCAAGTTTTCAAAATGTGCGTTTTGGCTTAAGGAAGTCCAGTTCCTGGGTCATGTGATAAACGCGGATGGCATCCTTGTAGATCCAGCAAAGATTGAGACGATAATGAGTTGGAAGCCACCTAAGACGCCTTCAGAGATTCGTAGTTTCTTAGGACTTGCCGGCTATTATCGTAGATTTATTCAAGATTTTTCGAGGATTGCAACGCCACTGACTAAGCTAACCAAGAAGGACACTAAGTTCTTATGGGGACCTAGTCAGCAGAGTGCGTTTGAGGAGTTAAAAGCCAGATTGACTCAGGCACCGGTGTTATCCTTACCGGATGGGTCTGATGATTTAGTAGTGTACTCTGATGCTTCTTATCAAGGCTTAGGTTGTGTTTTGATGCAGCGGGGCAAGGTCATTGCATACGCATCAAGGCAACTAAAACCTCATGAGACAAACTATCCAACTCACGACTTAGAATTGGCGGCCGTTGTGTTTGCACTCAAGATATGGAGGCATTATTTGTACGGGGTAAAGTGTACCATCTACACTGATCATAAGAGTTTAAGGTACTTCTTCGAGCAAAAGGATCTTAATATGAGGCAGCGTAGATGGTTAGAGTTGATCAAGGATTACGACTGTGAGATTATGTATCACCCAGGTAAGGCCAACGTAGTGGCCGATGCTTTGAGTAGAAAGGAGGATTATTCTCCAATCAGGGTGAAGTCATATAAGTTAGTCGTTACTCCTGATTTTCTGGTCCAACTTCGAAGAGATCAGTACGAGGCGTTGAAGGATGAGAACGTCAAGAAGGAAAGGATGGTAGGACAAGTTGGAAGCTTAGTAGAAAACGAGTTTGGAGTTAAGACTAGGTACGGTCGAATGTGGGTACCGCTTTTAGGTGAGATTCGCGGTAAGATCTTAGATGAAGCTCATAAGTCACGCTATTCAATTCATCCTGGTGCGACCAAGATGTACCAAGACTTAAAACGAGACTATTGGTGGCCGGGTATGAAGTTTAATGTCATGCAATATGTGAATAGGTGTTTGAGTTGCGCAAAGGTTAAAGCTGAGCATCAAAAGCCTTATGGAAAGCTTCAACCTTTGAAGATTCCCGAATGGAAGTGGGAACATATCACGATGGACTTCATAACCAAGCTACCCAAAACAGCTAAAGGTTATGACACCATCTGGGTGATAGTGGACAGGCTAACAAAGAGTGCTCGTTTCTTACCTATAAAAGAAACACATTCTTCTGAAGAGTTAGCTACGTTGTTCACAAAGGAGATTATTGCTCAACACGGAGTGCCGGTAACTATTGTTTCTGATAGGGATACGCGGTTCACCTCGCGGTTTTGGAAGAAGTTCCATGAACAAATGGGGTCAAGATTGCATATTAGCACAACATATCATCCTCAGACGGATGGACAGAGTGAGAGAACGATTCAAACTCTGGAAGATATGTTGCGTGCCTGCATTATTGACTTTGGAGGAAGTTGGGATAGTCACCTACACCTGGCGGAGTTCTCATACAACAACAGTTATCATGCTAGCATAGGTATGCCACCTTTCGAAATGTTGTATGGTAGGAGGTGTAGAACTCCAGTGTGTTGGGGTGAAGTAGGACAACGAGAACTAGGAAGCAAAGATGAGGTTCAAAATATGGCTCGAAACCTTGATGCAATCAAGGCACGACTAAAGGCTGCTCAGGATCGACAAAAGTCTTATGCAGATAAGAGAAGGAGGCCGATAGAGTTCCAAGTAGGAGACTTCGTGTTATTAAAAGTATCCCCTTGGAAGAATATTATTCGCTTTCGCAAGAGGGGTAAGTTAGGCCCGAGGTTCGTAGGACCTTTTCGAATTTCAGAACGTGTAGGAGAAGTTGCTTATCGACTAGATCTACCTGAGGAAATGTCTGGAATTCACCCAACATTCCATGTATCACATTTGAGGAAGTGTGTGGTGGATGAGTCGCAAATAATACCCTTAGATGAGATTGAAATCGATGACACATTATCACTTGTAGAAAGGCCCGTTGCAATTATAGATCGATATGAGAAAATGCTTAGGAATAAGACCATTCCAATGATTAGGGTGCAATGGATGCACAAGAAGGGTTCTGAGTCTACATGGGAAAGAGAGGACGAGATGCGAAAATCTCATCCTGAGTTGTTTGAAGCCTGAACAGGTTTCGAGGACGAAACCTTGTTTAAGGAGGGGAGAGTTGTAACACCCCAAAATCTAAAGGTAATAAATATATATGTTTTTATATATTTTTATGTGAAAATATGTGTCGTATATGTGTTTATGTGATTAACATGTTAAAATGTTAAGAAATGCGTATTTAAAGTTATAACAATAAACTATGCATAAGGTAAATCGGGTTAGATTATTTAAAAAAAAAATATATGTTTATATGTTATATGAATGATTAGTCACCATGCTAGGTGTCAATTCTCATGATTAGTCACCATGCTAGGTGTCAATTCTCATGCTTAGTCACTAGGACACTTGTAAGAAGCATGTGAGACACTCTTGGCTATAAATAGACCATGGATCCATCCATTTTTCCTTGCTAATTCACCTAAAATCAACCTAAAACCTCTAAGAAACCTCAAGAACACCAAGAACACTCTAGCTTGCATTTTTGAAGATTCAAAGGGAGTTAGGAGCCCATCTTCTGGAATAGATCAAATTAAGGTATGTTTAACATAATCCTTCAACTAGTTGCATGATTCATAACACTTAGATATGCCTTTTAAGAATAATGCAAGATTAAGGTTCTTGAACATGTTTTGTTGAGATTGGGAGTTCTAGTGGGAATCATGGGTTGAAATTTGGTATGAAGCCTTAGAATAACATGTTTTAAGAAATACTTACGTTAATTTCATGTTTAAAGAAGGGTTGGTATGGTTTCACCATGTTGGTTTATCAAGAACAAGTAAACCAAAAAAAACAAGAACATAAACATTGGTGTTTTGATCATAGTAATTCCGCCTCCTGGTCGTGATAACGCCTATACGGTCGGTCATGATCATCACCAAACTAAAACACAAATATGGGTGATATCTCATAGTAATCCCGCCTCCTGGTCGTGATAACGCCTATACGGTCGGTCATGAGAATCACTCATCAAGGGCATAAAGACTTGGGCAAGGGTAATAATATTCAACAAAAGAACATAATTATATATATGTACTAAGTATATATAAGTTAAAACATGGGTTTTGATAAAGTATTGAATGTACCGAGTTACTCGGATATCTAGAAGTTGGTGCGGACTGGAAGGGTGGCGCCTGTACACTGGGGCTTCTGGCATAGTGGCGTTGTCGCATAAATCCCAACTGGGACATGGCATACGCTTCACTGGGCGATCCCGAAGTGAGCGTTTACTTATAGGAATGCACCTCTTCATAAGTATCACTAAAAGAATACTTTTTCTCATAAGGGGCAAAACGGTTATTTAGACAAATGGATATTAAACCAACAAGAGATTGGGTTTAGGATAATGGGGTTAGCCTTAATGACCGCTTGTAACCTCTAGGATGTCTTGCTAGGGACATCACGTTAAAGCAAGTTAGTTTCACGAAGGAATAAGGCAAGAAACTACTTCGCAACCTAAGGTGAGTTCTATGAGCCCTCTTTTAAATTGTTTAAATGCTTTAAACCATTTTGGGCTGATATACATAACGTTCTGTGAAAATACTTTCAATTGTTATAATTTCATGTTATATGTATTGATTGTATGGTGATGATTAGAGGAAAGATAGATTGCCATTTCGGTGTTTCTAGTAGAATAGATTAAGGTTGGTAATCGAGAAAAGATTGGTGAGTAAGGGGCTTCTGAAACAAGAAGTTAAATAGTGTTGTCCCAATGGTGTCAAAACCAAGCGGCGTCAAAGCCAGAAAGCGTCAAAGCTAAGCGGCGTCAAAGCCAGATAGCGTCAAAGCTATATAGTGTCAAAACTAAAGGGACCATTGCTACACGATGTGTTCGTAAAGCAAATAGAAACACTATTTCCCTAAGATAGCATTTAATATGAGACAAGGATGACAAAGCAACAGAAGGTTAGTCTATACACGAGGTTAGAATATGTGAATATATGTGCTATATGCTTTGTGTTTGATTGTCTAATTGCAGAAATGTGTTTGACAAACCTAAGTGCCTTCGAAAGGTAAAGTTTTCCCAAAACGTAGAACTCACCAGCGTAAGCTGACTTGTTAAGTTATGTATGTCAGATGAGGCTGGACCTTCGGATCGAAAAGGGAAGGCTGAGATGTGAGCAGGAACTAGGTGGCATATACTATCAAGACAATGTCAAGCTATCAAGAGAAGACATTTTTGAAAACTGGCGTGGAGATGTTTATTTCTCTTTTGTATTTGTCTCTCTTACTATGTAATACTTGGCATATGAATAAAAGTTATTATTTCCGCTGCTTTAGTTATCTCTGTTGTACCTTGTGTTCATGAGTAAATCCGATGCGTAACCGCTCCTAGGGCCAAGTCTGGGAGTGGGCGTCACAAGTTGGTATCAGAGCCTTGGTTTAAGAGATTTAGATACTATTGCAGTGTCTAGACTTAAACTAGGACTCTGGGAAGCCAAGTAAGATGAGACAAATGCCGGTATTGATAGTTATGCCCATAGGTAGAACATGCATTAGGAATATAATGGACGGGGACTTAGGATATATGAGTATGGAAAATACCCAATTGCAATTAGCTACTGCAAATTTGGTATTAACTATATAAGTATATCTTAAGCACTGGTTATTATATGGCCAAAAGCGAGATAGTTTATTTGATGCCAGGATGTGGACACAAAGGACGCATGTGAATAGATGTAGATAAGTTTTGAAGACATTATATATAAATAAACGTATTGACGTCTGCGCTTATCTGTTTATCATGTATTCAAAACTTGGAAACTCTACGTCACATAAATCCTAAAACGTCACTCATCTTAATGAAGGAAATGGCTAGCGGAAGTCATGCAAATGACAACGACGGTAGAATAGTTAGGAGGTTTCGATGTTGTGTTAGGAAGGAATTGGCTTGCAGAGAACGATGCGCAGATTATTTGTAACCAAAAGAAGGTTCAACTTCGAACGCCAACTGGGCAAATCATATCCATTTATGGGGATCGTGATAGCTCAGCAGTAGAGATCATTTCAATGATCAAGGCGCAGAAGTTCATAAGACGAGGATTTAAGGCGTACCTTGCTTATGCTATCGATTCGAGGGTGAAGACTAAGGAGCTAAAAGATGTGTCGGTAGTATGCCAATTTCCAGACGTGTTTCCAGAAAAACTACCCGGCATTCCTCCCGATCGAGAGATAAAGTTTAGGATCGACTTAGTGCTAGGAGCCCAACCCGTAGCGAAGTCACCTTATAGGTTAGCTCCATCAGAGATGAAAGAGTTGATGTCACAATTGGAAGACTTGCTTGACAAAGGGTTTATAAGGCCAAGCATCTCACCTTGGGGTGCTCCAGTTCTTTTTGTCACAATTGTCGCTTTGATAACCGGGGGTGCATCATCTTTCAGTCACCAACACGGCTCCGGGAAACATCATAGACCATCGCAGGGGTCGGTTCCGGTCATCGTTTTCGATCGTGTTCATCATCAAGTCGCGTTTCGATGTCGGGTTGACATCTAAGGTAATCCTAAACCCCCTATATTTGATTTCGGGTGATTGTTATCGTGTTTCTGGCCTCTGTTTATGTTATGTACATTTTTCCGGCGAGTACGGTTGTCGGGTGGGGAAGAAGGTGTCCGAACTGTATGCGTATACATATATATATTTACATCTGGTTGAAATCAAATGGTCGGGTTGTCCGAATGGTTTGCTGCGTGGGTATATGGCGAGGTGACGCGGGTTCGAACCCAGTTGTCTCAATTTCTTTTTCCTTTACCTTCCAGTTTTCTCCAAACCCTGTATATATTAAACATCTGGTTGAAATCAAATGGTCGGGTTGTCTGAATGGTTTGCTGCGTGGGTATATGGCGAGGTGACGCGTGTTCGAACCCGGTTGTCTCGATTTCTTTTTCCTTTACCTTCCAGTTTTCTCCAAACCCAACTCACTGTCAATAAAACCATTCCTCATGGCTCTGTTATCGAACTAGTATGGTAGCCCAGTGGCTAGAACCTTCATCTGTGAACCAGAGGTCATGGGTTCGAACTCGGTGACCCCATACTTTTTCTCTTTATTTTTAAACAAAGTTTTTGGACTTAGTTAAACCACAAATCACCCACCATTCGTTCCCTATGTCATTTTGCACCGTAGAATTTCTTGTAGGCTTGTATCTTAATCGTTATTGATGTTTAGCATCTAATACATATATTTAAATAAATAAATCCCTCATTTAAATCCTTTTTAAATATAAAATTAGTAAAATTGGTTTTTAGTTGTTTAATATTTAGTTTTAGATCGGGTTTTTAATTAATATTTGATGAATATATGATTTTCACATTTTATTGGGGTGTTTAATTGAATTTATAAAATGTGATATTTATTGTGTTTAAATGTGATTTTTAGGTGGTTGGTGATGTCACGAGAATTTAGAAGAAAGCCCGAGATGTTTGTTGTGGGATTGAAGCCGAATGGTGAAAAAGAGTTTTTAAAAGTATTTAAAGGTTTAAAAAAGAAAATAATAAAATAAAAAAAGAAAAGAAAATGAATGTCATCCATCATTCCCAGCCGACATTCCCATTTCTCCATTCCATTTCACGGCCCAGCTCCGTCATCGTCTGACTCAATTCTGATTATACATCGACCCAGTTCAAAATCGCAGCAAGCCCGTGAAATTTTGATGCAGGCCCAAGTCCTCCATTCTTGGTTTTGAACAACAGCAGTCAACGTAGAATTAGAAGGGAGCCGCCATTGAGGAACGAGAACAGTCCCATTTCAGATCTTATATTTTTTTTTTATCAAATGATCTTCAATTATAGAAAAGTAACATACATGACTTAAGTCAATACGCAGGGAAGGCGGGCAACAAGCTGCGCCGCCAACCCCTTTTGAATAGCAAACCCTAGCCGTATAAAAACAACATTCTTCAATCTAGAGGTCGCACTATTCCCACGCATGACTTTCTGGATCCGGTTCAACATAGCCACCGCCTCTGTCTCTAGATGGCCGAAAGTATCGAAAGCGAAGGGAACAAACACATGTTGATTTTCAATACATGCTTTCTCATGTTTGTTAACCTTTCCAGCAGCTGCCCTGGACGCCGCCTGACCCGCTGTGAAGGTGCTGGCCCTTAGCCCCACAAGAGGGGAAACCCCTGTCAAATCGACACAAGCGTGTTTCCCATTCTGCCACCCAAAAACAAGTATGTCGGCCGGACGGAGACTGGAGCGCCCATCCATGGGGTCAGACAGGAAGTTAACAGGAGCTTCCTTCCTAGCCGAGATCCCAGCCCGCTTGAAGATGTCAAAGAGAACGTCCCGAACCACATCATGTCGATATTTAAACCCCGGGAGCTCTTTGCAGTGGACGGCGTGCTCCCCGAACGAATTTAAACACGCCTTGTTGCAGACGGGGCATTTTCCATCCACGGGGAACAGGGGAACCATGAGGCGATACTTGAGAATGGCTCGGTATTCGACAGGCGACATATGTTGCCCCAACCCATCAATAGGGAGAGCATAGAGGAAATCCTGCGCATGTGGCTGTCGGAGGCATCCCCAAACTGCCTTTTGCCTAACTGTCATCTCATAGTTAGCTTCCATCTCGAGCATACTTTTACCAAAAAGGGCATTCGCCAAAACGTGTTGGGCTTTTGGTGGGGCGGTGTCCTTATTGGTGAAACCTCTCAGATCAAAGCCCGGAATAATGTCATGGAGACCGGCCAAAGCATTCTCATAGTCGGGGCTCATACCACAGCCCCCGCACTCCCGTAAAATATGGTCTTGTAGAGTCCAAGTTTGGGCACGCGAAGCCACAAAGGCGTACGACGTCGCCTCGACCGCCGAATAAACCCCAAGACCCCCATGCCGAGTCGGCAAGGAGGCAAGTCGCCATTGCAAGTCCCCAAAGAAGGGACCCCCACACACGACAATGTCCTCGACGGCCGTCCGCAAATCCTTATCAAAAACAGCTGCTGCCGCCATCATATGGGTGGGGGGGCAAGTTCTTAGGCCAAAGAGAAGCTTGGCGAGCCCCATGCACGAACGAAGCAGGAGGAGTTCGCATTGAGGATCGTCAAGTGAAGGGAGGAGGCGCATAAGATCAGCAGCATGAGAAGCCCTCCTCGCAGCCAGCCCCTGAATAAACTGGCCATCCCGACTAACAGCCCCTCCAAGGAGCTTCACCCCCTTGGTGGGTCTGCTAATGTCAGCAGGGAAGAGGCCCGGCCGAACTTTCTCACCATCACAGGATGGCCAAAAGAGTTCCGTCTTCCGAATATTAAGGGTCACTCCCAACGACGGCCCTCTCTCGTTTATAATCCCGAGGGCCTTAGCAACCTCCCCAGTATCCCCAATAATCGTCCCATCGTCAAGATACCAAGCATGGAGCAGCAGGCGACAATTGTCACGGATATGGTGCACTAGCGGGTGAAGGACGAGGGCAAACAGGAGGGGCCCCAATGGGTCCCCCTGCTGAACCCCAGTAGTGGCCCATATATGATCCTCCCCCAGGTATAAGCGGGCAGGCTGCCCATATAAGAAGTCGGGAGCTTCCATTTCTTTCTTCATATTTTTTATAGTTAAATACGATTTGCGTCCCTGTGGTTTGCAGCTTTTAACTATTTGAGTCCAAAATTCAAATTATTAACAAATTCAGACTGAGGTTTTAATTTTATATCTATTTGAGTCCCTGGTCACAAACACCGTTAAAGGAGACGTTAAGCTCCCCCTCACGTGCATTTCACATGAGGGTAAATTTATCATTTCACATTTTAACGTCTCTCTTCTCTTTAAATTAATCCCCTTGATAAATCAGTTACCGTCCCTACCAAATCTCTCCAACCTAATTTCTATAAACCCTAATTTCTCTCTCTCATCTCCACATTCAACCCGTAATCTCTCCCCCTCACGCAAAAATTAACCGGAAATGGTTGTTTGTTCATGTGGATCCTCCACCGTAATACGTACTTCAAGTACAGAAGCAAACCTTGGGTGTTGGTTTTACTTTTGTGCCTGACATGTGAGTTTTCTTTACTGTGAAACATCAAATTTCTCATCAGATTCTTATATTGTCAACTAATTGTGGTTCAAATTCCTAAAAATCAGGGTTTAAGTTGTGGTTTTGTAAGCTGGGCCGATCCACCATTGTGTGAAATTGTGAGAGAGTTGGTGATGTGAAGTTTCTTCTTGTTTTTAGTTGGTTAATGTTTATTATGTACTTGATCACCAAATAAGTTTGTATTTTGGCATAATTTTGTATGATGCATTGGCCTAATTTTGTATATCAGGGATGTAAAGGTCAATGCATGTCTATGTAATTCCAAATTGCCAAGTTGGTACATTTGGTTGTTTTAAATAAATGTTTGAGTATGTTTATCAACTCAGTTAGTCATTGACTGCAAATTATATGGTTTAATTTTACCAAAACAGATATGGAACAACACCAAAACAGATATGGAGAAATATATGGACTACAAAACAGATATGGAGGCAAAACAATAAAGATATGGTCCATTAAAATAATCAAAACAAACTAATGCAGGCAAAACAACAAAGATATTGTCCATTGCAACCTATATTGCTATATTACTTATAATGCAACATATGGTGCCATATTTCAAAACAAAACTGTTGCCATATGGTCCACTATCAAACCCATATTTCAAAACAAAACTGTTGCCAAATGCAACAAAACTGGTGCCATATTTCAAAACAAATGTTGTCCATATTGCAACACTAAGCTGTTGAACAAGGGTGACCACATGACAAAACTGTTAACTATATAGAAATTCAACCATAATATAACCACTACAAACAAAAAATAGGTCTGGAACAAGTGTGTTTTAACAGTCATCCAAACTAACATATAGAAAGTTAACTAATTCAACATACTAATAGTCTAACACCAAAACATCAATAGCCAACCAAAATATCATCCAGCCTGTTGCATCAGTTATGACCTGCCACATCAGTTATGACCTGCATTTGTTGATGAACCCTCACCCTTGCAAGATCTGGCATTATGCCCCTTCTGCTTGCATTTGGAACAAGTTGTGGTTACTCCTTTCCTTGTCAGTTTACCACCACTGTTAATTCCCTCAGATAACTCCCCTGGTGACTTCTTCCTTTTCTTTGATGGCCTGCCTATTGGAGTATGGTGCTTTGGAGGTATCAAATTTGTTGGGCATCTTGAAGTTGGCCACATAGTTCTCCCATTCATAGGCTCCATTGTATGCCCATAAACATTCTTCCAGGTCTCAAGCCAGTAAACCTTAGACACCCAGGTTTCTGGAATTGCAGCTTCCTTCTCAATCTTTCCCCACTCCCAAACGCAAGCAATTGAATGGCTACATGGCATGCTAGTGAGTTGCCATTTCCTACAGCTACAGGTCCTTTTATCCAAGTCCACAGCCACTTGATCCAACCATGGTCCATTCACTTGAAACTTCTTGGCACCAGCCATTATCACATTGTATTTAGCAGCCTTTGTTTTGCTGAATGAGAACATCTTGGCTGCAGCTGGTGTTAAAGGACCTTCAGATTTAGCAATCACCATGTGTACCGCATCAATCCTCCTCATTAAGTATTCCCTTATGAATTCCAAGCAGGTGAGTATAGGCTTGTCTCTTCCTCCAACCAATTGCCTATTGAAAACCTCACAAAGATTGTTCAATAACACCTCACATTGTGGCCTTTCTGTAATATAACAAGTTTTAAGTGTGCTTAGATAATTTAACACTGAAATGGATATAATATAAGAAGATATAATGTTAATATAGTAGATAACAAACCACTGAAGTATGCTCTGCTCCAGTGCCTGGGTGGAATATCCTTCAACCATTGATGTAGTGATTCATCTTTTTTCCTGATCTCTTCCATTGAATGGTCAAACTGTGGTATGGTTCTTTGACTTGCAGTTTTCCAAAGGAGGTCCTTGTACAAATTTCCCCTCCATTTAGACCTCATGTTGTCATGTATGTGTCTCACACAATACCTATGCTCGGCAGCAGGGAAAACATTCTTCAAAGCAGGTATTATTCCCTACAACAAGGATTAATTAGCATGATCAATTGACTACCAATGAAGATTTAATTTGAAAATTACTATAAAATTTTACCTTTTGTCTGTCACTAATGAATGTAAAGTTAGAATGAGCATTGAGATCCAAATCCTCCCCTAGACACTGTAGAAACCAAGTCCAGGAAGCCAATGACTCAGACTCCAGTATAGCATATGCTACAGGGTAAATTCCATTGTTGGAATCAACTCCAACTGCAGATAACACTTGACCAGGATATGGACCTTTTATGAAACATCCATCTAAGCCTAATATGTCCCTCCCACATGCTTTGAAACCAGCCTTCAAAGCAGCAAAGCAAATATATATCCTCTTAAATTGCCTAGTAGGACTAGATGGATTACACTCTCTCTCTACATCAATTACTACTGTTGAACCAGGGTTAGATCTTAGTATTTCCTCACTGTAGCCTCTTAACAGACTATACTGGTCTATGTAATCACCATGGATTTTGCAGAGAGCCATTGTTTTTGCTCTAAAAACCTTTTGGAGAGAAACATGTACCTGATGCTTCTTCTGTAGCATATCTCTAAGAGCTCCAATAGGTATGGTGGGGTTTGACCCAATTAGCCCTTCAATTTCTCTAGCTATGCAAGACACTGTGTTCAACCTAATGTTTCTTGAATGCAAACATCTATGCTCACCTTTAAGTGTCTTCACAATCCATACATCTTCTTCTGTCTTCCTTGAAATATGTAAAAGCCATGGGCAGGTGGGGGTGGGGAACCTCTTTTTAATATTATTTAATGCACTTGGCCCACCACCCTTGGATGCTTTCCTTTTGTTGGACCCCCAACCTGAGAAGATTCTCCAACATCACAAGATTTACTAGTTTGCCCCTTACTACATACAGCCTCTGGATTTTGACCATAACACACCACCCTCATTCTTAACTTATCATTTTTCATATAGACTAGTTGCCTCCTGCTCTCTAAAGCCAAATTGACCACCATATCCCTGATCTGTTCTTTAGTAACAAAACTTTGACCAACATAAAACTCACCTGTAACCTGCTCACCACATTTCTTTCTTTTTCTATTGGCAAGATTAACTTCTCTTATGGCCTTTGACAGTATATCCTCACTCTCATCCTCAACTGAACTTTCAAACTCATCAAAGTCTAATACTTCAATTTCATTCTCATGATCACTATCACCTACATCATCCTCAGCATCAACATTAGCTCTATAAACATCCATATCATCTTCCACATCCTCAATCACATTTTCTTCATCTACTATATAGTCTGAGTCATTCTCTACATCCTGATATTCATCTAAATCAGCATTCTCATCATCATTTTCCACTTCATCTTGGTCCCTTGAATAACCTTCTATAAATTGGGCTATGAAAATTTCATCAGACCTAATTATTTCCTGATAATTATAATGCCCTTCATTCACAACCTCATTGTCATCCTGTTCACCAGCTACATTCCCATCTTCACCAGGTTCAACCCCTTGATTCCCAACCTCATTGCCATCTGCTTCACCAGGTTCATTCCCATCATCTTCATCAGCTTGATTCCCATCATCTTCATCAGCTTGATTCCCATCATCATAACTAGCTTCATTACCATCCTCTTTACCAACTTCATTCACATCATCATTAGTGGCTTCCTCTCCCTCAGTTGCCATAACATTTTCATTGCTTATCTCAGTAGCATTCGTACCCAGAATTTCATCTAGACCATCAAATGGGTCATCTATCTCATCTTGTACATTATCATTCATCTGCCTCTCACCATCTACATTATCAATTATCTGCCTCTCACCATCTACATTATCAATCATCTGCCTGTCACCATCTACATTATCAATCAGCAACCTTCCACCTTGCACATTCTCAATCATTCCACTCCCATCTTGCATATCAAAACTCAACATAGTTGGCACTTCATCAACAATTTCCTCTATCACAACATTTGAATAACTCTCATTTGGCATAAAAATGTCTTTAAAGTGGTGCCTCCATGTTCAGTGTACACACAAATCACCTTATACTTTTCTACATACTTAAATAAGTCAAGCACATCTTTGTCATTACCTAGAGGTCTTAAACCTATATTCAAGTCCTCAAATGGGATCCTATAATAATAGTAGATTACCTCTTCCTTTACATACCCTAGTTTCTGAATCATGAGATCAAACTCATGTACTGAGAACTCATCAGCATCAACCATATCAACGTATCCAATCTTGCCCATTGTGTACTTTAATCCTGGGTTCTCAATAAAGGAGCCACCATGATATAATTTCAGTGTAAAGAGAGTAGGTTCGTTACCTGAAATTAAGACAAAAAGATATGATCAAAATCTCTAACAATGTTGCTAATCAGATAAAACAACCAACAAAAAGCAAAATTTTGGGAAACGAGGTTTGAAAATGTACCGTAAATTTTATATGGATCGAATAGTTCTAGATCAGAACGACGAATTTCCCACATCCTATAAACCATCTTATGGGAGAAATGATCGGAGATGTTAGAGATTTGGGTTTAGAATTTTGGAGGGAGAGAGTGATCGGAGAGTGAGAATGTGTGTAAATGAGAAGACGAAGTGCAGACAGCTGTGTTAGGTCACCAGATATCAATAAATGACAAATTTACCCTCATGTGAAATGCAAGTGAGGGGGAGCTTAACGTCTCCTTTAACGGTGTTTGTGACCAGGGACTCAAATAGATATAAAATTTAAACCTCAGTCTGAATTTGTTAATAATTTGAATTTTGGACTCAAATAGTTAAAAACTGCAAACCACAGGGACGCAAATCGTATTTAACTCTATTTTTTATTTTCTTTTCATCATCAAAATATTTGGAAATCAAAGACAAATTGGAGATCAAGATTATTGCTTTTGGAGTAAAGATTTGAAGATCTAAAAACCCATTCGGTTTGGATTTTCTTCTACTTTCATCAATGTTTTAAAATCGGATTTTTAAACCGGACCGGCCATATGTGAAAAATTGTTCAACCGGTTGACCCTGGTTGACCCGGGTTGACCCGGACGGTCAAACCGGATTAACTATTCAAACATGTAAATTAGAATATACATTTTATAAACTTTTATCCGCGACAAATGTCGTTAAGAAACTTAAATAAAGTTTAAAACAAGTTACAATTATCTAAAATAATATTAATATAAGTTCTAATTAAATTATATTTATCAAAAAAATATCAGACTTTCAGTTATCTTCGATGGATGGTTTATTTTAGAATCTCTAGCGGCAAGTGACGAAGTGACGATTTGTTTTCGCCCGATCAGTTAACTTCAATTAAGAAAATAGTGAAAAACCCTACGGCCCTACCTTTTCTACATTGTTTTAAAAATGTTTTTTTTTTAACTTAATTAAAAAAAAAAGGTTCACCCGGTTGAACCGACCGGAACCCGGTGGTTCAACCGGAGAACCCGCCGGTTCATTTTTTTGTCCGGAACTACTAAAAACCACCCTCAACCGAACCGGTGCACCCACCGGTTACCGGTTCAACCGGTTGAACCGGCCGGTTCAATCCGGTTTTTAAAACATTGACTTTCATAGTTGTAATTTTTTTGGAATCTTGTTTTGACAATGTTTGAATTCAAGATTGGATTTTTATTTTTGTTGAGCATGATTCTAGGCTGATCGACCATTGCATTACCTAGATTAGATGAATTTAGATGATCTGTGACCCATTCGGTTTGACTTTTACTATGAACTTGTGATAATTGTTTTGATAGTGATTCGGAATATTTATGATGATTATGTGTACTGATTTGGCCTTGATTATTGATAAATCACGTGGATTAATTGCCATATTTAGTAAAACTACTAGTATGTGTTGATTTATTTATTTTTAAACGGTTCACTTTTATTGGTCAAAACAGTTCAGCCCGTATGCTGAATTCGTGACCAGGTATGACGTGACTGGTAGACCATATAAACGAGGAAGCATATAAAAAAACACAAAGGCAGCGTTGGGCCAGTGGTTGAGGCGCTGAACTTTCAACATGAAGGTCGCTGGTTCGAATCCAGCTGGCTGCAAAACCTCTTTTTTTTCCTACTTCTTACTTTCTTTCTTTTTTTTTTCTTTGGCTCGCCACGCATTCGATACTTATCAGATTTAGCCCAAATTTGAAACACAAGTATACTAGACCCATAAGAACATGTTTAAGTTATAAAAAAATGATTTTGATCTTTTACGAGTCTCTCGATTCGCAAACCGAAAACGCATAAATATCGCGAATCGACAATTTTCTCGTTTTAACTCGAAATGACCCCAAATTTTACGAGGAGCTATATTACTCATATAAAAACATCATGTAATATAAAAATATGATTTTTGAGACTCACGGGTTATCCGGTTAATACCGAAGTTGCACGAAAACCAAAAAATAAATTGTTTTACTTGTGTTTTACGCGTATTGTTTGTCTAAAAATCAAATGATTAATTCATTTAACTTGGAAAATGATCATGAGCATTTAAAATCATCATTTGAACTTGTAAGCTAATAAATGTATGAACTTTCTTTGTTTATCGATAAAATGAATCCCGAACGCGCGTTTAATTGCGAAATAAATTTATTCATTTGCTTGAAAACAATCCTAATTATTTAACCATCTTAATAACGAAAAAAAAAGATTTTTGGATTATGAAAAACGGTGCCAAAAGTTTAATCCCATGTTTGAAATGTTTTGATGGATTTCCAATCCGGATGAACTTGAAACGGGTTGGGTTTTGCTAACGGGTCGGAGGCGGATGTTACATATCCTTAATGAAACGTTTGTAGAACCCTGCATATGGTAGGAAATTGCAAATAGCGTGGACAGAAGAAGGAGGTGGTAATCCGGAAATTATGTCGATTTAAGCTTTATCCACCTATAATCCAGCTTGGGATATTTTATAACCCAGTACTATTCCTTCCCAGACCATAAAGTGGCATGTTACCCAATTGAGATCTAGATTAGATTCTTCACATTGTGTGAGCGTTTTATCCTGATTTTACAGGTAGTGATCAAATGAGTTGCCAAAGACTGAAATATCATCCATGGAACCTTCCATGAATTTATCTACCATGTCATGAAAAATGGCAACCATGCATTGCAGAAATGTGGCAGGAGCATTGTAACGACCAAAAGGCATTCTATGGTAAATGAAAATTCCATAGGGACATGTGAATGTCATCTTTTCTTAGTGTTCTATGTCAATTTGGGATTTAGAAGTACCCAGAGAATTCGTCAAGGAAACAATAATACATGTATCCTGATACTCGCTTGAGCATTTAATCGATGAAAGGGAGGGGAAAATGATCTTTCCTGGTGGCATCATTAAGCTTCCGATAATCTATGCAGACTCTCCGGCCGATGATTGTGCGGGTAGGAATGATTTCGTTTTTGTCATTTGTGATGACGGTCATTCTTCCTTTCTTAGGAACCACCTGGACAGGTCTAACCCAAGAGTTGTCGGAGATAGGGTAAATGAGTCCAACGTCAAGGAGTTTGACACCCTCCGTTTTAACCACTTCTTGAACGTTGGGATTGACTCTGTTGTGGTTAGAAATGATGTTGATTATTAATTGTTGACTTGAAAAATTATGATTGTCAATGACAAAGTGAATTGATTTGAAAAACAGTTGAGAGTAAAAGTGATTACTCCGGGATTCAGTTTCGGTAATTATTAATCCAATTTAAGTTGACCTAGTTAGGAAATCACATAGACATGACTTCGTTTAAGTTGTTCAACAAATTCAGTTTTATTAAACAAAGATATAGTACCAAATTATTCATAGTGCAAGAAAAAAAGAAACAGTGATAGTCTATTGCAAAATAAACCAAATTGTTAAATTAATCGAACAGATAATTGAATCCAAATGAACTTAACGCGTTCATAAGATTCAATCCAACACTAGGTTTAACAAGAATCAAACGAATAGTCACACAAATCGTTCTCCCGAAATAATCACAAAGATTTTTAGCCTTGCATGTTCATGGTAAAACACGAATTCAATGCTGAACTCGATGAAGAAATCACAAAAGCAGATGATTTGGAGGTGTTCCTGAGCCAAAAATTGTCTCCTAGATGCTCAAAACGGTTGGAATGAGAAGTCTTTCGAAACCCTAACATTATAACTTAAATACTAAGTTCAAAATTCAAAATAAAAAAAGTCCATTTTCGTCGAGTAAAGACGTAAATTACTTCCATATGGACGTAATTTATGTCGCCGATACTTCCTCTTCTTCCTCCTCTTCCTCATCTAATTTACAGTGTGCTTTACTGTTTGATATTTTAGTGTAAAATGGATTGCGTACAACATACAAATATGAGTCAACGCATATTTGGATGTTATCGGGACTAACGGGAGTTCAGGGGCAGCGCCCTCGAGAAGCTGGTTCTCAAGGGTGGCAGCTCTTGGTGGGGTCCAATGGGCAGAGCTTCACAGGATGTTGCTTTTTGGAAGGAAGCAATCCAAGATGAGATGGACTCTATATTGCAAAATAAAGTTTGAAAATTAACTGATCTACCCCCTGGGTGTAAACCATTATAAAGTAAATGGATCATCAAGAGGAAGATGAAGGTGGATGGAACTATTGACAAGTACAAGGCCTGGTTGGTAATCCAAGAGTTTAGACAAAAGGAGAGAATTGATTATTTTGATACATATGCTCCGGTTGCAAGGATATCCAGCATTAGATTGTTGTTAGCGCTTGCTGCTATTCACAATCTTGTGATTCACCAAATGGATGTGAAAATTGCTTTCTTAAATGGTGAATTAGATGAAGAAATTTATTTGAAACAACCCGAAGGGTATGCTATGCCTGGACATGAAATATGGTGTGTAAATTGGTTAAATCTCTTTATGGCTTGAAACAAGCGCCTAAACAATGGCACCAAAAGTTTGTTTTGACGAGTAGTTTTGCTTTAAACCAAGCTGACAAATGTGTTTACAGTATATATTGATGATTCTGGAAATGGAGTCATGATATGCTTGTATGTAGATGACATGTTGATATTTGGTACTAACCAAAATCAAGTTGATAGAACTAAAGAGTTTTTGTCATCTAAGTTTGCGATGAAAGATATGGGGGAGGCAGAGGTGATCTTAGGTATTAAGATCACATGAGAGAACAAAGCCATTTCAATTTCTCAATCACATTATATTGAGAAGATTTTGAAGAAATTCAATTTCAAGGATTGTTCTCCAATAGGAACTTCCATGGATCCTAATTTTAAGCTATAACCTAATAAAGGTGAAGCGGTATCTCAACTTGAATACTCTAAAAGAATTGGATCATTAATGTATGCCATGATAAGTACTAGGCCGAATATCGCATATGCTGTTGGAAAGCTTCGTAGATTTACTAGCAATCCAGGTACACATCATTGGCAAGCTTTGGGTCGAGTGTTCAAGTATTTGAAAGAAACGATTGATTATAAGATAACTTACATTGGATTATCATCAGTAATTGAAGGTTATTGTGATGCAAGTTGGATAACCAATATGGAAGATCATTCTTCTACATCTAGTTGGGTGTTTCTTCTTGGGGGAGGTGCTATTAGTTGGGCATCGAAGAAACAAACTTGCATAACAAATTCTACTATGGAATCAGAGTTTGTTGCTTTGGCTGCATCTGATAATGAGGCTGAATGGTTGAGGAATTTACTCTATAAAATTCCATTGTGGCCAAAACCGATGTCCCCTATTCCTTTTTGATGTGATAGTGAAGCTTCTTTGGCTAAGGCATATAGTCAAGTGCCTAATGGCAAATCGAGACACTTAGGTGTAAAACACAACATGGTTCGTGAGCTCATAATGCATGGTGTCATATTAGTTGAGTGGATTGTAACTCATCGAAACTTAGCTGATCATTTAACCAAAGCATTAAATAGAGATCTCGTGAAAGGATCAACTGTGGGATTGGGGTTAAATCCGTATGAAAGCTCTCATGTTAAGATACCCAATTCCCACCTAATATGGCGTTAGGTGTAGAATTCAATGTGAAAAGCTTGACATCTAGAGTTTGGAACACAACATTAAAATATCCCAAAGGTATGTGTTCAGTTATGCAAGTAAAGGTAGGTTGAAGTATATCTTCTTAATGGTTCTTTTGAAAAATTGCATTTGCAGGTGCAAGATTAAAAGAACTACCTATATGAGTATGAAGTTTATCTGCTTCAAGAAGCTGGGACTTAGCTTTGATATACTTATGAAGGATATGGACATAGGCTAGTAAAAGATTGTGTCATGTAAGAATAATGTAAATAAACTAATGTGTATATTATCTTCATGTATTCAATATGAATATTACAGGGTTCAATCTTTCGAGACACCCTGGTATTCGAAAATATTTGGAATGTGTAATATACTAATATGAAATTCAATCGTCTCAACATTTCATTTATGCATTAGTTTGATTGATTGCGGTGACTAGTTAGTTAATCTATGATTACACTAAAATGGTGGAGGTTTGTTGGATATTTTAGTGTAAAATGGATTGCGTATAACATACAAATATGAGTCGACACATATTTGGATGTTATCGGGACTAACGGGGGTTCGGGGGCACCGCCCCTGAGAGACAGGGTCCAAGGGGCGGCAGCACCTGGCGGGGTCCAAAGGTCAGAGCCGCTGGCTAGGGTTAAGCTGCTTGGGCAATTAATTTTCGTAAAAGTCACATGTTAAACTTGATGTACAAATTTTTGGAACTTATCCAGAAAATTAACTGTTAGGGCAGTTAATTTTAAGAAAAAACTAATGATTCCCTGATAAAAAGGAATTTCGAATTCCTTGGAGGCCCCCCTATCAAATACGATCAAAATTCTCTGGAATCATACACACATACAATTTCTTGAATCATCTAATCTGATTTTATCGGATCATTATCTGATATCCACTCTGTTTAATTGATCTGAAAGCGAATTCTCGTAACTTTAGATTACTATCAGGAATTTCTAACATTTATGTCAATGTTCTAAAAAAATTGTACGAACGTAAATTATGGTCTACGAATTCATTCTTCCATTTACACTTGTGCAGAGCCCATTTAAATGCGCAGAATATGCAGCCCATTTAAAGCCCACGTGCCATGCCTTTACAATTTTTGTTGTATGCTTTGCGTGGTTCAGGTCCAACCACAAGAAACCATCTTCTTTTAATTGTTTTGCTTGGTCCATATGTAGTCCACATAAGTCTTTTTATTTCCTTTGCTTCCTGTTTCATAAAATCAACAAATAATTAATTTGTACATATATTTTCTAATATTTTAATTTACTTTTGAAAGTCAAAACTAATAATACATAAACACACATTGAAATGTTGGTTCAGGAATTGTTCGTTAGCTTGCTTTTAACTTTATAGTAACAATGTAAGATCATTTCTTACATAACACACTAACCCCCAAAACAAATTAAAGTGGTATGTTTGTAAACATATCGGTGCAGTTTAAATAGAATTGATATGGAATAAAGTGTATCTAGACACCACTCATCACATCCGTACACTTAAGGTGGCGTTTGGTTCACGGAATGTAATGTAATTGGAATTGTAAAGTTTTTCTTTTAAAGTTGTGCTTAAGTTGGGTAAAGAAGTGGTTTGAAATACAATGAATTCCTTTAATCAATGAAATTTGAGGTCATGTAACTTTCCTTCGTTAAAGTAAAGGATTTCTAAATTACATTGATTAAAGGAATTCATTGTATTTCAAACCCCTCCCTTACCTAACTTAAACACAACTTTAAAAGGAAAACTTTACAATTCCAATTACATTACATTCCGTGAACCAAAC
>JBCNJP010000015.1:21115190-21400239 GCA_039602395.1 Deinandra increscens subsp. villosa
AGCCCATTCCTTTGAGTCATTTCCGCTGCTGGCATTCGATTGCGGTGGGAAATCACTATGGATATGGGTTTGATAGTAAGCTGGAATATTAATGGGTATGATTACTTGGAAAACTACTGCTTAATTTGTGCGTTTGGCTTAAGACTTTGGGTATCATTCTGAAAACTAATTTTAGTTTGTTATCGTTGAGTAGAGGTGGCAAAATGCCAAAATGAACCGGTCAAGCAGGTAGGGTAATAATACACAAAAAAAAAAAGTTAGGCTTAAAACGGGTAAATGAGAATTAATGGAAATCAGAAAGAACTGAGACCCATCCCTCCTCGGATTTAGATGATTCACATGTTTACCTACAGATCATTCATATTCACATTCGCATTCCCTCATGCCAAGCGGACCTACTATCATTCCCATTCCCTAAAACCAATTCCCCCATCAACTTCCATTCTCTATTTCATAGGTCCAATCCTGGTTTCTAAGCAGATTAAGTAAATAGGACCATACTCACATCTTTATTTTATTTATTTGACATGCTAAAAATGTGAAAAGAATGAAAATTATTAGGTGGGTATACTTGACAGTTCTCCAGAGGTGTATGACTTAACCAATCCATGTTCGAATATAAGCACAAAACCTCATTCTAAATTATAATAGCCAGCTATATAAGGAATATTATTTAGGTGGGTATACAGTATACTTGAGAGTCTTTAGATTATCATCCACTATGGTTACTTGAAACTATAAGCCCCATAAGTCCTTGTTATAAACTCAATAAACAAACAATAGTGGGGTGTGAAAGGAATGAAGCAACGCATTGCACATCAACTACTAACAAAAGTATCATGGATGCAAAGTGAAGATGATTTGGTTATAAGTATTAAAATACACACCATATTAGGATCCAAGCAATCAATTGCATAGAGACCATCTCTTTCTTCCGGAACAACAATGCTGATGTTGGGATCCAAACTCACAGTTTTACCTGGTTAAAAGCAAGCCAGTGAGTAAATTAAAAACAACGAAAAATATCTAGTTACAACATACGAGATGATATTCTAAGGAAGAAGTACGCAGGACAGAATACAGATGCATAAATAAGCTCAGCAAATGCCAGATAAACTTTGGGCCTGCTAAACTATTAATCTATTCTTCCTCTGTACTCACTACTGACTTATAACTACCGTTTTTAGTACATTCAAATGAATTCATAGCTGTTATTACATGTTAGGACGTATTTAAACAGCTGCACAGATAGTAGTAATGCAATGCTGTGAAAACTAGTTAATTTTGCTTCTGATAAAATTAATATGGATATTGCAAGAAAACTGATTTTTGAGGGTATAATACCAATCATATTGCAACATAGCAACTACTTTTCACTTCATTTGTAATTTGGTCACTGGAAGCAAGAAAACATCTATGCTTAGGTAGTTAGGTGGATGAATACTCAGTATTGTTGGCTGTGGAGGCTGCGATCAAAGGCAGCCCGCCCTAGAAGCTACCAAGTCGGCAGCTGGCCCTAGTTATGACAAAGTGGACTTTTGGCAGTTGCCACAATTAGATCGTTTCTCAATCTCCAAGTTTCTAACCCTAATCTCTAGCGTGTTGGTATAGACCGTTCTTTTTATTTTAGTTTTGAGTATAACAGTTCGGAAGTTCAATAGTTCTTATAATGGCTTCTTCAAGTTGTTATCAACAGCAATTATCAGCAAATGAACTACCCCCAACTTCAATCATGAAATCGCAACCTTCGCTTTAAAAAACGCTAATTCAAACAACGCTAGTTTGTAAGACCACCGACGGATAACAAAGAAGAAGAAATTACCAGTTTCAGGATCGAATTTGCACCAAAGTTTGGCACGGAATTCACGATCAGCTTCCCAAATCCGAACCCAAACTCGCTCTTCTTTCCCAGTTTGACCGTCTTTAGCATTCAAAATAGAACCAGCGATCCCGGGCACGATAAGAACCGGGTCAAGTTTCGGGTCAACGTACGGCTCCGGTTCCTTGAGAATCCTCAACCATGCCTCCACCGCTCGAACCATATCCTCCAACAAAACCGTCATCCTGGATCCCTGAATTGTAAATCTGGTTTGATTTGCTGCAGATTGTAAAAAATGGTGAGATTTAGTAATCGTAGGGTTTGTATATTACGTGCTTATGGATGATGCCGTGAAAGCTACGTGGAGCAGATAACATCGAGTGTTTAAAATGACGAAATTGCCCTTTATCCATACATTGTTGACCATGCATTGCCGCGAGAATAATGCAGACATATAAAATAGTTAAAAAGTTATAACGCTAGGTAAAGAAGCTGTAAATAGAGTAATTCTGTAAATAAAAAACTTATGTAATAACCTAAACACACCTAAACACCGTGGAGATAACGTGAGACACAAAACAGTTAAATTTCTATAACGTTACGTAAAGAGTGTAAAAATAAAAATTATGTAACGACCTAAACATTGCGTTAGCAGTGTAAAAAAAACGGAAAAGAAAAATTAAACAGGACTATTCATGGTAAAAAAAAACAAAAGATGCTAGAAGACAAAAACTCAAATAGTATTGTACTATTCATCAAAACTTGTATTTATTAATATGGGAATTGTAACCCCTCCATTTTTCATGTTTTCTTGTTTCGGTTAGATGAATTGATAAGTTCGATTACGATCTATATATTTATTCGTATGAAAGACTAGTGTTTAACATTGATGTCTTTAAAATCATGTAATCCGCGTATAATCAATTTAACTCATTAATTCAATGTATCAAATGTGATTGTAATAGTGATTGAGTTTGTAAACGTGTTAATCAGGATCGATGGGCTATCATAAACGGGTTGATGGGTCGAACTCTTTAATTGAATGAGTTAAACAATTCAAACCGAACACGCTCATTTAATGAGCTACTTATCCAAGATAAAACTTTTTCATAGTGTATTATGTTTTAGGTTGAACAACAAAATTGTCATCTTTGGTTTCATGAACACAAGCCACTTTTAATGGTTAAGTGTGACAACCCGTCCAAATCAGGTCAAACCTCTCTCCGTTGACTTTCGTTGACTTTTAAATTACGTAATAGTTATGTGATTTACTGCTTTTATACGTGATTAACTGTGATAGTTAAATGATTAACCGACTTCGATTCCACATTAAACTAGAATATATATATATATACGTACGTAGAACAACGCGTCTTTCGTATATTAACGGTGGAATTCCAATAATAAGAAAATAAATATAAAACTTGACATTTTATATTTCATCAAACCAATTCAAAAACTGTTAAGTCATTTCATGAACTTAAAACGAATTCGAAGTGTTATGTTGTCAAGACTTAGCAAATTTCCAAACCGTTTAGCCTATTGGGCCCGGTAAGCCCAATAAGCCCAATTCAAGTCCGTTAAGCCTAAAAATTTTACCAATCACTCGTAACAACGTCCCGAGTGTTTTCCCGAACTCGGAAACCCGACTCGCGGCCCGTATCGAATTGGGCCGAACCGGCCCAATTCTTTTCTTTTTTTCCTTCTCCGCGGCCCAACCCCCTTCGAATTTCATTTGGGCTTCGGCCCGTCCCGTTTAAACGAAGCCGAATGGGCTTCGGCCCATTCCTCCTCTCATTCACGATTGGGCTTCGGCCCAATTTTAATCAATATAATTGTTTTATCTAAGCCCATAACTTTTATAAAATTTACCCAATCTTTTAACCCACTAATATTTTTATAAAACTTGGGTTAACAACGTTTATAAAAATAAAAATCACCTTTCGATTGGATAAAATATAATGGGATTATATTTTAAAAAGTTATAATTTTTATAAACTCCTAACACCTCTATATTTTATAAAAGCTCCTAGATTTTTATAAAACTTATAAAACTAATCACCTACTCTTGTGATTAGTGAGGATTAATCTAAGCTTGACAACACTAAATTACCCAATGGATAATAAACCACCTTTTTAGTATAAGTAGGAGACAAGTCTCCTACTTGTTCCCTTGCACCCAACCAAACAACCCTCACCACCACCGCCGGCCACCCACTGCTGCCGGCCAACCACCGCCGGACCGCCCCTCGCCGCCACCGGACCGCCGCTCCACCGCCCTAAACCGCCGCCAACCTCCACCATTTTTCTCCTCTTCTTTTGTGAGTCTTTTAACTCACTTATTTTATCATATATTCACCCAAGTCTTGACAACAATCCATCAACACTAAACCAAATGATCAAGAATGCTTGTGTTTGTTAAACAACTAACAAAAACTCACTTCTCTATCTCTTTCTTTCAAGATCAAACACTTTGTTGGTGCATATTAAATGCTTAAAGATAGCCAACAAGTGTGGTGAAACACACTTATGAAATCCAAGGAAAGTAATATGGTGTGCACCATGAATCTTGTTTATGAAACTTTGGTTTCATAAGTTAGTTGATTCTAACAAAACCTCCAAGCCTCTTCATATAAAAATGTTAATCTATACATGTTTACATTACTTGTCCTAACATGAAAATGTTAGTTGATTGTTTATATTTAATTGTCCTAACATGAAAATGTTAGTTGATTGTTATTTATATTTAAAGTCCTAACACCAATGTGTTAGTTGATTGTTTATTTACATTTTTAAAAAGTCCGAACACCAATGTGTTAGTTGATTGTTAATTATGTTTATATATGTTACATGTTAAAACAATATAAAAACAAGGTAAATGGTTAAACAAATGTTACATATGTAACCTATGACTAAAACAAAAGTATTTATTTCTAAAAATAGCCATGTAACATATTTATTAAATTCCAAATGATTAAATGATTGGACAAAAAGAATAAAAATAAATGCTAGATTTGATAAGAATAATATTTATGTCAAATGATTAATTTGACATAAATACTTGGATTTATTACAAGTTTTAACCTTTCTTAAAACTTGCTAGAAATGGACATTTTTATAAAAAGATTACATTTGAAAATAAATGTTTTCATAAAAGATTTTTATAAAAATAAAGCAAGACAAGTCAATTGTTTATAATGGTTACAAGGACTTTTAATGTTACTTTGATAAAAACAAAGTATCCAAAAATGAACCAACGTTCGTTGGAGATTTTAAATAAAGTCAAGTTTTATAAACCAAATGTTATAAATCCAAGCGTCGTCATAAATATTCTTATCAACGTTTTCCATATAATATCTCATGAACTTGAAATATTAATTTACCTTTGAAAATGATTAAACGTTTAAAACTTTAAATGTTTTTCCTAAAGATTTATGTTTTATAAATAAAACAAACGTTAATAATTATTTTTGACAAATAATTATTTGCAAAAGACTTAAACCTTGTTTTATTCACCAAATAATTGTTAATCGTAATTATTTAAAATAATTATAACTTGCAAGATTAACAAATCGAATAAGTAATTATTTAATTAAAATAATTATCCGAACTTGTGGAAATAATAATAGACATTATTATTTTTCTTTTTACTCGATGTTCAAGACTTGATTTAATTATTGAAAGATGATTATTTGTTTACATTTATTGGACATAAATATAAACAACCACGAACGTATCTAATTAAATAAATACAAGTAACGAGTTTCAATAATACAAACGGACCTAAAACGTCAAGACTTGACCGGTATCACTTGAGTGACTTAGTTACTCAAATGATCATAAACCTTATGCATATGTTATTTAATTATTTAGGACGTTACGTGCTACCGTCCTTCGCTGCTTAAAATCCGATTATCTGCTAAACTGTGAGTTTCACGGCCCCTTTTCCTTTTAACTGTTTTATACTTGGGGGAGAAATCATGAAAACTGATCAAATGCTTTTTACTTAATATTATGGTTTACTTGTTAGCCGTATGACTACTTGTTCTCTTACTGATTGCCCAACTTGGTACATTATCGTTATAAACGTTTGTACAACCGAAAATCCCATCATTAATTGATTTCAATTAGTTCTGTACGAAACGATAGCTAGTGAGTAGATCTATTTGGGTTGACAACCCTACCCTAACTGGTACCTCCAGTTCTGACTCCGGATTGTCTGGGGGTACACGTCAGTTATTCTGCACTGTTTAACATCTCTGGGCAAGAGATGCCGGGTGGGTAAACCGTTAGTATTTGAAATCAAGGTTCAGGTGAGATCATACAACCACAACAATAAACCCTGATAATATTTAAGTATACCGAAACTGTTTTACAACTGCTTACAACTGTTTAACTATCGAGTCCTAAACCTGTGAACCTCACCAACTTTATGTTGACCCGTTTTATATTCATGATTTCTTAGGTAATTGACAAGACTTTCTGAAGACATGCAAATGGAGCTTACAAACGCTATCAGACCTGTCCCTGGAGTCATAGTCCCGACTATCCAACTTAACTGTTTTAAGCTTTTAATAATCATTTAAGACTTATGTTTTTAAATTGTAAGACATTAATGTTTCCACTACTCTTTCCGCTGCAATGAAACGAATTAATGTTTTATGAAGTTTTTTAAATTATTAGAAGTGTTCTATGTATCCTCGACTATGATTCCATTCTCGCTCACACCCGAAACCGTTGACCGGGGTGTGACAGATTGGTATCAGAGCCGTGGTTATAGCGAACCAGGATAAACAAACAAACAAAACAAAACGAAAACCAAGCCTGGACTATAACCCACTCCGAAGCGACCATTTGCATGCAAGACCTCATATGTTTACTTATGTTTACTTATGTGTTACCACTCTACCATGATGTTACTGACACAGTTTCTTTTGGAATATTTTCGCAGTGATGGCTTCTAAAGAGGTCATTTGCGTTGCCGATTCCGATGAGGAGCCGAGTGTTGAGTACACACCTTCACCAGAGGACTACGTGCCGTCAAGCCCCGAGACTGAGGGCGCTACTGTAGGAGTTATTCGCCCGACTCCCGTACCAGCAGGTTTTCTGAGTCCTATTAGACGTAGGACCTCCGACGACACCCCCGACCACCCTGCTCCCTGATGCGTAAGATTTGGATATATAAAAATCGAGTCAAGTTTTAAATGGTAATCACCAAGTGACCAAACTACACACCAGGGCAGTGTACCCGTCGTATGCAGTACAGTATTGGTAAGAACCGGATATCAATCCGTGGACGCGATGACAATCTCCCGATACTGGATCTTTGCTAATATCTAACCGATGAAAATGATTTTGAGAACTAACTAAAAACTAAGCAGAAAGACTAAAACAGATAAAAACAGCTAAAAACCGGATAACACGATGGAAAAATCAGTCGGAGAAAAGTATCACCTAGATAAGAATCCTCTAAACCCAATAAGACCCCTAGTTTGACTAATTAACACGATCACTATCCACTAATGATGAAAACCATAATGAAATAGGACTATAGACACATCCTGATCATAAAGGTAATCCTAATTGAAGCTCGGATAGAAAACTATGTAAAATTTCCCAATAGTTTAATCGCTTCGGTCAAAGCAAACTAAACACGCACGTAAAAGGAAACCACAAGAAATGTCTCTCTAAATGGTACCTAACACATGCAATTATTCTGAAATGGATAGCCTAGGACCTAGAAAACTCTAAACACGAATAAGCGAGCTCGAATCTTATGGTCATAAGCACCAAAACTCACTAAACAATGCGTAGCTATTTCCTAGTACATGAAATGAATTGGTCAACTCAATCTCATATAGATGCATACAAATTCAGCCCCAAATCCGTATCATATTATCATGTAGGAGGTCTCCGGATCATGCATTAATCAATAAACTCCAAAAAGTCAACCGATTAACAATAAGCTAATCAATAAATGGTCGTAGTTCTACAATCCACATCAATTAACCCACATAACATGATATAAACAGAAGCTAAACATGCATACAAAGTCATCCAAGGCATCCAATTCAGAATCAAAGAGCAATTTCACAAGATCATGTCAAAAAGTCAAAGTAGAAAGTCAAACTAGGCCTAAATTCATCAAATCCAAGTGATACAACGCACAATCAACCAAGAAACATGTTTAGGAACAATAAAAATGCAATCTTGGGACTGACCATGATGAAGAACAAGATTAAAATACCAAAAACCAAAGCTTGTATGAAGACCCAACCCGTTAGAGCTTTAAATCTTCAAATTTCGGTTTAAAAAGCTTCAATCTTGGCCTCCAATCCTCCCTTGATCTTCATAAATGTGTTTTAGGGTTTATGGAAGTGATATGGGGTGTTTTTAGGGTTTATGGAGGCTTAATCATCGACAAAAACGGCTGGAAAAATGATTATATATGAGGGTTTAGGGCTGGAAATCGATCAGGTAGCTGGGCCTGAGAAACTGGGCCTGACGCAGCAGTGCATATAATAAGTTCAGGCCAAAATTAAAACAACATGAGCTTCTGGACTGGTGGCTAGGAGATACGCTGGCTAACCAAGAGGTCAGGGGTTCGAAACCCCTGTCCTGCATTTTTTTTCCTTTTAATTTTCGCTGATTGCTGCAGCTGGGCTCCTGTTCTGGGCCTGCGATGCTGTTTGGGCCGCCTGGACTGGGCTGGACATGTTGGGCTGCAACTGATGGGCCTGGGCTGACAAAGAGACTGGGCTGCGCTGGCTGCTGATCTGTTATTATTATTATTATTATTTTTTTTTTCTTTTTTTTTTTCTTCATAACTTTTGCATCCGGACTTCGTTTTCGCTCTCGTTTTTTTCAGACTTCTTCTAAAATCACCGCGGACGCACCGATTACCTAAAATTCATAAATAAAAACAATTAAGCACGATATTCTTATAAATCACCATAAAACAATATTAAAAACTAATTAAAATGGGAAATTTATATATTTATCAATTTTAAGTTAAAAACCCACCAAATAACAATAGAATTTATATATTAAACATTGAAGCACTAAATTTAAGGGATTTTAAGTTGTAAGCCCGAACAAGCAACATATTCAATATTTTCCAATTAAAAATTCATTTAAATGAGGGAATTTTATTTATTTATTTATGTACATGATGCTACGCATCAAATATCCCCACACTTAAACTTTGCTTGCCCTCAAGCAAAATCTTATGCAACACTTCCACAAGCCAATCGAAAACGCAACGCCTCACCCAACCCAATGCAACTACTCAAGCCCACAAGCATCATCAATTCTCAAGATTTACACTTTCCAAAAGATTGACAATCCAACAAGCAATTATGACGTTTATTTAAAAACATGGAAATGCTTACTAGCTCGACACACATCAAGGTTCAATCAAACAATGCAACATACCCCTCACAATGATCACTCAACTCGGTGAAATTTAGTGGATAGATGATTAAAAAGATCATCGATTTAAGTGGATCACTCAAGGCCAAACATGCACTTCATTGTCATAAGCTTGTATCGAAATCGCATCTCCACCATACAACATAAAATCGAACATAAATCAAGAGGACTTATTAAGGGTTGTAAT
Organism: Deinandra increscens subsp. villosa; assembly: GCA_039602395.1. NCBI lineage: Eukaryota > Viridiplantae > Streptophyta > Magnoliopsida > Asterales > Asteraceae > Deinandra > Deinandra increscens. The sequence continues at coordinate 21,124,628 of JBCNJP010000015.1, forward strand.
GTTAGGCTAGGGTTTAGGGTATGGAATGGGAATGTGAAAGTGGCGACGTGCTTAGAAATCCGGAAAAGTCAATAAACAAACTAAAAGAAAAACTATTTACACAAATAACTCCAAGTCGGGTAATTTTGACCCGAACACACAAACAAAGAACAACTCTATTTTTTTTTTTTTAGCTTTATCTTTGGTCTATGACCTCCAATAACGAGCTAGAATTTTCTGTATTTTTTTTTCATTTTTTTCTTTTCTTTTTTTTTTTTTTTTTTTTTTGCAATCTCATATGAATTCCTAGAATGGAGATTGAGTACTAGGAGAATCACACTTAATCACTATTTTTTTTTTTCTTTAAACTAAAAACAATACTTGATGTAAGTAACCAAAACAAAATACATAAAGTCCTAAACTAATCCGGATTCTTCACACAAGGGTTTAAGAACAAAATAAAGGCTAATCAAAAGGCTAAATGGGTCAAAAAGTGGGAAAATCAAACGAGAAGGGAAAAGGCTCAACGGGTTTTTCTAAGGGATGATGTTTTAGGGTAGGAAAAATGATAAGATCAAAGAAAAAGACTAAGTCAAAGGGGGTGTAATCCTAATGCCTCTATCATTTCTATGCCCAATTTTAGTTCATGATCTCGACACGTATAAACAACACAAGTTCTAAAATGAAAGCGCATGATGGCATAACACTCAACCAAACGAAAGTGAGTAATGTAACATATAATGCAATTTAGGCTCAAATAACTCACGGAAACGGATGGACAAAGGCTACCGATATGATGCAAGTTATCAATCCCCCATCCGATAGTTTCACTAAGTAAAGCATCCCATTTATTGATTTATTTGAAAAACACTTGCTTGGAAATACTTTTTCAAGATACTCGAAGAAAAGGTTTTGACTAGAGACAAGCATCGTAAACATAGGCGAGCAAAACGTCACGAATTACATCAACGGGCCCACTTCCATGTGCAAAAAGATGGGCAAAATTCTTAATTTCAACTCAAAACAGGGGGATATGATAAGAAAACTTGAAAAATTTTCACGAATTTAAGCAATTTCAGTTCAATTTACCCCCATCCCCACACTTAATTCGTACATTGTCCCCAATGTACAATAAACATAACAAAATAAAGGGTAAATGGAACTGAAATACTCCCCTATCACTGTCGTGTGCCAGAACTGCCTCCAATATATCCAAAATCCTCAAAGATCATGAAATAGCTCTCGACGAATCAAGACATCTGGTGGTCCGATGATGAATCTACAACCACGCCAAGCAATACCAAAATGATAAGTCCATGCAATTCCAACAGTGGCATGCTTCGAATAACCTGCAACACTTGAAACAAAAACATAAAACAGAACAAGGAGAAATAAAATATAACTAATTTAAGAAAACTAACTAAAAGGAAATTAAACTACTAAAAGTTCAAACAAAGCATCAAACAAGCAAAATAAAGTAAACAAGTAGTCGGGTTGCCTCCCGGAAGCGCTGAATTTATTAACGAGTCGTCAGCCAGACTCGGCCCCGCGATCAAGTCAACCGGGGTCATGGATGTGACCTCCCTCACTGCCAAAAATGCTCTCATCAGACTCGTGCATACGCCACTCCTCAAATAGAGGCTCAACTCCCATATGTCGATCTTGCAAGTACATGGCGTACACGTCAACCACCCACGGCCTATCACTCCCTGAAGCCTTCAATGTCTTATCAGGCGGCTTTTTCTTCAATCTAACGCTCGCTTCATCCCCACACTTCTTCTTTGGCGGGGCCTGCAATGATATAGTCGACTTGGTAATAACTGAAGGTGGGTCGGGTGGGTGATCTTTAATTCCAAAATGATGAACGACGGCCTGGTGATGTTTCTCATGCTGCTCTTCCCTAAGCTGATCCCTAAGTCTCTCTGGATATGGAATACGGGGGATGTATGGTGGGGGAACATATTTCTCCACTACTGGCTCCTCAGGTCGTGCTGTACTTGCTGGGCTTAGCCTAGATTGCACCTGCCCAGGAACCTCTACCTCAATCTCCTCGTCTATCTCATCATCACTCTCCTCATCAACTGGCTCAGCACTGACCGCCGGTTCTGGATCTTGAGTGGTGTTGTCATTCAGGTAAAAGATTGCATTCACGTATTGCTTAGGATATGACTGTGTGTTCCCTGGCAATCCTCCTGGTTTTCCCTCACTTGATTTTGAGAGCTGGCCCACGGTTCTCTCCATATTAAGCAAATGAGTTCCTAAATTACTTAACTCTTTGGCCACCATAGCTATGTCCTGCTCAGTCCTCGAAATCCTCTGATCATTCTGCTGTGAAGTTTTCTCATTCTGCTTGATAAACTGAGACATCATATCGGTTAAATTCTTCAAACCTGAATCCTCTGTCGGTGTCTTTTTGCTAACCTCTGGGTCATAGAAACCCTGTTGCCTCGGTGGCGGTCTCGGCTGAAATCCTGTGGGATTAGAACTGCTAGGCCTCCACCCCGTATCGTAATTATACGCATTGCTGGGTGGTGGGCGGGCCTGGCCGGACATGAAATCAGACTGATCGTGGAAATCGGTGCTACCCCCGATAGGACAACGTGTAATGTCGTGGGGTCCTGAGCATAGCTCGCAGTACTTCACCTGCTGCTCCATCACCTGCATTTTGGCTATTTTCTTCGATAACGCCTCGACCTGCATGGATAGAGCTGTAATAGGGTCAACCTGGAGGACTCCACTTTGTTGGGTCATCTTACTCGGCGTGCTCGACCACTGATAATCGTTTAAAGCAAGCTCCTCAAGTAACTCTTGCGCCTCCTCGGGCGTTTTATTGCTTAATGTCCCACCAGCTGACGTGTCAACCGTATGTCGTGTGAGTGGATGTAAACCGCTGTAGAAAATCTGCAGCTGCTGGTGTAGCTCAATCCCATGTGATGGACATTTTCTCAACAACTCTCTAAATCGCTCCCACGTCTCATATAAACTCTCTGTGTCGTCCTGAAGGAATGAATATATTTTGTTTCTGAACATCGCAACCTTCGATGGAGGGAAATACTTTGAGATGAATTTCTGTGTCAAAATAGCCCATGACGTGATAGAACCAGGTGGGAGAGACTGAAGCCACGCCTTCGCTGCTCCGCGAAGGGAAAATGAGAATAATCGCAACTGGATTGCCTCTGCGGGGACCCCCTTAAGTTTGAAAGTGTCGCAAATTTCAAGGAAGTTCGCGATGTGGGTCATCGGGTCATCATTAGGTAACCCGTCAAACTGAACATAGTCCATAATCAGAGTGATGACCTGAGGCTGAATCTGGAAGTTATTCACGTCCACCGGCGGACGGATAACACTCGGTAACGTCCCGTTGATGTTGGTACGGGCGTAATCTGCAAGCGTGCGCCTCTGATCTGCAAGCGCGGCCATCGGCACTGGTAATGCGCCCTCCACGTGTCGAAGATGATGGAAAACTATTTCTGGCTCAGATAACGGTGAGAATCGGTTCTGGTGGCGACGTATGCGCATAAACAGACAGAAATGCGATAAAAACAACGAAACAGAAACAAAAAACGAAAAAAAAAAAAAAAAAAAAACTAACCTAAAAGTCTAACTAACACGAAAAGGAAACACAGAAATAATAAAAACTAACTAACAGCTAAAATACGCAAAGAAAATAAGTAAACAGATAAAGCAAACAAGTGGTTAAACTACTAGCTCAGATATTTCTCGGAATCTGACGCGTCCCCGGCAACGGCGCCAAAAACTTGATGCGTTTTATTTGGATATATAAAAATCGAGTCAAGTTTTAAATGGTAATCACCAAGTGACCAAACTACACACCAGGGCAGTGTACCCGTCGTATGCAGTACAGTATTGGTAAGAACCGGATATCAATCCGTGGACGCGATGACAATCTCCCGATACTGGATCTTTGCTAATATCTAACCGATGAAAATGATTTTGAGAACTAACTAAAAACTAAGCAGAAAGACTAAAACAGATAAAAACAGCTAAAAACCGGATAACACGATGGAAAAATCAGTCGGAGAAAAGTATCACCTAGATAAGAATCCTCTAAACCCAATAAGACCCCTAGTTTGACTAATTAACACGATCACTATCCACTAATGATGAAAACCATAATGAAATAGGACTATAGACACATCCTGATCATAAAGGTAATCCTAATTGAAGCTCGGATAGAAAACTATGTAAAATTTCCCAATAGTTTAATCGCTTCGGTCAAAGCAAACTAAACACGCACGTAAAAGGAAACCACAAGAAATGTCTCTCTAAATGGTACCTAACACATGCAATTATTCTGAAATGGATAGCCTAGGACCTAGAAAACTCTAAACACGAATAAGCGAGCTCGAATCTTATGGTCATAAGCACCAAAACTCACTAAACAATGCGTAGCTATTTCCTAGTACATGAAATGAATTGGTCAACTCAATCTCATATAGATGCATACAAATTCAGCCCCAAATCCGTATCATATTATCATGTAGGAGGTCTCCGGATCATGCATTAATCAATAAACTCCAAAAAGTCAACCGATTAACAATAAGCTAATCAATAAATGGTCGTAGTTCTACAATCCACATCAATTAACCCACATAACATGATATAAACAGAAGCTAAACATGCATACAAAGTCATCCAAGGCATCCAATTCAGAATCAAAGAGCAATTTCACAAGATCATGTCAAAAAGTCAAAGTAGAAAGTCAAACTAGGCCTAAATTCATCAAATCCAAGTGATACAACGCACAATCAACCAAGAAACATGTTTAGGAACAATAAAAATGCAATCTTGGGACTGACCATGATGAAGAACAAGATTAAAATACCAAAAACCAAAGCTTGTATGAAGACCCAACCCGTTAGAGCTTTAAATCTTCAAATTTCGGTTTAAAAAGCTTCAATCTTGGCCTCCAATCCTCCCTTGATCTTCATAAATGTGTTTTAGGGTTTATGGAAGTGATATGGGGTGTTTTTAGGGTTTATGGAGGCTTAATCATCGACAAAAACGGCTGGAAAAATGATTATATATGAGGGTTTAGGGCTGGAAATCGATCAGGTAGCTGGGCCTGAGAAACTGGGCCTGACGCAGCAGTGCATATAATAAGTTCAGGCCAAAATTAAAACAACATGAGCTTCTGGACTGGTGGCTAGGAGATACGCTGGCTAACCAAGAGGTCAGGGGTTCGAAACCCCTGTCCTGCATTTTTTTTCCTTTTAATTTTCGCTGATTGCTGCAGCTGGGCTCCTGTTCTGGGCCTGCGATGCTGTTTGGGCCGCCTGGACTGGGCTGGACATGTTGGGCTGCAACTGATGGGCCTGGGCTGACAAAGAGACTGGGCTGCGCTGGCTGCTGATCTGTTATTATTATTATTATTATTTTTTTTTTCTTTTTTTTTTCTTCATAACTTTTGCATCCGGACTTCGTTTTCGCTCTCGTTTTTTTCAGACTTCTTCTAAAATCACCGCGGACGCACCGATTACCTAAAATTCATAAATAAAAACAATTAAGCACGATATTCTTATAAATCACCATAAAACAATATTAAAAACTAATTAAAATGGGAAATTTATATATTTATCAATTTTAAGTTAAAAACCCACCAAATAACAATAGAATTTATATATTAAACATTGAAGCACTAAATTTAAGGGATTTTAAGTTGTAAGCCCGAACAAGCAACATATTCAATATTTTCCAATTAAAAATTCATTTAAATGAGGGAATTTTATTTATTTATTTATGTACATGATGCTACGCATCACTCCCACCGCCACTACTGGCGGTGCAGCCACTGCGGATGCTTCTAGCTCCGCCGACCCCATCGCAGGCCGAGATCGGTCTGTGAAGACTTTTGTCGCCACGCCTGGTGGCGGCAGACGGGGATTTACCCCGGGACGGGCAGCTGGCCCATCCCGGACTAGGAAGGTCCGACGTACCTCTGGTGAGCCCGCGCCCAAGCGGCGCCAGGTGTTCGATTTACCCCACCTCGCCTGGATACCAGATCAGATCCAGCACTGGCGGATCATCGAGGAGTTCCCGAGCTGTTACGATCGGGGGGAGTCCTCTCTTCCTGATCCCTTCCGCCGAGTGCCTCTGGGTATCTCGCCTTTTACTCACGAGCCCATCCCTGACACCGTCCCATTACTGGTGGCTCGTTTGAGACGCCTTGAGGCCGATCTGGGGGAGCTGAACGCTGATATCGGTCAGCTACCTGCAGCCACTGAGGTGTTTCACCTCCGGAACCAGATAGCCGAGCTGACGGGGCGCATGCGCGCCACTGACGGCGCCATGGAGTCCCTCCATGCCCACATGACTGGGTCAGCATGGCCACGACTGACCTGTTTCTCTCGCACGAGAGGTTGCAGGGGAGAGTCTCTGCTTTGGAGTTCGTCTCCGGACGACTTCTCGCCACTCTCCAGGCCTTGACCCAGAGACCACCGGTCTTCTTCATGCCCCCAGGACCTCCACCACCCCCACCAGCATTCTAGGTAGATGAGACCTAGTATCTTTTGATAGCCGTTTTATAGATGAAACATGTTAGCATTAGTCAGGATTGGGACTGCGAGCCCACGGTGCAAACTTGTTTATTTTGAATGTGTTTCGTCTGTAATATGGTAACAAACTTGATGTATGATTCCGATGATTATGCTATGGGAAAAATCTTTTGGTATGTTATGATTGATGTTTATGATTATGTTATGTTCATGTTATAGTTATGTTGTGATTGTGTAGTTATATCGTTATGACATGTTATATCACTTCACCATTCCTATCTTATGTTCTTGGTTGTGTTGCGTGAAAATGTTTTGGCAATTGATGTATGTCGTGGCAGTTATTCTCGAGCATGCAATAACCCCATTTACATATTATCTAAATTTTTCTTTATGTTGACAATTGTAACTTAAAGCGAAATCATGCCACCGAGACGCCGAACCACCAGGAACTCTTCACCTCCTCCACCTCCTCCCCCTATGACTCCCGAGGAAATCGAGGAGATGATTGCTAATCGCGTAGCAGAAACTGTTGCCGCTGCGGAAGCCCAACGTCAAAACGACAATGGGGCGCTCGGTAAGTACGAATTAACCAATGTTAGAAAAACACCCGATTACAATTTTCCTAAATTGTATTCAACGTTTCAACCTAACAATTGCAGGCCCCCGTGAATGTTCATACAAATACTTTATGAACTGCAAACCCTCGAATTTCAAGGGTTCTGAAGGCGCTGTTGGTTTAGTTCGCTGGTTTGAGAAAATGGAGTCCGTCTTCCGCATAAGCAACTGCCCCGAGCAGTACATGGTCAAGTATTCCACCTGCGCTCTGACTGATAGCGCTCTGACCTGGTGGAACTCCCATGCCGATGCTATGGGAACTGATTTGGCTTACGCCATGACTTGGGACGAGCTCAAGCAACTGCTTCGCGATGAGTACTGTCCTAGAGAAGAGCTTCAGAAGCTCGAAGCTGAATTCTGGAACCTCACCATGAATGGAGCCGACGTTGCCGGCTATACCAAGAGGTTCCGTGAGCTCGCTCATCTCTGTCCGACCATGATCACTCCTCTCTACAAGAAGATTGAACGGTACATCTGGGGACTTGCACCTCATATCCAGGGGAATGTCCTTTCCTCAAATCCTCAGACTTTTCAGGATGCTGTGCGCCTGGCACACAACCTGGTTTACCAAGCCAACCGTCAAGGTGTGAATCTTGACAAGAAGAAGTCTGAGAACAAGGCCCCTGAAACCAGTACCACTCCTTCCACCAACAAGAAGCCTGATAACAAGCGGAAACGCGGATTCTGGAGGAATCGCGATGATAAGGCCCCTGCCAAGGAAGCTGAAACAGTGAAGGTCTTTGCTGCTACTACCCCTACCCATGTTGTCCGAAAAACTGGATACAACGGTGGAGCACCCCTGTGCAACAAGTGCAATCTCCACCACACACTCGATTGTGGCAACGTCTACTGCAACATCTGCAAGACGAAAGGGCACGTAGCACGAGACTGTCCGAAGCGCACCTGTTACGGTTGCGGAACCACCGGGCACTACAAGAAGGATTGCCCGAAGGCAGGATACCAGGATCCGAATCAGGCTAGAGGAAGAGCCTTTGTAATCAATGCCGGAGATGCTCGCCGTGACCCTAACACGGTGACGGGTACGTTTCTACTAAACAATCATTATGCTTCCGTTTTATTCGATACTGGTGCTGATAGGAGCTTTGTGTCTATCGAATTTGGTCAATTACTTGAAATTACCCCTGTTACCTTAGACACTAAGTTCACAGTAGAATTAGCAAACGGAGAATTAGTAGAAACTAGCATTATTTATCCCAATTGCTCACTAGAACTCTCCGATCATCCCTTCAGCATTGATTTAATGCCTGTAGAACTAGGAAGTTTTGATGTTATCATAGGCATGGACTGGTTATCAAAGAACCGTGCAGAAATCGTGTGCCATGAGAAAATAGTTAGGATGCCACTCGAAGATGGCAACACTCTAAACGTACAAAGCGAGAAGAGTGGAACCCAACTAAACCTCATATCTAGTATGAAGGCAAGAAAGTTCCTTCGTAAAGGATGTCAGGCCATCCTAGCACACGTAACTGAGAAGAAACCAAAGGAGAAGAACATAGCAGATGTTCCCGTTGTCCGCGAATACCCGGAAGTCTTTCCCGAAGATTTACCAGGTTTACCGCCGACGCGACAAGTGGAGTTTCGCATTGACTTAGCCCCAGGTGCCGCCCCCGTAGCCAGATCCCCGTACCGTCTGGCACCTTCTGAGATGCAGGAGTTATCTAGCCAATTGCAAGAATTGCTAGATAAAGGCTTCATTCGACCAAGCCACTCTCCGTGGGGAGCACCCGTGCTATTTGTCAAGAAGAAAGATGGAACTTTTCGGATGTGCATCGACTACCGGGAGCTGAACAAACTGACTGTGAAGAACCGTTACCCGCTTCCTAGGATAGACGACCTGTTTGATCAACTTCAAGGGTCAAGCTTTTACTCCAAAATCGATCTAAGATCAGGATACCATCAACTCAGAGTTAGAGATGAAGACGTTTCGAAGACAGCGTTCAGAACACGCTATGGGCATTATGAGTTCCTCGTAATGCCATTTGGTTTGACAAACGCACCTGCAGTGTTCATGGATCTGATGAACCGCGTATGCAAACCCTACCTGGATAAGTTCGTTATCGTGTTCATTGACGACATCCTTATCTACTCCCGTAGTAAGGAAGAACACGAACAACATCTGAGACTTATTCTGGAGTTGTTGAAGAAGGAAGAACTCTACGCGAAATTTTCCAAATGCGACTTTTGGATTCGCGAAGTTCACTTTCTGGGTCATGTGATCAATGATCGAGGAATCCACGTGGATCCCACAAAATTGAGGCAATCAAGGATTGGAGTACGCCAACGACTCCAACCGAGATTCGACAATTTTTAGGTCTTGCTGGCTATTTACCGCCGATTTATCGAGAACTTCTCGAAGATAGCCCAGCCACTCACCGCCCTGACCCAGAAAGATAAGAAATTCATATGGGATGGCAAGACTGAAGCAGCATTTCAGTTACTGAAGCAGAAGCTTTGTGATGCCCCGATTCTATCATTACCCGATGGAATCGAAGACTTCGTTGTTTACTGCGATGCCTCGCATCAAGGTTTAGGTTGTGTATTGATGCAACGAGAGAAAGTCATCGCTTACGCATCACGACAACTGAAGATTCACGAGAAGAATTATACCACTCATGACTTGGAACTCGGAGCCGTTGTCTTTGCTCTCAAGATCTGGAGGCACTATCTTTATGGTGCCCAATGTACCATATTCACCGATCACAAGAGTCTCCAACATATTTTCAATCAGAAGGAATTGAATATGAGGCAACGCCGATGGGTGGAACTGCTAAATGACTACGAATGCGAGATTCGTTATCATTCAGGCAAGGCTAACGTTGTAGCCGATGCCTTGAGCAGGAAAGAGCATGCCAAACCTCGCCGCGTCCGAGCATTAGGCATGACCATCCACTCAAACCTTAATTCCCAAGTGCGCGACGCACAAATTGAAGCCCTCAAGCAAGAGAACCTATACTGGAGAAGGTCTACGTGGAATGGAGAAACAACTGGAAGAGAAACCAGATGGAACCAAGGCACTTCATGGATAGGCTCTGGGTACCTGTCTATGGAGGACTACGACAATTGATTTTCGATGAAGCTCACAAATCAAGGTATTCCATCCATCCCGGATCAGACAAGATGTACCACGGTCTGAAGAAACAGTTCTGGTGGCCTAACATGAAAGCCGAGATAGCCACCTATGTCGGCAAGTGCTTAACATGTTCAAAGGTCAAAGCCGAATACCAGAAGCCCTCTGGATTGTTGACTCAACCAGTAATCCCCGAATGGAAATGGGAAGAGATATCAATGGATTTTATCACAAAGTTGCCTAAATCTAGATCTGGTTATGATGCTATCTGGGTGATAGTCGATCGATTGACGAAGTCAGCACACTTCTTACCGGTCAATGAGAAAGATAAGATGGATAAGCGAGCCAAGACTTTACATAAAGGAAGTCGTCTCGCGCCACGGGGTGCCCAAATCCATCATATCCGACCGAGACAGTCGATTCACTGCACACTTCTGGAAATCTCTACAGAAAGCTTTGGGTACTCGACTCGATATGAGTACTGCCTACCATCCGTAGACAGATGGCCAAAGCGAGAGAACGATCCAAACGCTTGAGGATATGCTGAGAGCATGTGTGATAGATTTCGGACCCAAGTGGGACGAGCATCTCCCTCTTGCCGAATTCTCTTATAACAACAGTTATCACACCAGCATCCAAGCCGCCCCTTTCGAAGCACTTTATGGGAGGAAGTGTAGATCTCCACTCTGTTGGAATGAGATTGGCGACAGTCAGTTGACTGGACCCGAGCTAATCTTTGAAACGACCGAATTGATCTTCCGGATCCGAGATCGCTCTGAGAGCTGCCCGAGACAGGCAAAAGAGCTACGCCGACAACCGACGCAAACCCTTGTCCTTCAAAAAGGGTGACCGCGTCATGCTAAAGGTGTCGCCTTGGAAAGGTGTCATCCGGTTCGGCAAACGAGGAAAGCTCAACCCTCGTTACATTGGTCCCTTTGAAATCACCGAAACCATCGGACCAGTAGCTTACCGTTTGTACCTGCCCGCCGAGCTAAGCAGCGTTCACAATGTCTTTCATGTCTGTAATCTTAAGAAATGCTTATCTGATGAAACACTCATCGTTCCTCTTGATGAAATTCAAGTGGACGAAACCCTTCACTTCATTGAGGAACCCGTGGAGATACTTGACCAGGAAATCAAAAAGCTGAAGCATAGCCGCATTCCCATAGTCAAGGTACGATGGAACTCTAGGCGAGGACCAGAGTACACGTGGGAACGCGAGGATCAAATGCGCCGAAAGTATCCACGCCTGTTCGAGAATGTCGCATCCACCAGTAACCAAAACTGAATTTCGGGACGAAATTCTTCTAACTGGGGGAGAATGTGACAACCCGTCCAAATCAGGTCAAACCTCTCTCCGTTGACTTTCGTTGACTTTTAAATTACGTAATAGTTATGTGATTTACTGCTTTTATACGTGATTAACTGTGATAGTTAAATGATTAACCGACTTCGATTCCACGTTAAACTAGAATATATATATATATACGTACGTAGAACAACGCGTCTTTCGTATATTAACGGTGGAATTCCAATAATAAGAAAATAAATATAAAACTTGACATTTTATATTTCATCAAACCAATTCAAAAACTGTTAAGTCATTTCATGAACTTAAAAGGAATTCGAAGTGTTATGTTGTCAAGACTTAGCAAATTTCCAAACCGTTTAGCCTATTGGGCCCGGTAAGCCCAATAAGCCCAATTCAAGTCCGTTAAGCCTAAAAATCTTACCAATCACTCGTAACAACGTCCCCAGTGTTTTCCCGAACTCGGAAACCCGACCCGCGGCCCGTATCGAATTGGGCCGAACCGGCCCAATTCTTTTCTTTTTTTCCTTCTCCGCGGCCCAACCCCCTTCGAATTTCATTTGGGCTTCGGCCCGTCCCGTTTAAACGAAGCCGAATGGGCTTCGGCCCATTCCTCCTCTCATTCACGATTGGGCTTCGGCCCAATTTTAATCAATATAATTGTTTTATCTAAGCCCATAACTTTTATAAAATTTACCCAATCTTTTAACCCACTAATATTTTTATAAAACTTGGGTTAACAACGTTTATAAAAATAAAAATCACCTTTCGATTGGATAAAATATAATGGGATTATATTTTAAAAAGTTATAATTTTTATAAACTCCTAACACCTCTATATTTTATAAAAGCTCCTAGATTTTTATAAAACTTATAAAACTAATCACCTACTCTTGTGATTAGTGAGGATTAATCTAAGCTTGACAACACTAAATTACCCAATGGATAATAAACCACCTTTTTAGTATAAGTAGGAGACAAGTCTCCTACTTGTTCCCTTGCACCCAACCAAACAACCACTCCAGCCACCACCGCCGGCCACCCACTGCTGCCGGCCAACCACCGCCGGACCGCCCCTCGCCGCCACCGGACCGCCGCTCCACCGCCCTAAACCGCCGCCAACCTCCACCATTTTTCTCCTCTTCTTTTGTGAGTCTTTTAACTCACTTATTTTATCATATATTCACCCAAGTCTTGACAACAATCCATCAACACTAAACCAAATGATCAAGAATGCTTGTGTTTGTTAAACAACTAACAAAAACTCACTTCTCTATCTCTTTCTTTCAAGATCAAACACTTTGTTGGTGCATATTAAATGCTTAAAGATAGCCAACAAGTGTGGTGAAACACACTTATGAAATCCAAGGAAAGTAATATGGTGTGCACCATGAATCTTGTTTATGAAACTTTGGTTTCATAAGTTAGTTGATTCTAACAAAACCTCCAAGCCTCTTCATATAAAAATGTTAATCTATACATGTTTACATTACTTGTCCTAACATGAAAATGTTAGTTGATTGTTTATATTTAATTGTCCTAACATGAAAATGTTAGTTGATTGTTATTTATATTTAAAGTCCTAACACCAATGTGTTAGTTGATTGTTTATTTACATTTTTAAAAAGTCCGAACACCAATGTGTTAGTTGATTGTTAATTATGTTTATATATGTTACATGTTAAAACAATATAAAAACAAGGTAAATGGTTAAACAAATGTTACATATGTAACCTATGACTAAAACAAAAGTATTTATTTCTAAAAATAGCCATGTAACATATTTATTAAATTCCAAATGATTAAATGATTGGACAAAAAGAATAAAAATAAATGCTAGATTTGATAAGAATAATATTTATGTCAAATGATTAATTTGACATAAATACTTGGATTTATTACAAGTTTTAACCTTTCTTAAAACTTGCTAGAAATGGACATTTTTATAAAAAGATTACATTTGAAAATAAATGTTTTCATAAAAGATTTTTATAAAAATAAAGCAAGACAAGTCAATTGTTTATAATGGTTACAAGGACTTTTAATGTTACTTTGATAAAAACAAAGTATCCAAAAATGAACCAACATTCGTTGGAGATTTTAAATAAAGTCAAGTTTTATAAACCAAATGTTATAAATCCAAGCGTCGTCATAAATATTCTTATCAACGTTTTCCATATAATATCTCATGAACTTGAAATATTAATTTACCTTTGAAAATGATTAAACGTTTAAAACTTTAAATGTTTTTCCTAAAGATTTATGTTTTATAAATAAAACAAACGTTAATAATTATTTTTGACAAATAATTATTTGCAAAAGACTTAAACCTTGTTTTATTCACCAAATAATTGTTAATCGTAATTATTTAAAATAATTATAACTTGCAAGATTAACAAATCGAATAAGTAATTATTTAATTAAAATAATTATCCGAACTTGTGGAAATAATAATAGACATTATTATTTTTCTTTTTACTCGATGTTCAAGACTTGATTTAATTATTGAAAGATGATTATTTGTTTACATTTATTGGACATAAATATAAACAACCACGAACGTATCTAATTAAATAAATACAAGTAACGAGTTTCAATAATACAAACGGACCTAAAACGTCAAGACTTGACCGGTATCACTTGAGTGACTTAGTTACTCAAATGATCATAAACCTTATGCATATGTTATTTAATTATTTAGGACGTTACGTGCTACCGTCCTTCGCTGCTTAAAATCCGATTATCTGCTAAACTGTGAGTTTCACGGCCCCTTTTCCTTTTAACTGTTTTATACTTGGGGGAGAAATCATGAAAACTGATCAAATGCTTTTTACTTAATATTATGGTTTACTTGTTAGCCGTATGACTACTTGTTCTCTTACTGATTGCCCAACTTGGTACATTATCGTTATAAACGTTTGTACAACCGAAAATTCCATCATTAATTGATTTCAATTAGTTCTGTACGAAACGATAGCTAGTGAGTAGATCTATTTGGGTTGACAACCCTACCCTAACTGGTACCTCCAGTTCTGACTCCGGATTGTCTGGGGGTACACGTCAGTTATTCTGCACTGTTTAACATCTCTGGGCAAGAGATGCCGGGTGGGTAAACCGTTAGTATTTGAAATCAAGGTTCAGGTGAGATCATACAACCACAACAATAAACCCTGATAATATTTAAGTATACCGAAACTGTTTTACAACTGCTTACAACTGTTTAACTATCGAGTCCTAAACCTGTGAACCTCACCAACTTTATGTTGACCCGTTTTATATTCATGATTTCTTAGGTAATTGACAAGACTTTCTGAAGACATGCAAATGGAGCTTACAAACGCTATCGGACCTGTCCCTGGAGTCATAGTCCCGACTATCCAACTTAACTGTTTTAAGCTTTTAATAATCATTTAAGACTTATGTTTTTAAATTGTAAGACATTAATGTTTCCACTACTCTTTCCGCTGCAATGAAACGAATTAATGTTTTATGAAGTTTTTTAAATTATTAGAAGTGTTCTATGTATCCTCGACTATGATTCCATTCTCGCTCACACCCGAAACCGTTGACCGGGGTGTGACATTAAGGGTAAAAGGTAAATGTTGATTAATTGATATTAAATTCTAAACAATTTAGTTTATTGCTTTGGTTAATTACTAGATTTTTGACCGCCCGCGTTACAGGACGGAGATCGATTTAACAAGTATAAAGTGTTAAAACGTATGAAATTTCAAGTGTTACTTTGTTTACTGTATATAGAAAGTGAAATTATAAGAAATGTTCTTAGAAAGTATCATTATGGAAAGGAATTATTTAATTGACCCACACATTTCACCCCCACATCCGTAAAATTATAAGATTGAAGCTATTTTTTTAAAGGACTCGCATAGATTCAATAAAAACGGCAAAACCCAAAATAGACTTCGAGATAAATCCAAGGTTAAATGATACAAATGTAACCAATTTGGGCATTACCAAACACAATGCTTTAGCAAAACCCCAAAAGCAAGAATCTAACCTGGTTCAAGAAGAAGAACCAACCCTTCTAATATCACATTGTGAACAAAAGAAAGTTATACATTTAAACAAAGAAAAAAAAAAGACTACTTAGTTTGTACATGTTAGAAACCAAAACTAAAGACACATGGTTTCTCGATAAGGGTGCAAGCAATCATATGATGGGAGAAAAATCTTATTTCTCTAAACTAGATGAAAGTATTGAAGTAAGAGTCAAATTCGGAGACGACTCAAGTCTATACATAGAGGGCAAAGACTCCATCCTTTGTGACATCAATAACGCTTGTTGGAATTTGTTATTTTCCTTTTCTTCTCCACCTCTCAAATAATTACACATCATCTCCACTTTTTAAATAAAATCTTGCATTCACACAACCACCTTCATTAACCCACTACACACATTTTTCATTATTACATCACCCCTGCGTGGCATCATCTTTCTCATCACATAACCACACCACTAAGGGTGGCCTTATAGCGATTGTTTCGTCTGTTAAATGATGTGGCAATTACACATGTGTTCTTTGACTGAGTTGCATGAAGAATAACGTGTGCATGGTGTGGAATAAAGAAGTGGGCCGAGTTTGGTGCATGACCCAGTATTTTCTCAATTTCTGTTGAAGTCAGTTATGTTATTTAAGTCATTTGTTTTTCACTTTAGAAAGCAACTAGTCGAAAAAGCACCTTAGTTTTCTTTCCTCTTTCATTTTCTGTACTTGTCAAGCATTAAGCTTTTGAATAAAGGAAGCATTCGACTGGTTTATTATTGATATATATGTTCTGATATCCAACAATTTGGTATTAGAGCACCAGGTTCCCTTGATCCAGTACATGCCAAAATACCCCAGATTTGAAACCATGTCTATCATCTCTACTTCGAACCCTCAGAAAGATAACCCGTTTTCATTTCAATGCCCGATCTTAACCTCAAGCAACTACACAACATGGGCAATCAAAATGGAGGCAGTCCTCGATGCGCAGGGTTTATGGGAGGCTATAGAACCACAAGCCGGAGTGGTTGTGGACGAGAAGAAAAGCAAGATGGCAAGGGCATATATCTTTCAGGCGATTCCTGAAGAGATTTTGTTGCAAGTGGCAAAAAAGAAAACGACTAAAGAGGTATGGGACTCACTGAATACGAGGTATGTGGGGGCAGATCGAGTCCAATAGGCCAGGCTACATACCTTGAAGAGTGAATTTGGAACACTATGCATGAAGGAAGGAGAGACGATTGACGAGTATGCTGGAAAACTTTCGGGCATGATCTCGAAGTATAATGTAGTCGGTGTTGTGCTGGGGGATGAAGAGTTGGTAAGAAAACTACTAGATACTGTGACAGAGAAGTTCATTCATCTAGTCGCCTCGATGGAATAGTATTCGGAAGTTGAGACCATGCCGTTTGAAGAAGCTATTGGAAGATTAAAGGCTTATGAAGATAGATTAAAGTTGAAGCAAGGAAGAGGATCCAGTGGGGAGACATATTTGTTGCTTAGCAAGGTAGATGGCTCAACACAAAGCAAATCAACACCAAAGCATACTCAAGGTAGGGGCAGAGGTGTAAGCAGTGAGAGAGGTGGTAGAAATGGGTCAAGGGGTAGGGGGTCTACTAGAGGCAGAGGTGGTCGCGTACATGTAGGCTCCTCCCATGAAGGTGGTGGATGGAACCATAAGATGAAAGACAATAAAAATATTAAATGTTATAATTGTCAACAGTTTGGGCATTATGCCTCTGAGTGTAAGAATGAAAGAAAGAATGAGCAGGAGGCTCATCTAACCAAAGAGCAGGAGGAGGAGCCTACCTTAATACTAAGTGTATGTGGTGAAGAGGAGAAAGAAACATTAGTGCTACTTAATGAAGAAAAAATAAATCCAAGAGCATATGAAGAAAATGTTCAAGAAAGAAAGGAGTTGTGGTATCTAGACAATGGTGCTAGCAATCACATGACAGGGAAAAGAGAGGCTTTTGCAGAATTGGATTATGGAGTAAAAGGCCATGTACGATTTGGGGATAACTCTAAAGTTGACATACAAGGCAAAGGTACACTTCTATTTTCATGCAAGAATGGTGATCAGCTATTGATAGAAAATGTTTACTACATCCCTGCTTTAAATAGTAATATTATTAGCCTTGGTCAACTAACTGAGAAAGGATATTCCATGTGGATAAAAGATGAATTTTTAAGGCTCTATAATGCTCAAGATGTGTTGGTTTTGAAGGTCTTAAGATCAGCTAATAGGTTATACAAGGCCCTGCTAACAATAACAAAACCAGCCTGTATGAAGACATGTTTGCATGAGGATGCTTGGTTGTGGCATGCTAGAATTGGGCATGCTAATTTTCATGTGTTGGAATTGATGGGACAGAAGGGTTTAGTAGAAGGTATGCCATCATTTTCACATCCAAAACAAATCTGTGAAGGATGTATGATGGCAAAACAAACAAGACAAAGATTCCCACGAGAAGCACAATGGAGAGCATCCAAGCCATTAGAGTTATTACATGCTGATCTTTGCGGTCCAGTGACACCACAATCATTGGGAGGTAATCGGTATTTTTTATTAATCGTTGATGACTTCACTAGATATATGTGGGTTTATTTTCTTAAGACAAAAGATAAGGCACTGCATTATTTTAAGGTGTTTAAGTGTAAGGTGGAAAAAGAATGTTCTCAAGTGATAAAAGCTTTAAGAACTGATAGGGGTGGGGAGTTTAACTCTCAAGAGTTTGTTAAGTTTTGCCAGGACACAGGAGTAAGAAGGCAAACCACAACACCCTACACACCCCCAACAAAATGGTGTCGTAGAGAGAAGGTTTCGGACCGTAATGGAGATGACCAGGTCTTTATTGAAGACTATGCGTGTACCCGGTGAGCTGTGGGGTGAAGCGGTGAGGCATGCGGTTTATTTTTTGAATCGCATACCAACTAAAGCAGTGCAAAATGGTACCCCTTATGAAGGTTGGAAGCATAAGAAACCAAATCTCTCATATTTGAAAGTTTTTGGATGCGTGGCCTATGTAAAAAGAATGGGCAGTCATATCTCTAAGTTGGAAGACAGAAGCAAACTCATGGTTTATGTGGGTAAAGAACCGGGTAGCAAGGCTTATCGGTTATTTAATCCAAAAGAAAATAAATTGGTGGTTTCATGTGATGTCCATTTCAACGAAAACAAAGCTTGGAATTGGGGAAAAAATGAAGACAGTGATGGGCCACCAAAGGCCCATCACTTTGGTCAAATGTGGTGGATGGTACTAATGTAGCAGGGGGAACATCATCACATGGTTATGACACATATGATGCTTTTGAAAATGCTATCACCACTCCACAAAATTCTAGTGTCACACCAATAAATGACAAGAGTACTAGTTCAAAAGTTATAAATCTCGATATTTCTCAAGCAAATGTGGGGTCTTCAAGTACAAGTATTGAAGGAAGGGCTAAGAATACAGTACCTTTTGACCATACACCTTTAAAAGGGTTTAGGTCTATAGGCTCTATTCACAAGCAAACAAAGGCAATGAATGAAAAGGATGTGCATGATATGTACGTAAAAGAGGGGGAGCTATTTTTTATTAATGAAGAACCAGAAAGCTTCGAAGAAGCCGCAAATAATCAACAATGGTTGAAGGCCATGCAGATGGAAATGGATTCGATAAAAAGGAATAATACATGGAGCTTGACTGAGTTGCCACAAAACCACAAAGCCATAGGACTCAAGTGGGTCTTCAAAGTTAAGAAGGATGCTAGGGGAAACATAACCAAGTACAAGGCTCGGTTAGTAGCGAAGGGATATGTGCAACTCAAAGGGGTGGATTATGAAGAAGCTTTTGCCCTTGTGGCTAGACTCGAAACAGTTCGCTTGATCCTAGCTTTGGCTACAACACAAAGATGGTGTGTTCA
The DNA here is from genome assembly GCA_039602395.1 of Deinandra increscens subsp. villosa. Lineage (NCBI taxonomy): Eukaryota > Viridiplantae > Streptophyta > Magnoliopsida > Asterales > Asteraceae > Deinandra > Deinandra increscens. The sequence continues at coordinate 21,144,050 of JBCNJP010000015.1, forward strand.
TCATCTAGATGTTAAAATAGCATTTTTGAATGGAGAATTACAGGAGGAAGTGTATGTGTTGCAGCCTGATGGGTTCAAAGTCAAAGGGAAAGAGAGTCATGTATACAAATTGCATAAAGCACTTTATGGTTTGAAGCAAGCGCCAAGAGCTTGGAATGAGAAGCTGGATAAGACTTTAAAAGAGCTTGGTTTCATCAAATGTACGCATGAAGCAGGAGTTTACGTCATCAGAAAATCAGGTCTAATGTTAATCTTAGTTGTTTATGTTGATGACATACTCCTAACAGGATCTAGAGAAAAGGACATAAGGAGCTTCAAAGACAAAATGAAGGCTCGTTTTGATATGAGTGATCTAGGTCCACTCACAAGGTGCATAAGGTAAAGTAGAAGGAAGGCTGCATAAGCATCAATCAAGGTGCATATGCAAGGAAAATTCTCAAATTGGCAGGCATGGAAGATTGCAACTCAAGTCAGTACCCAATGGAGCATAGGTTGCAATTGGTCAAGGATGGTGATGATGCTGCAGTGGATCATACTTACTATTGACAACTCATTGGGAGTCTAAGTTATTTGGTTCATACATGACCAGATCTTGGATACTTAGTAGGTCTAGTAAGTAGGTTCATGGAGAACCCAAAAGAGTCTCATCTAACTGTAGTGAAACATATACTGAGGTATGTCAAAGGCTCACTGAATAATGGCTTGAGGTATGTAGCAAGAGGAGATGGCAGAATTGTGGGTTACTGTGACATCAGCTATGGTTGTGATATAGCTGATAGAAGAGGCACAACTGGTACTATTTTTTACTATGTTGGGAATCCTGTTACGTGGAGCTCACAGAAACAAAGAACCGTTGCAATCTCCTCCTGTGAGGCAGAATATATGGCGGCATCAGAGGGAGCATGTCAAGCATTGTGGTTACGGAATCTATTCAGTGAGATTACGGGAGAAGAACCTCAATGTGTGAAGTTAATGATGGACAACAAAGAAGCCATTGCAATGTCCAAGAACCCAATCTCGCATAAGAAAAACAAGCACATCGACACCAAGTATCATTTCATACGAGAGCGTGTGGATCAAGGCCAAAAATGTCATTCAGTGGCACACAAAAAATGCCACTAAAAGCAACAAAAAAAAAGTGCCACTAAAGGCCTTTTTAGGAATCTGCGACACAAAGGAAAAGTGACACTAAAGTCTTTTAGTGGCACTTTACAATGTGCCACACAAATAGTAACATGACCACCCTAAAAGTGGTGATACTAAAGCCTTGTAGTGGCACTTTTACTAAAAGTGGTGACAATAAAGTCGATAGAGATGCTGGTTGCAGGTCGCGAAGATGCGCCGTCGGGACAGAAGCAAAGGTTGTTAGGGTTTCGATGGAGATGGGTGTCCGAATATCAAGGTTATCAAATAGTAACATGACCGCCCTAAAACATGTGTAGGCATAAAACGGAAACAAGATGAGTAAAACCTTCCTAAGGTGCATATGTTGCTTTCAAGTACGCATTTAGGGCATCAGGCGCCTTATCTTGTACAGGCGCATTCGAATCAGAAACTTACTAACCTAATTCATGGATGCGGGGATCTTTAGGATCCGTGATAGAGTCGCAGAGGGCGCGAGATTAATGTTAGGGTCGTTACGAACCTTCCTGTTCTTATGTAACAATCGATCCTCCCATGGTAACTTCTTGGCCTCCTTCAACAACTTCTCGTCTTCTGTCGACGTTATACGGACCAATAACAATAATACTTATCTACTCTTTAATAAAGGAACTTCATAAATCCTAGGTGTCACTTATCTAGACTACATTCTTTATAATCATGCCAAGTGTAATGTTATATGTAGTTTTGTAAGCAATTTCTTTTATTTAAATATAATAGATGATAACTTCAAGAAAATATAACAGCCCAAGAAAAGATGTAAGATATAATAGCCGAGAAGCCCAAATCATAGGTTTTGAAGTAAAAGGAAAGGCCCACATCGAAGAATCAAAGACATGGAGCGACGACTTGCTTTCCAGAGGAGAACATCTTGGAGCGACCTAACTTTTCAGACTTGCGACAGCCAACGATTTGCTTTCGGAGGTGAACAGTAACAAACGGAGAATCAGAGACATGGAGCAATCTTTTTTTTGCAGAGGAGAATCAACAATCTCCATTTTGAGAAGAATCTTCACTTGCTTTTGTTCTCATTCTCGATGCCACCTAATTTGGGGAACAAGTCAATAGGAAATTTCAAATCAGCAAGAACTGCAGCACTCCCTTCTTTATTCTTGGTGTAATCCACACTAACATACAAATTCCATTTGATTGTTTTTCTATTTGTTATTTTTTTCTAACCAAATTGTGTGTTTTATATAAATCTGATTTGATTTACATTCATGTTGTAGCTTCAAGACCTTCAACTTCTTTGCTAATTTCATCTTTGAAAGGTCAGTTTATATGGTTCTTCCCTTTTCATGTTGCATATTTAACTTAGTTTTCACAAGATTTTTTAGGCTCTGTTGCATAACTTTGTTGCTTATAAGATGTAAATATTTAGTGTACCTAAGTTAGCAACAAAGGGTTTTTGTTTCTAAATAGTTAAAGGGTTTTGTTTCACATGTAGCACCAAGTGAAGTTAAAATAGCCTTAACATATGAGTGATATGACCAAGTTATAGGATTTCTGCCCAGGATAGTTTTTGTTCCAAATAGTTTTTGTCAGGAGTCATGTTGCATTGTTTCTGCTAGAAGCTATGTTGATATTTTATAATCTAGGAAAAGATAGCAGTCTCAATAACCATGTTATAGGATCTCTCTTTAATAGATTAAAATCATTTTGTACTTTGTATACAAGTTTCAGTGGGGCCGTTTTTACTAATTGCTAAAGTTCTACTTGGAAAAACTAACACACTTTGGACTTCTTAAATAAAGCTACAACTGGAAATTTGATGGTGTTAAATATGTTGCACATCTCACTTTGGTAACTGTGAAGTTTTATGGAGACTGGTCTTTTATTTTGTTTTATGGTTATAGAAACACACACTGCCATCATGCTTCTTTTATGGACATTGATTTTTTATTTTGTTTTATGGTTATAGAAACATTTTAATTTTATTTTGTTTTTCCACTCTCTGTATGGCTTTCTTTATTTATTTTCCCAACGTCTTTTTTGCTCTCTCTTTTTTTATATATATGTTGATTTACTTTAGGGTGTGGTATAGATTAATTTTTAAGTTATATTGTGTCTTATTGTGTGTTTTTTTTTTACACACAAGAACTGATCAAAAGGAAATAATGGACAGAGCCAAGAAGAAAAAATGGCTTTAACTTCTGGATAGAGGTTTAATAGCCTGATTGTTTTTAAGAATATAAGGGTGTTTAAAATAGTTAATTTTTAATACTTATGGATTTTGTTTGCTATAGAAATCAACATCATGGGATTTACAGCTTTGGCTGTAGAGTTTACATGTATCTGTTCTTAGTTCAAGAGTTTACAGCCATACAACTGTGCCTGCTAATCGAAAAGTCTCAAAAATGAGACTTTTCGACTGAGAACACCTGATCGAAAAGACACATAGGGTCTTTCTCGGTCACAGGAAAGCGACAGGAAAGGGTTTTCGATCAGACAGGGTGATCGAAAAGTCTTCTATTGGCTCGAAAAGTCACAGATTCACGAGCAATGGGTCACGTACACTTCTGTCTCGACTTGAAACCTGCAAAAAAGTACTTCCGAAACGTGCTAATGCTGAAAATCGCCTCAAAACTCAAACTGTTAGTTGCCAAAAACTTGAATCGGATATCGCGAGAGCCTCGAAACTTGCATTTCTTGGCTCTGATACCAATTGTAAGTCCCGTAATCGGTCCTCACGCGATATCAAATCTACTAACCAACGTGCGGAATCCGAAGGTTAGAGATGATTCAAGTATAATCGAAAGAAATAATTAAAGAACAATTGAAATCAAATAACAAACCGAAAGAGAATTGATCTTGCTTGAATAATCCGGTTTCAATACACAGATTCGGAATTCTCCTCTATAGAATTTCGTGAACACTCCTAGCCCCCTCTGCGAAAATCAGCAACACCAGCAACCTATTCTAGACAATAATAGGTTCCTTATATAGGGGAGGACATGCTTGGTCAACAAGCCATCCTCAAAACCCTAATTAATCACTAATTCCCGTATTTAACTTTAATGACCCACTAAACTCCCTTTAAACTCCTTCTAATTGGGCCTAAACATGTCTAAATTGGCCCAATGACCCAATATAACAATAACCCAGCTAATTTTCACCTATTATATCACTTAGGCCTTCAAAATATTCCACCAAGTGATGATTTAATACACAAGCCACAAAATTATTCTCTTACAAGTATAAATTTACACTACGGGTCAAAAAAACGGACCGGGCTGGGGCCTGGACTGGCCCCTTAAAAGACTTGGAACTCGATGATGCCGGAGATGGACTGTGCCACTGTGGTACTCGAATCAAGAGGTGTATGATGTCGAACCTGGTGGCGTCACTTTTGGAGGGGCGTGCAACAAGAACGGTGGCAGGTGGTCGGTTTTTCTCGCCGGCGGCGGAGCGGGTTAGAACAGGAGGCGAGAGAGGAAAGGAGTGGCGTACTGGCGTGCTTATGGTGAAAACGAAGGGAATAAGGGATTATGGGACCAAATTAATCGAGAGGCGCTAGGATAAGGGCTCGGAGGTTACCGGAATTGAAAGCGTCGTCGATCGACTCTGGCGGACGTCGGTTACATGAAATCTTTAATTCGACTATTGCCAATTGACGGAATTAGTCCTTCCAGCTTTTACAGTTTATTTTCCCAAGTTTCGGTAATTACAACACTTGTCCTTGTAGGTTTGTTTAATAGAAGAGAGTTTAAAAATTAGCAAATTGGTCCCTTGAAGTTTAAAAAGCGTTAACGGACTCATAACGGGGTTAACGAAAGATTTCTTGACAATTACGAATATATCTCAACATATGTTTAGCACGTGACGTTTATAAAAATATAAACCTTAAATAACAACATAAAATAATAAACAATAACCCATAATTATTTATTTTAAGTTCACATAAAATCATAGATTCAAATCTATAAAATCATAGATTCACATCTATTCTCGTGTGTTTAAACTCACATAAAATCGTAAAACGAAACGCATAATTACATGACACGTTGTTGCATAAAGTCATAGAATGACTCATGTGAATACATACATAAAATCATAAGTTAACTTGTCACATGAATTGACACCACGTTTGCATGAAATCATAACATATGATTTACATAAAATTATAGATTATCAAACCTCGTTTTTTTTTCAATGGAGCTAGTGCTTCATATAAGGAGTCCAATTAGAAAAAATCAAAAAACAAGCAACTACATGGTTAAATGTGACAACCAAAATTAGGTTAGAGGGCAGAGGCGCCTCCCCATGTCTGGGAACTTGGGAAGAAGAGAACTCTATATTGGTTATGAAACTGGAGATGTGGAGAAATACGAGTTCTTAGTTCTTGTCTTCTTAAATACACGAAACCTCCTAATTGCTAAACAAATTGTCTGATTCTGAGTTTGCCCTTCTGATTTGAACATAAAATCTAATTGTCTTATATTGCGTTTGTGGATTTGGTATTCGTGATCCTATGGGGAAATCTCAATACTGGAATCAATTATAGTTTAAAACAAAAGGCCAATTTATATTTTATGTATTCATCAAGATCATTGCACTCTAAGTGTTGTTTGTATGCCAAAACCAACAAAGCTTTCTGGAGAAAAACCTTGGGAGGTTCTATAAATAGAGGTAATATAAGCAATCTGTGATTTCAATTTAGTTTGGAATAGAATAAAAGAAGATTAGTTTACTAATTGTTTCTTTAGACCTTGTTTTTGCTACCGTTTCAACGACGAAAACCGATGCCCTCAAAGTATGGGAAGAAAGTGAGAAGTCCATTCTAAAGAACAAGTATGAACACAAGCTTCTTTGAAACATGGACTTTAAAAATTAATTTATTTTAAAAATCATGTAAGATTGCTTTATCACTATAAAGATTGAACACTTAAACAATTATGTTTATCAGAAATACTCAAAGAAAATGATTACGAATATTTTATTAAAAATTTGTTTTGCATTAATCTAGAAAATAACAACAACATACCCAGTAAAGTTCTACCAATAGCATTGAGATACTATTAGTAAGGTCTGGGAATGGTGATGTAGGCAAACCTTACCTCCACCCTGAAGGATAGAGGACTCCCTAGCTCCGAACAAAAATAAATTTAGTCTAAATATATTTTGTCCACCTAAAACAATTATATACAAACACAATAAATAACTGTCATTTATAAGCATTTTAGTTTATTATTATCGGTTCCATTCTATATATATATATTAAAGAAAATGTTTAAAACATGTATTTTGGAAAAGCCAAAAGGCTCCGAACTTTGAGTTCACTTAAGGCCTCCAAATCTGTTGAGTTGCCCATGTGCATGGGTGAATTAATTTTTCAAAGTCCATGAAAATAATCAGACCCGGTTTCGAGTGCTCCCAACCAGCAATGGTCTTTTGCTCAAAAATGGCTTGAACGTAAGTAAAACTCCAAGTCCCTCGATTACATTTAAGATGAAAAATATCATATGGACACCTGAAATCGAATATATAAACCAGCAAATTTAATTATTTTTGGATAGGATTTGTGTTTTTAAATCTTGTTCCAATACACGAGGATGCTATTAAAAAGCTCGTACCAGGAAGAAATGTTGTATTTTTTCTCTTCAGGGACCATGACAAGCTACAAATTTAGAGATAAGTGAGATTCAATTTGAGATAGTTATGTTACAAATAGTTAGCTAAAAACTAAACTTGTTAAGTTGCTCAAACGGGTCAAAACTCATGTGAAATGTTTTTAAACGACTTACGAATTTATTATTTTTAATACATAGTTTCTCCAAACCATATTTAATCCATTAACTACTTTTGTGAGTCAACCCGACTCGTTTTTTACCCACACTTACAATTACAAATGACCCATTTTGACAAAGATCCGTTATGATCCGCACTTAAATATGACGTTATTGAAGAAATGTGGTATATGAGTACTCACAGTGTTCCTCCACAAGCTGGAGCAATTGCTTTGCAAATTGACTGTAAAGTCATGGAAATACCATTGGCTGCACCTCTTTGGTGTTGCTCCTATTATCCATGTACATTTGTATAAAAACATATAATAGTTAATTTATGTACCTAAAACTGTAAAAATTAAAAAAAAATTAAAAAAAAGCTAGAGAAATGAAGAAGCGAACAATATTACCACAGCGTTATTTTGCAGGATGAATGTCCCCGTTATGATGGATACCTGGTTAAAACGAGAAGCTAAATTGTGGTGATAGCAATAAAGTGGAGATTGTTACAAGATAGATAAACAGTAGAATGCTAAGATCTTAATTTTGTAAAATTTATGGGTCCATATACTTTTTGGTATCAGTGAATAACAACATTTAATCAAGAACATTACATAAATTCAGTCTCCGAAAAACTTACTGACAAAACATTCTTCAGAATCGATGCAAAATTTAACGTAAAGGTGAGCATGAAGCCAGACAACAATGCTATGTATGGATAAGCTGTGAGTACAGGTATAGTCAAAACCTGCACAAGAGATAGTTGGGTTAACCTTTGACTCTGAAAGTCAAACAAACTACTGCTTTAAAATGGATATAGATATATTTATTTGTTCTGAAATACTATAACTACATCAATATTATATGGTAAGAAGAATTTATGATAACACAGAAGAACAACAAGAAGAATAAATAAAAACTCAATTTTATTAAATATAAGTTTGACTTTCAGAGTCAAAGGGGAGACATTTGGTAGAGAAATAACGAGTCTAGAGGATGATTTTTTACTCCTGAGATGCGAGCCACCACTACGGGCCCAAACATCCTCTCTGCAAATGGATATAATGAAGTCTGGAAAAGGAGAAGGCCCACCCCTGAAAGAATCATCACTTTTGTGAAAAAATGTAAAACAAAAATAAACTAATTTGAGAAGGAGTAACCGGCAGATTTGAGCAGCAGCGCGTGGTGTCGCGTGTGAGAGAATGTGGCGGTGCGGGTTTGGTAGAAAACTGATGGTGAAAATAATTTTACCTGTGATAGATAGGACCGTGCCAACATCATCAGTAGAAAAGTTGAGTCCTCCCAAACTCTTTGGGGTCTCCGCCCATAATGAGAAAATCTATGAACGATAAGACGAACATTATTTTGGAAGTTATGAATTGACGGGTGAATATTTAAAAGAATCAAAGTTCTAAAAGTATGATAAAAAGTATAAATGATAGTATTTAGACATTTGTAATGAGATCTTAGTGAGTAGAGTAATTTGAGCCATATGCTACTTGACTTTTCATTGGGAACTAAACCCTCATTTAGGGTTTAAGGTTTAGTATATGCATAAATGACTCTACTTTGAAAGAAAGGAAGAAACTGTTCATTTGTGTGAAGGATTTATATGCAACAGAGAATTTGCAACTATAATCAGATTGTAAAATCTACCTCGCTATAAGCCATGTTGTGAAGAGAGAAGACACAATAGACAATGATAGAAGACATTAACGGCCAGTTCTTGAGGAGGCTAATCAAGGTAGAATCTTTTTTCTCATCTAATTTTTTCTCTGCACCAGGTATATGATCAGAAGCAGACTCTAACTCATCTGTTTTATGGAAGTGTAACGTTTCCTGCAGTTTCAAATATTATTTAAGTAAAATTCATGAAATGAAACAAGATGTATGTATGATCACAAAAGTAAAGAGATCGATACCACATAAATAACGCTTTGATTGTTTTTTAACATGAGCAAATTTGTTCAGAGGATGAAAATAATAATATTTTATTTTATTCGTCATTCATAATCCTATAATAGACAACCAAATAAGGATGAGGGCATGCACGTGTATAACCCGTCCTCTATGTTAATCATCAAATCTTGGTTAAACCCATGGTTCTTCAAACCCTATTAAGGAATGTTAATGGAATGAATATCATGTTAAGATGCATCCTAATTGAAGTATTAATTAAGGATGTTAAATGCATAAAACTGTACCGGAAGCCAAAATGCAGCGATGGTCACAACAAATGCGAAAATGGAGATGCAAAGGCAAGGCAATAAGTATGGAAACCTGCATCACAAATCAGGGTTGCAATTTTTTGGCACTCAAAGTTGAACTTGCATAACTAAACCAAAATAATATTTGCAACGACGTACTATTAAAAATTAACAAGTACTAAATGAGTAGCATTCAGTACCTCCCGAATAGAGAATCTGAAGATACCAGACTTGGAAATTTCTCTGCAGGCTTAAATTCAAAACAAAAATAAAAATTAAAAGAAAATGGTAAACGAGAGAAGAATGTTCGTCTACAAAACACATCCACAAAATCTTTGAGTTTATTACAAGATAGACGTAGCATTTAAATTATAGGCATGATTCCCACAAAAAAGACTATGACTCCTCCTTTTTTATCATCCACAATTGAACATAAATCCCATGCTTTTTTATCAAATTTCAACATGTTATATGCACATAGGATATATAAAAAACCACATATAACATCAAGATACAAATGGATATAGAAACCTGTGCAAGGAAACCTCCCAAAGCTGGACCAAAGATCAGACCTATCCCCCATGATGTACTGATCTGAATTAGATCACTAGATCTATAAATTTCAACACAAAGAAACTATCCAAAAATGCATCAAAGAAAAGGGTGTGGCTGCTTACAGATGACAATCCTAAAGCTTGATGTCTCTCAGGAAAAAGTTCAGATGCATATGCCTTTATAGGTCCAAGTAGCCCATTTAAAAAGCCAAGAAGAAACCTTGTAATGATAGCCATCCGGTAGTTGACACTAAAACCGAAAAGTGTGTTGAAAATAACCCTGAAGAAGATAAAATTACAAGCTTATAACAACAGTGTGTATAAGTATCTTATGAAACATACATGCCAAATTAGTAACTGTTAAAGTAGTTACGAACACTGTTGAAGTTCCCAAAAGAATAACTGGTTTTCGACCATATCTATCAGCTACTACTCCCCAGAAGACAGATGTCAGTGCCCGTCCAATCATATATGAAGAACCTTCAAAGGATATAAAAACGTATGAGATGTGTTTTATGGAAAAAGAAATGATCATCAATCAACCAATCTCAATGATCCATGAGGCAATCTCAATCCGTTTACTTATAAATGAGACAACTCGAGTTACATATTATCTCAATCTTGTACTTAGCTACAAAGAACCCAGTTGAAGTTAGTTCAAAAGCACCCAAAGTGTATTGCTAATGCATAAAACCTCCCGCAACAAACTATTGAGATAACAGGGTTCTCGTAACAAGATTTTAACACATTAATAAAACACAATGGGTAAAAAATGCTTACCAACAAAACCTGCATAGTAACTAATGTCTTCTTCTTTCTCTGCAATGTTAAAATCCCTTACCTACAATGGAAATCAAGATAAAGAAATTCAAATGTCAAATTTTCAAAAATGGGAAACATAACAAAGGCACAAGTGAACACACATACCATGAAATAAAGAAACGGGAATAGAGATGATATTGGGAGTGCTGAGAAAGAAAATTGGTCAGCCATGAACATCAAGTCAGAGAAGTTGTATTCTGAATTACATACATATAAAGGTGTAACAAACTAACAACTAGCAAAGATCCTTATACTTCGGATTACCAAACTTTTTCTGATTCATGAATCTTAAGGAATTCAACTTTCCCTTCAAATGGGTGGATATCTGATGTTGATTGAACAGGTGAGTTCATCTTGTTGCCATGGTGGTTGTGGTTGAGACATTTTATCGAACAGGTGGTCTGCAACTACGTGACCACACAGCTAAGAATTTCTTTTGATCGCTGGATGACAAAGGTGCATAAACTGATCCATATCTACTGCAGCCAATGATGATTTATTGAATTCTTCTCATACGCCTCCCATTTCATAAAGATTTGAAGTATAAAACCAAACAGCTTAACGTGATTGGATTATAAAAAGTCCGGTGTGTTAAACAGCCCGCTGTTTCACATTTGTTCAATTCGTTATTTGAACATTTTTAAACAACACAAGATTACTATTAAACTATAAGCAGTTTATAACCACTGACTTAACCTAGTTGACAAAAATGAGTGGGCGGCTCCCCCACCCGGCTTCAATGGAGCCGCACGGTTTTGGCCGGCTATGATACCGCCTGCAGCGGTTTCCTCCTCACGGCTCCTTTTTCGTTCTTGCGTGGTTTGGTGGAACCGGAATGAGCCGCACAAATGTAGCCGTTTTTTTTGGACCGTTGGGAGCCCAACGGCTCTTTTTTTTTTTTCAACATTTGACTATATATATACACACAAATTTCTTTCATTTATATAAACCACACTATTTTGTCTCTTTCTCTCTACAAATTTTTCACTACAAAATGAGCATTTACGACGAAGATGATTTCTTTCCACCACCCGAGATTGGGACTTCGTCAAGTAGCTCCGATGGTTCGTACGAAGACGCGATGAATTACCTTAACCTATGTATTCGTCAACTCGCTTACGGTAACGTTCCTGACGAATATGATGAATCTTTAGATTTTTCTGAAAGAACTGCACGTGAATGCCTACACTATTTTTGTGATGCCGTAATTAAGTTTTACAAAGATGAGTTTTTGCGTTCACCTACTAGCCACGATATCACTCTTTTATATAATGCCCATTTAGCAAAACGTGGTTTACCGGGTATGATAGGTAGTATCGATTGTACTCACTGGGAGTGGAGAAATTGTCCTAGAAAGTATAGGGCACAATATCATCGTGGCGATCATAAAAAACCAATAATTTCACTCGAGGCGGTTGCCTCCCAAGATATGTGGTTTTGGCATGCGTTCTTTGGTGTTGCAGGTTCCAACAACGACATCAACATTCTTAACCAGTCACCTTTGTTCAACAATGAGATGCATGGAGTTGCACCTAGAATGCCATTTCTTTGCAACGGTCGAGAGTACAAACGTGGATATTACCTTGCGGATGGCATATATCCCCCTTGGTCGGTCTTTGTGAAGGCATTTCCACATCCTTATGAGCTTAAAGAGAAGAAAATGAAGAAGATACAAGAGGGGGCTAGAAAAGACGTCGAAAGAGCGTTTGGTCGGATAAAGGAAAAGTGGGCAATAATAGATCGAAAGGGTCGTCCAATAAAAAAAAACCCTAATGGAGAACATTATGTACGATGTCATCATTCTACACAACATAACTCTCAAAGACGATGGCCTTGCTATATCACCGGTCCACATTCGAGATCCGGTCCACATTCGAGATCCGCCAGTTAACCGGGTTCTCGACCCGAATGTTGTTTTCGAATTGCGAGATAGTGAGACTCATTTTAAACTCAGATTCGATATCACCGAGCACATCCAAAACACAATGGATGTGTTTTTAACCGAGGAGGAGATGAACGCAAATCCTCAATCCTAGATTTGTATTTTTTTTCCTTAATAAAAGTTGTAATTTTTTTTTTATTTTTAATGAATGTTGTTTAAGTTGTAATTTTATTTATTTTTAATGAATATTGGTTACTTTTATTATTGTTTATTATATTTAAACTTGTTAAAATTAAAAAAAAAAATCACATGGCTTGGAGAAGCCACACCACAACCATACCATGTGGTGTGGCTTGAAACCTTGTCATTTTTGCCCAATTTGAGGTGTCAGGCTCCTATTGGTTGGTGATCAAGGCTTGGTGAAGCCTTGCCACAACCATACTCCCTCCCCTTATGGTCCAAGAATGGGGATGTGAGGTATTGGGATCTAGACTTTTATTCTCACTTGGGACATAAGTGGAAAATATTTAAGTGTTAAAAAAACCGTCTAGTGTATCATACATATTTGATATTTATGCATGTATAGTTGTTAAAAGTAATGGACCAATCAGATTTGAGAAAGGAGAGAGAATGAGGGGTTATGATGATGGCGTCATGCACGGTTTTAAGGCCCATAGAGCCCCGGGAGCCGATGTACCGGGCGTTATGGGTTGTTTTGGAAGGCATAGGACGCCCAGTATGTTCAGTCGTATTAATAAGTTGGTTAATTAATTTTTCTAATCAGCTAGATAAATTTAAATTTATGATGATGTTATTATTGGCCTATATTATACCATTAACATGTTAATATAAGGATTTAAGAATAGTAATATTCCTTCATTTAAAGCTTATCATTATGATTATTATTTTTTTAAATTGTTTTTATAAAGCGTTTTCTTGATTTTAGTTTTACACGTTGCTTTTACATATCTAGTTTGTGTGATGTTTCATTTAGCTAATGCGACATGGATTTATATCAGGTCAAGAAAACAAACTCATGTTTTCATTTTTGATAATGTATTTTCAGTCGGTGCATTCAACTAAAACTTGTAACTGAATTCACTGTAAGACGCAACAACATTCACTATGTCCTTATGATGTTTGCACAAATCTAACAAAAGATCATGGGTTATACAAAACGGATACGCGCAAAATGCGCCACGAGATCTAGTTCAATAATAACACAAAACACACAAAAATTGTTGATTAAAAAAAACACACAAAAAACATATTATCGTAAAGCTCATTTTTTTTTGAACGGCTAATTTTTGTTTATTCCACCAATTTTACACCATTGCCAAGGTTTGAACCTTGGTCTCCACCAAAGAGACTTTGTCTCTTACCATTGGACTACAAACAATTCCTACTCAAATACTTACCCGAACTTAAATCTCTATTTACTAAACAATCAAATAATTAAACAAAAAAATTTGAACAATAATTAAACTTGAACCCAATATATCTAGAACGAGAGACATATATTTGTCATCATGCTAAGCTAGTGGCAGGGGTGCAAACAAGCCAAGTTGAGTCCGAGCTTGTCTAGACGTGAGTTCGGCTCGTTTAAACTTAAGAGAGCTCAAACTCGGCTTAATTCGAGCTTTATTTCTGAATTCGAGCTCGGCTCGTGAAGAATTATCTAAGTTTGGGCTCGGTTCGAGCTTGGCTTGTTTATTATTAGTTTTTATTTATTTATATCTTATTATAATTAAATATATATATATATATATATATATATATATATATATATTTAGAATTATACTTTTATATAAAAAATATTACAAAAATAGATTTTTCAAAGATATATTTAATAAATTAAATAAATGTTATATAAATAAAAGGCTCGCGAGCCGACTCGAAATCGTTTATAAATAAGCTCTATTTCAAAGCTTGAGCTTGACTCGGGCTTGTTAAGTTTGACTCGTTTCGAGTTTTTTAACAACTCGATCTCGAATAGTTCACAAATGACTTGGCTCGTTTGCACCACCAGCCAGTGGTTGTTTATATCATTAAATATTCGTATCGATAATTGAATGACAAAATAAGATACTCACCAACACATAAGACGATGATCCAGATAAAAACGAGCTCTTTGATGGGTAACCCAGTTTGGATCCGTTTTTGGCGATCCACTTTACAACCCGGGCAATTCTCATGGTATACCGGCTCCAAAAGCGGGTCGTCTACTTCATCGTTGATCGACGCCATTTTTCAATCAAGAGAATATATCCTCAGTTTGGCAAGAAGACATGACATCCAATAATATAACAAAAGTGAAAGTAGTAACAATATTCCCTGTATTTTAATTAGATTTTCAATGTTGTCCTCAAATTGTTACAGTTTTGGTCCTTATGTAGGGAATTAGTAACAAATAGGTCCTCTTTATGACTTTATCATATGATTGAGAAATTGACTTCGTAGTCGTCGCCAGAAAAGCAGAGAAACATTAAAAATAATAATAATAATAAATTACACAAAAGTTTCTTTATATTCTCTATAAATTATAGAGCGTATTTTTTAACTAAATTAATTATACCGAACATCCTTTAACTTACATACTTGTTTTGAAAAAAAATCTTTTAACACTAACGGTGTTAAAATTCATTCGTTAATGGAGAGATATTTTTGTCATTTCATGATAATTTTTAATAAAGATTGTTATTGTCGAAGGTGTGGGAATCATTCTACCTTCAAAAGTTGTTGTGAAATGATAAAAATATCCCTCCATTAAGGGATGAATTTTAACCGTATTAGTGTTAAAGAACATTTTCTAAAACAAGTATGTAAGTTAAATGATATCTGATATAATTAACATAGTTAAAAAACCTAATCCTTAAATTATATAAAACATAAAGGATCTTTTGTGTAATTTACTCAAATGTTATGGTCCTCCTGCACGTGATATTTACCTATATACAAAGACAAGCCCTACAAATAATACGGTACTATTTGGCTTTTTTTTTCTATTTTTATCTTTTAGGGTTTTTTTTAGGCTTTTTCTCTTTTATCGAGCTCCTTAATTTGATCGGTTTACTTTTTATTTTAACATTGAGTTTATAAGTTTAATACTTTTTCATTCTCTTTGGTTCAACTTATTTGATTTGTATGTCTGTATATATCTAGCCAAAACACGTGACAACGCACGCTAATCATCACCTAGTTGATCATAATATTAAATGTTATTTGTTTTTATAACGTTTATTCATCTCCTCTTGGTATAAGCAAGCAAGCGGTTGGTACATCTTATTTTCATTTCCTACTCCTTGATGCCTTACACATGTTACCATTTCTTTCACCGATTATAGGCGTTTCAAAATCTAATCAAACACTTAGGGAATGTTCTTTCTTCATCTGATCTTTGTTGTTATGCTCGCGTCTCTTATCGTGCTCTTTATCGGCTTCTTATCGCATCGTCTTTTTTTTTTATCGTGCTCTTACTTCGTAGCAGATAGTTGGGTGAGTCACATTTCTCCCTTTTTGTGTTTTGTAATCATGGCTTCTTAATGCTTTAATTTTGGTTGACGCCCCATGTTCGTTTTCCATGTCCCATTTCATTTTTCTTTAAGTCGCCTTTCTTTGGTTCGTTTTGCTCAAACAATTGGGCAATTGTCCATGATTGCATTGATGACTGCGTATTGTTCCTTTCAACTAACATTTTTCTTTAAAAATAATTACTTTGTGTACACCTATTTCCTTTTTGTTGTTGCATTATTGGTTTGTGCCAAAGTTTAAGATGCTTTGAGTTATCTCATGTTAACATGACACTTTCAATTTGGTGTCTAATGTCATTTTCAGGTTGATTAGCTACTATTTTCCTTTTCTTTATTGATGTATGTATTCACAAACAACATAATGGTTCATATCTATTGTAAATTTAACTCTTGCTCTTTAAGTATTAAGTTTATAAAGTTAGTGCACAGTTTAGAGCTTTTACTTGGTGCAATAATTAGAGCGTTTAACTTCTAATTTTAATATTGTTACACGGTATTTTTGTATTTTCGTTTTCTTAAGTTATAGTTTGGCATTGCAAGCTGGTTTGTATATCTATGTTATCCCCACAAGAGAGCACATGTAGTAAAATCTAGTTAATAAGATTATTGGGTTCTTGTCAAATATGTCAATGGGCCGAAAATCTAAACAGGTTGGGCTTAAACACATGTGGGAAAATGGTTAATTAGTGGACCAAATCAATTGGGCCGAATCCAATGATAATAAAATTGGGTTATCGGGACATTGAAACCTAATTTGGTTGCATGTAAGGGTAAAAGTAATACATTCCCCATTTCCCCATTTCCCCAATCCATTTTTGGTGCCACCTCATCATTCCCCACCCCTTCCCATTTTTCCCAAATTTGTGAGTAATGGTTTCCCCATTTCCCCATTTCCCCAATCACTTTTTTATAATAAAATATTTAAAATAAAATATTAATAAAAACAAATACATTTTATAAATAAAAATTAAATCCTAACATTACAAAAAAAAAAACTCCTAAAATTACTTATTTAATCCTAAAATTACTTATTAAATCCTAAACTTACAAATTAAAAAAAAAAACTACTTATAACACGCGAAGAGTTTGGCTCGAATTTTTTGAGCGATGGATTTAGCCTCCTCGCTTTGGTCCTTTTCAACCCTATCGAGCTCACGACACATTTGCTCGCGTTCAAGTATTTCGAGTTCTTTCGTTCGTTGTTCTCGAGCTTGTCGTTGAAGTTCGATCTTTTCCCGTTGATACTCGTTAAACGTTTGAAACTCTTCATGGTAAGCTCCACTCGAAGACGCTTTTCCTTTTCCTTTTGCTTTTTCTTTTGCTAAGCGTTTAGCCTTTTGGGTACCCATCGGAAGTGGTTCTTGGGTTGGGCTCTTGGGAGACGATCCACCTACACCGAGGTTGAGATCGAAAGGAATGGATTGGGCTTGCGATGGACTATCGGTGTTGAAGCTCCGATTTGAATCGGATGTTTTGCTTCTTCTAGAAGCACCTTGGTCGTCACTATAGCAACCATCGTCCACCGTAAATGCCCCTCGCCATTTTTGAGAAACTTTCACCACATCCCAAACCTCCAACTTGTCGAAAGCGCCCTTGTTTTCTAGTTTGAATCGATGATGGGCCGCCCTCATAACGTCTTCTTCGTTTTGCCCACTCTTTCGATTACCCAAAATGTGGATGTAGGTGTTGTTGAACTTGGTGACCTTCTTGTTCATGTCGCCCCACTTCGAGTACAATTGATGCTTGGTGCGAACAAAGGTATGTTCAAAACCCTCTTTGAAGTTGGGTGGAGGATAATGTAACAATTGATGCCAATTTGCGGTAATTTTGTTCCAAAACGATTCCCTACTTTGGGCGTCTCCTAAAATTAAAAAAAAGTAAAAAAAATTTGTTAGTAAACTTTAAAAAATGTTAGTAAACTTTAAAAAAAAAAACAAGTTATAAAATATATATTTTACCCGCAATCGAACTCTCCGAGACATCGACCCAACATCTCGCCAACGCCACTTCTTCTTTGACCGTCCAAGGAGTAGGAACCCTTTTTTGTCGGTCGTCGGGTTGAGACGTTTGACCCGTCTTCTTATTTCGTTTGACGGTATGCTTCTTCCTTTTTGTTTGAGCGGGTTGGGTGGGTTGAGTTTCCATGACAATTTCTTCTTGTGAATCGGTTTGGTGGGTTTGGGTGTTTTGGAATTGGGGAAAATCGTCGGTACGAAGATAATCAAATTCCCAACCGGCCGGGGAATCCGCCATCGTCGGTACGTAACCGGCACTTCCAAATGGGTTTTGTTGAGAGGTGGGAGGTTGTTGATCGGAAGGGTTGTAGCTGGAAAAGAAATCGTTGAAGTTCGACATGGTAAAAATTAAAAGGAAGTTGGAGATTTTATAAAATATTGAGAGAGGTTGAAGTTTTTATAAAATTTAGAGAGAAGAAGTAGAAGTTTGGTGTGAAAAGGGGTTGAATGGTGGGGTTTAAATAGGTGGGAGGTGGTAAAAAGTTAAAAAAAAATTAAATTTTTTTTAAAAAAAGGGAAGTAACCGTTGGTGGGGGGGGGGCCCACTCCAACGGCTACCTCCCCGTGTTGTTTTCTTCTCGGCGTCGGTACCCCAGCCCCACTCCCGATCGGTGATCCCGACCACCACGCAGTGGTGTTCCCGAGACCACCGAAGCCACCGAAGACCCCCGATCCCCCCTCTCCCGATCCCATTACTTTCACCCTAATGGGCTAGACCCAAACACCAAGTATGAAATTAATTTTCCCGTTAGATATTTTTAAAATTGTTAATTGTTATAAAAGCCCTCAATTGTAAATACATAATAACATTACGCCCCATTATTAGAGAGTTAAATGGCATACTTACTATATAATGTACTTGGAATGGATTAAAAAAATTGACTTTTTTTTTTCTTTTTTGTTTCTTTTTATATTACCACATAAGATTTGCTATTCATACCTCTCTGTTACACTTAGCCACAATTGTCAGGATTACCAACAGGAATTGTGATTCTCTCGCCGTGCTAAGGAAATTTTAACAAATTGATATGGCAAGGGGGATATTCATGTTGGCCGTACAACAATTGTTACGTCAATATCATATACCAACACGTGTGCCACATCATCAGCCAAACACATCCTCAAGCGGAACACATGAAACATTTCCCAGAAACCAGCCCTGAATAGCTCTATTTGGATTGGATTCAAAGAGAGAAATACATAGAAGGGAGAAACCGAGTAAGTTTTATATGTAGCGACACAACACAACATTATTTTTCAACACATTTCAAATAATTTATACAAAGTAGATGCCATGCATGGTTGACTATTTTGTTAAATATTCCCTCATATATTAATGAATACATTCAAAACCTAAAGAAAAGTAATATAACAAAGTAGATGTCATGTATGGTTGACTTAATTTATTCAAAGTCCACGAAAATAATCAGTCCCGGATTCAAGTGCTCCCAACCGGTAATGGTCTTTTGATAAAAAACGGCTTGAACGTAAGTAAAACTCCAAGTCCCTCAATTACATTCAAGATGAAAAATATCATATGGACTCCTGAAATCGAATATATAAACCAGCGAATTTAGCTATTTTTGGATTCATATTGTGTTTTTTAAATTTGTTTCAATACGTGAGAAAGCTATTAAAAAGCTCATACCAGGAAGAAATGTTGTATTTTGTCTCTTCAGGGACCATGACAAGCTACAAATTTAGAGATAAGTGAGATTCAATTTGAGGTAATTATGTTACAAATAGTTAGCTTATTACTAAACTTGTCAAGTTAGTCAAACGGGTCACAACTCATGTGAAGTGTATTTAAACGGCTTACGAATCATATTTTTATTTTAATAACATAGTTTCTCCAAACCAAATTTAATCCATTAACTACTTTGTGACTAAACCCGACTCGTTTTTTACTCACACTTACAAATGACCCATTTTGATCACGACCCATTATGACCCGCACTTAAATTAAAAGTTACTGAACAAATGAGTACTCACAGTGTTCCTCCAAAAGCTGGACCAATTGCTTTGCAAATTGACTGTAAAGTCATAGAAATACCATTGGCCGCACCTCTTTGGTGTTGCTCCTATTATCCATGTACATTTGTATAAAAACATATAATACTTAATTTATGTACCTAAAACTGTAAAAAAAAAAAAAAAACAAAAAAAAACAAACAAAAAAATGAAGAGCGAACAATATTACCACAGCGTTATTTTGTAGGATGAATGTCCCCGTTATGATGGACTCCTGGTTAAAACAAGAAACTAAATTATGGTGATAGCAATAAAGTGGAGATGGTTACAACATAGAAAAACAGTAGAATGCTAAGATCTTGATTTTGTAAAGTTTATGGGTCGATAAACTTTCTGGTAACAGTGAATAACAACAATTAATCAAGTATAATACATAAAGTAACAACATTTAATCTTCGAAAACTTACTGACAAAACATTCTTCACGATCGACGCAAAATTTAATGTAAAGATGAGCATGAAGCCAGACAAGAATGCTATGTATGGATAAGCTGTGAGTATAGGTATAGATAAAACCTACATAAGAGATAGTTTGGTTAACTTATTTTTCGCTCTATAAGTTGGATAGCTTTGACTCTGAAAGTCAAACAAACTAGTGTTTTGTAATGAATATAAATATATTTATGTGTTCTAGAAGACTGTAATTACATCAATATTTATATACTAAGAAGAATGTGTGATGACACAGAAGAACAAGAAGAAGAATATATGATAACTAAAATTTTATTATATATAAAGTTTGACTTTTGGAGTCAAAGGGGAGACATTTGATGGAGAAATAAGTAAATAAGGAGTCCAAAGGATGATTTTTACTCCTGAGATGCGAGCTACCACGATGGGCCCAAACATCCTATCTGCAAACGGATATAATGATGTCTGGAAAAGGAGAAGGCCCACCCCTGAAACAATCATCACTTATGTGAGAAATGTAAAACAAGAAAAACTCATTTGAAAAGGAAAAAGGGACAAATATGAGCAAATCAGTAATTATAATCTTACCTGTGATGGATAGGACCGTGCCAACATCATCAGTAGAAAAGTTGAGTCCTCCCAAACTCTTTGGGGTCTCAGCCCATAATGAGAAAATCTATGAACGATAAAATGAATATATAATAGAATCATACCATTGCACTGAGATCTTAATGAGTAGAGTGGTTTGACTTCTAAGCCATACTACATGACTTTGAAAGAAAGGAGTAAACTATTCATTTGTGTGAGGATTTTCGTCTGATAAACAGATTGTAAAATTTACCTCAGTGTAAGCCATGTCATGAAGAGAGAAGACACAATAGACAATGATAGAAGACATTAAAGGCCAATTCTTGAGGAGGCTAATCAAGGTAGAATCTTTATTCTCATCTGTTTTTTTCTCAAAACCAGGTACATGATCAGAAGCAGATTCTAACTGATCTGTTTTATGGAAGTGTAACGTTTCCTGCAGTTTCAAATATTATTTAAATAAAATTCATGTTAAAAACATGAATTTAAACAAGATATAAAGAGAGATTAACATAAATAAAGCTTTCATTGTTTTTTAACATGAACACAAATTTTCTGATGATGCCTATAAAAGACTACCAAAAAAGAATATAACTCGTCCTATATGTTAATCTTCAGTTCTTGGTTAAGCCCATGGTTCTTCAGAGTTCAGACATTAATTATAACTCACACCCTCATGTTTTCCTTATTTTGTCCTCAAAAATAGTTATTAGATTAACAACATTCCGATTAAGGAATGTTAATTAAATGAATATCATGTTAAGATGAATCCTAATAAAAGTATTAATTAAGGATGTTAAATGCATAAAACTGTACCGGAAGCCAAAATGCAGCGATGGTCACAACAAGTGCGAATATAGAGATACAAAGGCAAGGCAATAAGTATGGAAACCTGCATCATAAGTCAGAGTTGCAACAATATCATCATGTACTACTAAGAAATACACAAGTTAAAAATGGGTAACATGCATTACCTCCCAAATAGAGAATCTGAAGATACGAGACTTGGAAATTTCTCTGCAGGCTTAATTTTGAAACAAAAATAAAAATTAAAGAAAATAGTAAAGGAAAGAAGAATGCTCCTCTGCGTATTGTAAACACATCCACAAAGTCTTTTGAGTTTATTACAAGATACACATAGCATTTAAATTATATGCATGACTTCTATGAAAAAGACTATGACGCCTCTTTAGTGAAGGAGTGAATTGATCATAAATACCCTTCTTTTTTATATAATTTCAAGATGTTATATGCACAAAGGATATATAAAAAGCACATATAGTATAGAATATCAAGATAACAGTGGATATAGAAACCTGTGCAAGGAAACCTCCCAAAGCCGGCCCAACGGTCAGACCTATCCCCCATGATGTACTGATCTGAATTAGATCACTAGATCTATAAATTTCAACACAAAGAAACTATCCAAAAATGCATCAAAGAAAAGGGTGTGGATGCTTACAGATGACAGTCCTAAAGCTTGATGTCTCTCAGGGAAAAGTTCAGATGCATATGCCTTTATAGGTCCAAATAGCCCATTTAAAAGACCAAGAAGAAACCTTGTAATGATAGCCATCCGGTAGTTGACACTAAAACCGAAAAGTGTGTTGAAAATAACCCTAAAGAAGACGAAATTACAAGTTTTATAACAACATGTATAAGTATTTTATGAAACATGCAGGCAAAACTAGTAAGTGTTAAAGTAGTTACGAACACTACTGAAGTTCCCAAAAGAATAACTGGTTTTCGACCATATCGATCAGCTACTACTCCCCAGAAGACAGATGTCAGTGCCCGTCCAATCATATATGAAGACCCTTCAAAGCATTTATAAACGTATGAGATGTGTGTTTTATAAAAAAAAAAAGAAATGATCATCAATCAACCAATTTCAATGATCCATGAAAAATAGATGCGGCATATTTCGATCTGTTTACTTACAAATGAATCAATTTGGGCTACATTTTATCTCAATCATGTACTTAGCTACATAGGACCCAGTTGAAGTTAGATAACATATTAATAAAACATTATGGGTAAAATACTTACCAACAAAGCCTGCATAGTAACTAATGTCCTCTTCTTTCTCCGCAATGTTAAAATCCCTTACCTACAATAGAAATCAAGATAAGGAAATTCAAATGTCAAATTTTCAAAAATGGGAAACAAAAAAAAGGCACAAGTAAACACACATACCATGAAATAAAGAAATGGGAATAGAGATGATATTGGGAGTGCTGAGAAAGAAAATTGGTCAGCCATGAACATCACGATAGAAAAGTTGTACACTGAATTACATACATATAAAGGTGTAACAACTAGCAAAGATTCTTATACTTCGGATCACCAAACTTTTCCTGATTCATAAATCTTAAGGAATCCAACTTTCCCTTCAAATGGTTCGTGTCTGATTTTAATTAAACAAGAATTAATCTTGTTGCCATGGTGGCTGTCGTTCAGACATTTTATCGAACAAGTGGTTTGCAACTACTTGAAAACACAACTAAGAATTTATTTTGATCACAAGATGAAAAAGGTGCATAAATTGATCCATTTATATTTTCACCAATGGCGGTTTATCAGTTACTTCTCCTGCACCTCCCATTTTCTAAAGATTTTACGTATAGAACCATAAGTTTAGAGGGTGACTGGGATTATTATTTTAGTGTTTTTTAAAAGTTTTAAAAAGGTGTTTTGATTAGCACTTGTGATGAGAAAAACCAATAATAAGTTGTATTTTATAAAGTATTTATCTTAATGTAGAATGGCGAAAAAGATTAGTTTGGTAACCCATTTAAAAAGACTGAAAAGTAACAAACACGACTCAAGTCAACATGCAGGGAAGGCGGGCAATAAGCTCCGCCGCCAACCATTTTTGAATAGCAAACCCAAGACGTATAAAAACAACATTCTTCAATCTAGATGCCACGATATTCCCTTACATGACTTTTTGGATCCGGCTCAACATGGCCGCCGCCTCCGACTCAAGATGACCAAATGTATCAAAAGCGAAGGGAACAAACACATGTTGCTTTTCGATGCACGCTTTCTCGTGTTTGTTCACCTTTGCAGAAGCCACTTTGGACGCTGCCTGGCCCGCCGTGAAGGTACCCGCCAAATAGTAATCAAGATTCTACTCAACCTCACCTCCCACCTAAACCTAATAACCTAAAATCCATATTTTCATTTTCAATTAGCACATATTCACAACTTTTGTCTCCTGCCTCCCTAATTCCTTTTTTTATTCACATTTTCCCATAACTTCATGGCCTCACTTTAAGTATTTGTCCAATCATCTCTTTGATAACATTTGAAGCCATATGTCATACTTGCTCTATTTTTTTCATTCTTTGATTGTTGCTGCTTATTTATATGTACTTTTATAAATTTACTACTAATTATTATTAGAATTTGTTTGTGTGTAAAACTATGCATGATAAGTTTTGTGGTTGATAAATTCTTCATTACATTAAAAATATTAGTTCTTGTTTCTTATATCAATTTGTGTACAAAAATAAAAGTAAAATAAAAAAGTAAACGAGTTGGCTCGACGAGCCACAAGCTGGCTCGAGCTTTTGATGAGCCGAGCCCGAACTCAAATTTTCCGGCTCGTTAAAATAAACGAGCCAAGCCAGCCCGACTCGGTTTTTTAATGAGATGAGCTGAGTCTAAGCTCACCCTAGCTCGACTCGATCGGCTTGGCTCGTTTACAACTCTATTAAAAACGACCCTAAACTCTTATCTAATCGAGTTTGTTTCTTTAAATATAAGGGGGGTGGATGAAGACCGTAAGGTCTCGAGGATTAGTAGAATCAAAAGGAAGTACAAGTTTAGTTTCATCGGAATACAAGAAACAATGTTGTTAGATAGCTCTATTATACCCATCCGTAACTTTTGGGGAAACAATAACTTTGGTTTTGATTTCATGAGCGCCTCATGTCTTTCAGGTGGTTTATTATGTGTCTGGGACCCTGAATGTTTCCAGGTTTCTTTTGTGCTCAAAAATAGGTTTTTATCATTATTATAGTTTCGATTAGTGGTGTCTCGGATACCATAAATGTGGTAAACGTTTATGTGCCACAAGACAATCAAAGGAAGATACAACTATGTAATGATTTACTAAAGGCAAGAATCTCAATGACGGACATTTGGCTTTAGATAGGGGACTTCAACGAGGTGAGATCAGAAGACGAGATATACAACTCTAAGTACAACGTCGCAGCCTCAACACATTTCAATGATCTTATCGACCAAGCAAATCTTACAGGATATCACATGGGTGGAGGACGTTTCTCTTACATGTCGTCAAACCTGGAGAAGGCTAGCAAAATTGATAGAATTGTGGAATGTGACTCATTCTTTAATCTTTGACCTAACATTACTCTTATTGCTATCGACGGGGAGAAATTAGATCATAAATCATTATTGCTTGAAACCTCAACTATAGATTATGGACCTCTACCTTTCAAAATTTGTAACTCTTGGATCGAAAATAGCGGGCTAGAACATTTAGTAGTAACGGCCTGTCAAACAGCAAACTTCACTGGTCCTCCAGACAAGAAGTTGACAACTAAACTTAGACATATCAAGTCAATCTGAAAATCTGGTCCAAGGAATGGAGGGAGAGGAAAAATGGCAGACCGAGGTCTCTCAGGAATAAAGCAAATGACATAAACAGTCAATAGAAGTGGGCAATATCTCGAATACGACATTAGGTCGTTACATGGAGATTTAGAATCAGAATGTAAACTGAGGTTGACATGGAAAAAGACCCGAAACAGAAAGCAAGAATCAAAAGGAGTGTGGAGGGCGATGAGAACTATTTATCTTTTCACAAAATAGTAAAATTTCATTCAAATTCTTATAGGGTCAACGAGTTTCAAATTGTGACAATCTGACCAGTCGGGTGGGACCCGAGCATCAAAAACCGATAATAACGATAAACCGAAAGTCACGTATATAGGCTTAGCATATCAATTAAGGTATAAGATGAGTCTAGTAGCCTTGAAACACATCATAAATATCACACACAAGGTTGAGTCTCGAAACATTGGTGATAAACTCAAAACCGATACATGTTGCAACTTACGTGCAAAACGGTTACGTGAATGTAAGTGTGTGATCGTATTATGTTATATGGCATATTTACACTTGATTTTATTGGATTCATGTGAAAAAGTATGATGGTGAATAAATAAAGTATGAAAACGTAGAAAACCATGAACAAAACATAAAAAAAGGTTAAAAGTCAACAAAAGTCAAAGAGGGGGTTGTCTGAGCTGGTAGGCGGTATGCACACCCCTCTGGGCTCCTGTTCTGCGGTACGCCCAAACCTTAAGTCAGTAGAAAACTAGAGTTTTTCTATTTAAACAATTTTAGCTGCCATTTACCCATTTTAACACTCCCTAACGACCCAAAACGCTCTCTAAGACTGTTCTAGTGTTCTTGCATCAAGACCCTTCATTTTTGTTGATTTTCTTTGAAGATCCAAGTCTTATTTCATCCTATTTCATAAAAAAAATCATCGATATGTTGTTTCTTGTTTGATTCTTGTTGAAAAAGCTTAAAGATTTGATTTTTAAATTAGATCTAGAATGCCATAATGATGATATAAAGCTTGCATGCATAGATGTAGGGGTTGTGATGATAAAGTTTGCATCTTTGAAATAAAAGCATGATTTTTATGATGATTATGATAATACATGCATAGATCTAGGGTTTAGAAGCTTGCATGCCAGTAAATGTTCAATTTTTATGTACGATCCTAGTTGGGGATGCTTGATAATGCTAGATCTAGGGTTTATATCCGATAAAGTTGATTTTACATAAGATTTCGATAAAAACTCGATTTTGATGATCATGCATGATAGATCTAGGATAAAGGTGGTTGATTGATGATGGATCTTTGATAAAGTTACATAATTGATGTTATGAGATGCATGACGGATTATAAAGTTGTAAACTTGATGATTGATTACATGATAAATAATTTAATTATATTATTTATGTGATTTTATCATACGAAACATGATAGTAGGTCAATGTAATGTACATGCGTGCAATTTCGAACCCTTGATATGACTTGAAATATGTTACACGTGAATACATGTGGCTTAACATGTGTTAACAATATGGTTTTGACATTTACTTAATTTATACGCGATAAATATATATTTACCAAAAAATTATTATTTATGTGACGCATGCGTATGAACTCGTAATTGCTCAGCTACTTGTTTATGTGCCTTAGGTCAAGTTAATTATGGGTTTTACATGTGTAGAAGTCCTAAGTCTCCTACCTCGGTTGGAATGACAAGACTTTGTGAGATCGCCCAGTTGATCTTACATCGTACGTGCGGGATAACTTGTAGTAAATTGTGACGCATTAATATTTGTCGCTATGTAACATGTTATATGTGATATACGTGTTAAGATTAATATTAGAAAACCTAATTTGATCACCAATGTGTTATCGAGTCAATTTGTCTATGATCCACGTATATCAGACGGTTGGTCAACACGGTCAAACACTGACACTATTATGTGTCTTAGGTGAAGTCTAGTGGAATTCACCATCTTTTGGTCAGCTTTGACTGTTAGTTTACTATTTTGCACCCGAGGTGAGTTCACGCTCCACTTTTTATCTTGTTTATCTTTTGAGGGAGAAGACATGTGGTAGCGAATATTTTGACGAACTCGGAACTTTTATTTTATATACTATTTGTAAACCATAGAGGAAACATGCCAAGGGAGTCCTTCAACTAATAACATGTACCATTAATATCGGATTGATAACAAGGAAATGTGAAATAGATCTATTGGGCTTGACAAATCCTGCTCGAGCTAGTCGCTCTAGCCTCACTTGCCATACGGGGGAGTGGAACGGGTATTATGTTATCCTAATTGTTGGTCATGCTCAACATTATAGCATGACTGGAAGGCAAAGTCATAAACTGTCAAGAATGGGGACACGAGTCCTATGGTGTTCCAAATAACGAGGACCAGCTATCCCAAAGTATATAAAATGCTTAAACTGTTTTCTTACAAGATGTTTGATTCCTTCTTTGGTTAGGTCTCGCTGAGGATAACCGGTTAACTTATTGTTTCTAGATAAATGATATTTATCTGCTTGCTTAAACTCTGTGAAATCACCAACCCTGCGTTGACACTTTTTAGCATGCTTCTACTCAGGTCCATAGGAGCACGTGTAGGATTCATGGTTTGTTTCCTCCACTTGCATGTGTCTCTTTTTAACAATCTTATCTTTTGAGCGCCTTGGGCGCGGGACAATTAAACTTTGCTTTGATTTGGTTTATGCTTCCGCTACTCTGAAAACATTTTGTTAAACTTTTAAACTGTTAATCTCTGTGTTGGAACTAAAATCTATGTCGCTGACACCATCAAATATGTTCGAGAAGCATTAGGTTGAAGAATCCACTGTGATTTGATTCAGAGACTGGGTTGTGATGATTGAAGCTTGCAGATTGGACCGAAGACGGTTTTTTCTTGAAATGTCAACCATTCGGGTCAACGGTCAATGAAAGATCGGTTCGAGCGAGTCAAGCTTCATATTAATTAAATCAACTCCGATTTAATTAATATTTATGTTATTTGTTTTATTTGTATTTTGCTCATTATATTTGTGTTTCACTAGTTAGCGGGTTAGTGAGCACATAGGCTCTCCATATACATAGGAGTGGTGTGCTTCATTTGTAGATGGATGAATCTAGAGTGATGTGAGCTATCATCTTCTAGAGAGAGTCTCATCTTGGGTTTGAGCTCAACCCAAGATGACCATGGGTTTCTTATAAGAGATGTTTGTCATGATTTCTTTTTAATCATTCTGTTCAATGAAAGCATTTGACTTGTTTATCAATTTCTTGTTTGATTTCCTAGATTCTTGTTCATCCCGTCTCCACATCTCACCAAATTCTTGCTCAGAATTGAGATTCTTGACGTGAAATCGGTCATGTAAAATGGTATCAGAGCCATGGTAATCGATATGATTGCGTCTCACGACCAATCTGATCACTCGAAACTTGATCTTGAGCTTGAATGAAGTGCATATTTGAAATCTGCTTAGGAGATATTAAATCCTATTTTTTAGAGCATTTGGATGAAATCTGGATAAATCTGATGTTAGATTCATGTTTATTGGGTTCATTTGGTGTATTTTGATGCTCAAAGTTTTCAATCAAAGAAAAAAAAGATCAGAGATGTATTTCGTAACATTGGAGCTTTCACGTTTTTGTGGTTTTTTTGATGATTTTGGAGCTTTTATTCTCAGTTTTTGGTGTTATAATGGTCATACTTGGATGACACGAAGCACTACTCTTGATGGAAAACGCGTTCCGGGTCCATTGGAATCATCGCTTTCGTCCAAATCCTAACAGATTTGAAGATTCTAGAAAAACACACACTAGTGCGTGTTTCACGGTGTTCTTCATGTTCTTGATTTTTCCAGAAATTATGGGCCTATTTCGATCCAGATTTGTTGTTGTTTACGGATGATTGTGAGCAGAATGTCATCGTGGATGGTAAATCTACATGAATTAGTCATCAATCTATGGTCTCCATGTGTTTTCTGTGCTAAATTGTGGGTCAAAGAGCTGCTGTTTTCCAAGTTTTGTTAAGTTTTTCTGGGTTTTTGAAGCTTCTCTTTATGACCTTTCTAAAGGTATATGACCTTGTTGTGTTGTTGAAGATCTTCTTTACGACCTTTTTTGGATTGAAGATGGTCTTTACGACCTTGTTGGGCTTCTAAACGGTCTTGTTGGTGCAAACGACCTTCTCCGACGAAGTCTCTTTACCGTCTTATTTAGGCCTTTATGGTCTTGTTTTGACCGTAAAGAATGATTTCAAACGGTCTTGTTCAACCTTTACGGTCTTGATTCCATACGATTGATTTTTGGTTAATTTTGATTGCATGGGGTTGTAGAGGATCGAATGAGGAGCTCGTTGATATAAAATTTAATGTTTTTCATTAAGTTTTGAGGAAGTTATGGCCAATTTATGCTTTTCCAGAGAGCCTATCATTTTTCTGGCGTCTGTGTTTTAGGGTTTCGGTTGTTTGGGGAAGACAGTGACGTGGTAGGCACTTATTGGTCAGCATGGAATTTTTTCTCTCCATTTTGTCGGTTAATCAATTGCATTGTCACCTCCCATTGGCTAATTGGAGCACGTGGGTCCCAGGTGGAGAAGATATCCGTTGGTTGGTTTTCGATTGTTGTGATGTGATAGGCTGAAGAGAAGCGCATGGGTTCCGCCCCATGTATGGAGCCGTTGAAATGCTCTAGCGTGTTGCCTTCTCATTGGCCGAACACACAAACACATGGATCACCTATATCATCCGTTGGATCTCCTTTTCCTGGACCGTTGGATAGCTTCTGAGTGCTCCTATCTGATTGGTGCATCCATCACTCACACAGATCGAAATGACAGCCTTAGATAGCATCTGAGCCATTGATTTTATGCGAGGATATTTTCTGATTGGTAAGATTTAGTGCATAAGGATTGTGGTTTTTGTTGGGACTTAACTCCACTAACTAAATTTCAAGCATATCCTGTTAAATGTGGGCTCTTTCTTATTAAGTCTTTAACGAGACTAACAGAGTAACGCTACAAACGAGATCTTTGGAATTTTTAATTAGTTCATGTATTTATTCCGTGTATTTAATTAGGGTTCTCGTTTATTGATGTCACGCGTACGTTAGCTATCGACCACTGACGAACTAACATCAATTTCCGGTTAAGTTTGCAGTTTTTTTCGTCAAGTCTCACGGATTTATTTTTAGCTGATGCAACGCTAATGTCATCTAACCGGACTAACTGGAATCTCAGTTAAATATTAGAATTTTCCGTTGAATCTCACAGAAGGCCGTTACTTGAAGAAAGCTGATGGATTTTTCTCAGATTTTTCCAGATTGAACCGTTTTCATCGGTATCTCTCGGGAATCTTCACGGAATATTTTTTCGAGCTCGTTTTTCAACAGCCAAAATTTAGGTGGTGTTTGTTTTTCTGCAAAAGCTCTTCCTGTCCTCTTCTGTCTGCGCCGCGCAGACCACGCGCAGACATTTAGGTCTGCAGACTGTTTGTTTTCTCGAAGACATTTCATAAAAAAATGTCTGCGCAGGCTCTTCTTGGTGCAGATGTGACCCAGTCACTTCTGACATCTTCTAACATCTTCTAACATTCTCTTTAAACTGTTTTTACATTAAAAAAACATTTTTAAACAGTTTTTTTAATTCTTTTATAAAAAAACATTTTATTAAGTCATTTTTAAAAAACTTTTTCTAAAAAAACTTTTTTAGAAGTTTTTAATATATTAAAAAACTTTTAAGAAACTTCTTTAACCACTTTTTTTAAATCGTCTTTTAAAAAAGTAAAAAAAAAACATTTTAAACAATTAATTTAAAAAAATAAATTTTAAAATGTTTTTTTAAATTGTTTTTTAAAAGGTTTTGTTTTTAAAAAACGTTTTTAAACAATTATTTTAAGAAAAAACATTTTAAACAATTATTAAACAAAACTTTTTAAACATTTATTTAAAAACGTTTTTAAACTGTTTAAAAAACATTTTTTTTGAACAGTTTTAATAAAATATTTTTGATATTTTATTTAAAAGAAAATTGTTTAAAAAACAATTGTTTGCTAAAATATACGGAAAGAAATAAAATGAATTGAATTATGTATAAGTTTAAAAAATGATTTATTTAAACTTCAGTTTATTTTAGCAGTCTGCATAAGTTAAAAAACAAACACTCTTCTTCTTACAGACTGCAGAGGTTTAGTCCACCTCTTCTGCTACAGATGTCTACAGATGTGGTCCGCAGACTGCAGACATTTTACCTCTTCAAAAACAAACAGCACCTTAGAAGACTCCGATTATGATTATTTTTCACGTTTGCACTTAGGATCTCAATTTTTCTCCGATTTGGCACGTTCTCTCGATTTAAGTGAAATTTTTCATGACATTTTTCACCCATCACTCGAATCAAACTTTATTATTGCATCCAACCCACAGTCATGTGAAACAAGTGCAGTATTTATTAGGGGTGTTCAAAAATATCCGAGTCCGAATCCGTATCCGAATTATCCGAAATTCCGTATCCGAATTATCCGAAAATTTCGGATATCCGGAATTTCGGATATCCGAAACTCGGATATCCAAAAATTCGGACTTGGACTTGGACAAGAATTTACAAAATTTTCGGAAGTTTCGGATACCCGGTATCCGAAAATTTAAATAAATTAAAATAAATTTTATATTAAAAAAATAAGGAATTATTGAATACTTGGACTATGTTTATTTGTTTTGTCGTTTTTTAGGTCGAACTTATGTTTATTTGTATTTGAAGACATGGAATATGTTTATTTGTTTTGTCGTTTTGTCGTTTTTTTTGGTTAAATTGTGGTTTTTTTTAAAAAACTGGATTTTCGGATATCCGTTTTAACTATCCGAGTCCAGTCCGAAATTTCGGATATCCGAAATTTCGGATATCCGAAATTTCGGACTTGGACTTGGACAACGAAAACTAATATCCGAAATTTTCGGATACCCGAAATTCGGATATCCGAAATTCCGGGTATCCGTTTTTGAACACCCCTAGTATTTATGGAGCTTACATAGCTTTCATCCTCCAGCTTCCGGTTTTTAGCGAGATTGTCCGGTTTCAAGATTTTTGATCCAACTTCTCTAGGCAACCGAGCGAAACGGTTCGACTCTCTGCATCTGATTTATACACTTCCCCTGGATGTTTATGGAGAGATTTAGAGAAATTGGGGGAATTATTATGGATTTGGATTATCGGACCGATTATCCGGAGTTGGAGCATTTTCGATGATTGATTGATTTATCGAATTTGATTTGTTACGGTTTGGGCTCTGATATTATGCATTTTCAGTAATGTTCCTGATGGGTTGAGCGAGGCAGAAGAAGCTTATTCAGAGGTGGAATTCCTATGACAGAAAGTCTCGGGTTTATCAGTTATTCATTGAAGATGTATGAAAAAGTGATTCTTCAACAGATTAACAGATTTGACAGCATTAGTCAAGGGGAATTTGTTGGAGCTAAAATCTATCTGACTAACGCCATCAAATCTGTTTGAGAAACATTTGGTTGAAGAATCCATTGTGATTTGATTCAGAGACTGGGTTGTGATGATTAAAGCTTGCAGATTGGAGCGAATACGTTTTTCTTGAAAAGTTAAACCATTCGGGTTAACGGTCAACATAAAAGACAATGGAGATCGGTTCGAGGGTGTCAAGCTTCATATTAATTAAATCAAGTCTGATTTAATTAATATTTATTTTATTTTTTTTATTTGTATTTTGCTTATTGTATTTGTGATTCACTAGTTAGTGGGTTAATGAGCACATAGGCTCTCCCTATATATAGGAGTGGTGTGCTTAATTTGTAGATGGATGAATCTAGAGTGATGTGAGTTATCATTTCTAGAGAGAGAGTCTTATTGGGTTTGAGCTCAACCCAAGATGACCATGGATTTCTTATGAGCGATGTTTGTCATTATTTCTTTGTAATCATTAGGTTCAATGAAATCATTTGACTTTTTTATCATATTTCTTGTTTGATTTTCTAGATTCTTGTTTATCCCGTCTCCACATCTCATCGACTTCTTGCTCAGAATCGAGATTCTTGACGTGAAATCGGTCCCGTCCCTTTGGTTTTAAACTGGTTTGCCTAAATCTGGTGAGAGTTGAAAACGAGGAGAAGTCAATTGAAATTATTGTAATTTCTTTTTCTGTTTTCAAAAGCTAATCAGAAAAGTTTTACATATAACATTTAGGATTGGTTTCATGTTATCCTGGCCTCTTTTCAGGTAATTTACATGACAATTTTGGATCGAAACTTAGAAGAACTATATGATGAAATAAATCGATGAAGAAATACATACCTGGTTGGAGGTTTTCACCACGAAAGAACCGTAATTGTAAGAACCATTTCCAAGGTGAGGTTTTTTACCATTGACAGAATCGTAGTTGTAAACTAAATTAAATCACTAAAAAGTTAACATAGCCATGCATGAATCTGATTGTGTACTTGCCTTTTAGCAAGTGATTAAATACTTCACTGTTCTAACTCCAATTTTTTATGAATACTATCACCAGAATGAGTTAGCATATGGCTGAGAAACATGGCATGGTTAGGCTTTTCTATGCATTATCATAGCCGCTTTTGTTTATTTATAAGACCATATTATTTCATTAGAGCTGAAATTATGTTTGATTTAGGACCTGGATTGATGTTATTTTCATAAAATTGGATTAGACGGGCATACACTTTTTGTTGAAGATTTATTTGCGGATACAATTCTCAGTGGTTTGAAAGGACATCTTGTTGATGCAAGTTTCTAGTGTGGCCGTTACAGTTGAATAGACAGACATATGCACAACAAATGAGGAGGCTGAAGGCTCATTAGGTGATGGCGAATGACCACCTAATGAATGTCTCCGAATGAGTTCATTCGGCGAATGAACTCATTCGGTGACACATGCTCATTTGGAGAATTAGTTGGAGTATAAATACTTGTTCTTTTCCTTCATTTTTAAGTTTGTTCATTCTATGATAAGAGATTCATTCGGTGACTCTATTTTGTCTCTGATCATTTAGAGAGGAGAAGTCATACTCGACCTCTCCCAGAGCTTAACGATGTAAACTCCTTCGGTATAGTAATCATTCGACTACAATAATACCAATAAGATTTCGTTTATTTGGCCTGGAAACGATCCCCAAATGGTTTTACAACTGGTATGAGAGCAGTTGGTTTATTCCAACTCGTTATATGATTATAGACGTTAAATAGAAGAGATTGGTGCAAGAAATACATAAAAATATCAAATCTGGACAAAATTATGCACCATTATATCTCATTCGGTGAGCCACCAAATGAATATTCTAGCCACCAAATGAGAAGTGTGTTCATTCGGAAATACATATTCATGTGGCCGAATGAATATGGTTTTCATTCACATGCAATCTTCATCCGGCTGAATGAAGTGGATGTTCATTCGACAGGCAATCTTCATGACTATCTTCACCGAATCAGATATGCTCCAGCGAATGAAATTTCATCAGCATCGAATGATCTCATTCGCCAGTTGCTTCATTCGTTCCCCATTCAACAGTTTAAATTTTCACCCAATGAGTTCATTCGGTGAAACTCATTTGTTGCTCATTGGATGGATGATTCTCTCATTGGTGGTTCGTTCGCATCAACATCACATTGTCAGATTCAGGGTGCTACTTACTACTCAGATGAGATGATTTGGGGTTTTTAAGAATTTTAAATAAGTTACTGGATATTTTCTTGATTCAGTAATTGTGGGCAGTGTTAAAGATACGTTTTGAAGATTAAAGAAGAATATATTATTGTGGGGTAGTCATGGTTTCTTATGAGGAGCATTGATTCAAAACTGCATTGTGATTACTAAGGATATGTTCAATTCAAGATTGAGAAAGTGTGATTCCTTGACGATTTGTTTGTCAGTTGAATGAAATTCAAAGTTTGGATGCTTTGTTTATTGTATCGGGGGCATACAAAACAGTTAATTTTCTAAGATTCTGATGCTTAGTGAAATCGGTCAAGAAGATTGAATAGTTCACTTGTTTAGAGGGATAATTAGGGCCCTAAAACTTCATAGTTTCATGATTGAGAAAGTGAATATTCAATAGGAAATCAATCAGTTCAGGGATGACAGTGATTTGTGGCCTTCACGAAAAGGTGGTGTATTCTGATGTTTATGCGAACCGGTGTGTTCAAAGTCTTCATTTATGGATTGGAACTCTCTGTCATATGCTAAATACTTTCTTGAGTCATAAATTGACGTGATATTCTTTTACCACTGATACATTGGGATGGATTTAATTCTGAGGGGGAACTTTTGTGATTGAAGATTATGGTCGTGTTAGTTTTCATAAAGATCAGAATGTGTTACACTTTCAGGAAGATTGGAAGTTTATGTTATCGATCCGGTGATGCTCGTGAATGTTTTTACGAATACATGATGACTGATTGAAGTAAACCAGTATCATATGTCGGTCAGTGGAGGTGCTTGAAGTTAGGGGGAACTTTATTGGTTGTGGTGATTGTACAAGATTGCGAACGGTGTTCTACATGCCTGAAGTTCAGTCCAAGGGAAGTTTGCTGAAGATAGAGGTGTCTGCAGCAGATTAACTGAATATTGCTAGATGTTTGAAGATCAGCATTTAATAGTAACATCCAGGGCGAATTTGTTAATGCAAGTTTCTAGTGTGGTTGTTACTGTTGAACAGACAGACAGATGAACAACAAATGAGTAGGCTAAATGCTCATTAGATGATGGCCAATGACCACCTAATGTGTGTCTCCGAATGAGTGCCGAATGAGTTCATTCGGGGAATGAACTCATTCGGTGACACATGCTCATTCGGCGAATCAGTTGGAGTATAAATACTCGTTCATTTTCTTCATTTGTTAAGTTTGTTCATTCTGTGATAGAAGGTTCATCCGGTGACTCTGTTTTGTCTATGATCTTTTAGAGAGGAGAGGTCATGCTCGACCTCTCCCAGAGCTTAACGATGTAAACTCCTTCGGTATTGTATTCGACTATAATAATAATAATAATAATACCATATGTGTTGTATTTGACCTGGAAACGATCCCCAAACGGTTTTACACATCTGCTAATTTGGTCTATGCTCATGCAAGAAATATTTATCAGACATCATTTTATTCTAGTTATTGTGATAAGTGAACTAAATTTATGGTAAGCAACGCAAGCGGTTACTTCTTGATATTTAGTTCTTAACCCTCATATGATTCTGTCCGTTCAAACATAAAATTTAGATATAGAGTTTTTGGCATCAACCCTGTATTTTTTTCTCATTTTGTTATGAATTTAAACAATACATATTAAATTTTGAAATTTTTACTAGTCTATTTGACATGATTCATTTAAAGTGCAGGTATAGTTTATATTTATTTAGGTGTCTTACATGCATCAATGTGTTTCTTTGACTAATGGGTTCTTTTAGGAATATATGTAAACTATATTGTACTTCTCAATAGTTTCTACTTCTAGTTTATGGTTACTCATTGAAAAGTTAAAATGTATCTCTATTTCAGAAGAAGCTGTGGAAAGTTAGTAAATAAAAGGTGGCACAAATGTTCTAACTTAATTGACTTTCTAATGTTGTTGTGTAGGGAAGAAAGAAGAAACTATAGATTTTTGGTGATGATAGACTAATGCGTCACTTGCAAGGAAGACAATTAGGTAACTGACAGCCAGAGGTGCAACTAGGATGGTCTCTGTACATGCAACCTAGTATATATAAGGGTGGGCGGTATACATGCCGCCGCCCTCGGCATATCATCGGCACCAACCATGCCGATTTCGGCATGTATACCGAGCCCCCATTCGTCCGGCATCGGCAAGTTTTGAGAGTTTTTGCGGCATTTAATCGCCGAGGGATGCCGAGGAGATCCGACCGTTCAACGGTCATTTTTTTGACCGTTTGAACCCTTTTTTTTTTAATCAATTCCTCCACTATATAAATCCCTCCAAAACCAACAAATTTTATACACCTTTTCTCTTAAAAACAAAAAAACCTCTAGTTTCTTTCTCAAAAAACATGAATCGCCCTCGCCCACGCTATAAAATCCCACCCGAGCTTATGACTTCTTCTAGTAGTTCGAGCGATTCGGACAATGACGCGATGACTTTCATGAATCTGTGTTATCGTGCTGTTTTAGACGAAGAATCTCGAGAGAAGAGCACAAGGACGAGTATTTATCGAGATCGTAGAGCAAGCCATGATCATTTGATTGAGCTATATTCCGACACTGAGGATGTTCATATGGAGATACGCGACAGCGAGACACACTTCCAACTACGATTCGACATCACTAAGCATATCACCAACAATTTGGAAGTCGTGCTAACTGAAGAAGAGTTGAATGCAAATCCTCCACCACCCTAGATTTGTATATTTTTTTTAAAAAAAAAATTGAAGAATAAATGTTGTTTTTTTTTAGGAATTTGGTAATTTTATTTTATTTTTAGGACTTTGTAATTTTTTTTTAAATCTAATGAATTGTTTTATGTTTTTATTTTATATTAAATGTGTTAGTTTAATTTTATTTGTTTTAGATTAAAAAGAAAATGAAAAAAAAATTAATCCATGTCTAAACCATGACTAAATGAGCATACCCCCTACAAAATCATCATTCTACATCACGTAACAGCTGGTTCCGGAAGAACTCATCTTCCGGTTCAACTTCCACTTGAACTACAAGCGGAGCTCTTCTACATCAAATTTCTCTCTCCTGTTGACATCATCCTATTGGTCCAATTTGATGCCTAAGGTATGCCTTAGGCAAGCATACCTCCCACCCTAAGTAAACAAATATATATCAAGGCTACCAATACTTGAAGAGGTCGTTTTTAGATTTTTGGTTATCTTTTTTTTTTAGCTTCAATAACTTAGATTGATCTTTATAGAACAAGCATGAATCAGCGAAAGATACCACCTGATTGGGGTTTTTCTTTAATTCCAAATGTTATTGATTATTATTTTGTTACATTCAATAAAATTTAATAAAATTCATATTTATTTATTTGTTATTTAGTAAACTTGAAATAAAATTAGAAGTTTACGAACATGATAAATATGTAAATCATTTAGCTTATTTAAACATGGATATGAAATTGGAAGAGCCGCTGTAACGTGTCCTGGTTCAAACAGATTAAAAACATAGATAAAAATATGGAATAGTCACGTGGTGTGAACGTTTAAGTAGTTTTTAGGGTTTGACATAATAATCTGATTTTCAAGGTATACAAAAATGATTAAGTCAACACGTGATACAAATATGATAAAACTGTCCGAACGCACGATGAGTCACCATTTAGTGTTTGTAAAATATTAAAATTCATAAATATTTCAATTGTTATAAAAGCATTGATAAAAACACATGTACAATTATAAATGCATCCGTATTACCGTTATAGTATCATTAGATTAAATATTTATAACAGCAATAGAATAAATCTCATATATACTAATATACACATCCTTATCAATATTTATAAGGGAAAATTCTAAAAAAACATAACCAACTCTTAATTTTGTTTATGTTTCTATAAAATTACCCTCTATTTTTAATGCGTTTTTTAAAGTTAAACAGTCCCCGATTATTTGACGTTTTAGGTCAAACTTGAAAACCCACATAGGCGGAAACCCCCCAATAACCGGTAAATCCCCCTCGGGACCGAGGTCGAACTAACAACTTCTTCAAAAAGAAGCCACCGAGTTACCACTAAACCAGAGGACCGGTGATACTTTTATCACTTGTATATAACTAGGTGCCAATTAGCGCATATGGCCGGTATATAAGGACATACAAAATAATTAACGTGACATAAAGATAATGATAAAGTATAAGCTCATGATAAAATAAAATATGAATGTCAAACGTATGAGTTCAATGTTAAAATTAAAAGCAAACCGGTCAAATTCTTAAAACAAATATCTCAGTAGTAACAAAAACTGGAAAACTGGAAAACTGGGAAAAAAACGTAAAAAGCAAAAACAAAAATCTGCTAAACAACAAAAAAAAAAATAATAAAAAGTAAAAAAAGTGTTTAAGATACTATTCATCAAAAGTTTAAAACTACATATTTATAAATATAGGGGTTGGATCAAATAGAAAATTGATTTTGCCTAAAAAGAATAGGAAGCAATAAAATTTTTACATGTGACACAATTAAGAAATAAGAATAAGGGCATTTTAGTTTTAAATCAATGTATATTGTTGTTTTTGGCATAAAGCAGTACATATATAAAATCGGTACAATTTTAATGCAAACCAACGCAATTATATGTACTGTTTTTACTTTAAAACAATACAAATAATTTTTTTTTCTAATGTAAATCAGTACAAATAATGTTGTCTTAACGTAAAACTATACAAATAACGTTGTCTTAACATAAAACAACACATATATAAAATCAGTACATTTTTAATGCCAACCATAGGGTTGTTCATGAGCCGAGAAGAGCCAGGGATGGCTCGGGCTCGGCTCGAATTATAAACCGAGCTGGCTCGGCTCGGCTCGAATTCAAAACCGAGCTAAAATTTTGAGCTCGAGCTCGGCTCAGTTTCAAAGCGAACCGAGCTAGCTCGGCTCGGCTTGGTTTTGGCTCGGTTTTAAAAAGAAATCGTTGACAAAACATTAAAGTAACATGGTTTAACAATCATTCTATAGTTTATAAAAGGCATGTCCAACACATGCACGACATAAGTACAAAATACACACACATCAAATCTAACAAGGTAACAAATACAAGCATGTTCAAAGCGGAGATTGATAAAGACTAAACCGTAAGGATTTAGGGATTTATGGCGTATACTTATATTGTATCAGGGATTTAGGGTAAAAACACGAGTTGTTTTGTTCTTTGTAAAATGGGCTTGTACATATTTAAATATTGTATATAAAATATAAAATAAGGTAAATAAAATCGAGTCAAAACCGAGCGAGCTAACGAGCCAAAATCGAGCGAGCTACGAGCCGAGCCACCCTTGGCTCGTGCTCGGCTCATTTACAATCCGAGCTGGCTCGGCTCGGCTCAGTTACAAACCGAGCCACCTTCAGCGAGCTATTTCTGAGCGAGCTCTGAGCCACGAGCTTTTTGAACAACCCTAGCAAACCAATACAATTATGTGTTGTTTTACTTTAAAAGAAATATAAAATATGTTATTTTAATACAGACAAAATAAAAATAGTTATTTTAATGTAAAACAATATAAATCATATTGTTTAAATATAAAACAGTACAATTATCATAAATCAGTACACTTTTTTGAAAATTAGTACAAATATGACAAACTAATACACTTTTTTGAAATAATTTTTAATTTTTTTATATATATCAATACTATACTCAAATTAAAGAGAAAAAAATACTCGTATTATGGTGTAATTTTGATAAAAAAGCTAATGACGTGTGAAAAAGTTATGAACATTTCAAAAACGCGAGGGAAACTTAAAAAAGTTAACAAAAGGGGCTATACCAAAAATAGTCTCACTCCTTAATTTCTCTCATATTTTATTACACTTAAATCTCAACTGTTGATTGGTAAAATAAAGGAATGAGATCTTTTCCTATTCTTTTTTAATAAAATATAGATCCAACCTCCTATAAATATATACCTTTTTTGCGCACCCTTTAAAAAATACAAATATCAAAATATGTGTTAATAAAAAATGACGAAATAAGGATGAGCAAATAATAAAATACTCACTAACACATAAGACGATGATCCAGATAAAAACGAGCTCTTTGATGGGCAACCCGGTTTGGATCCGTTTTTGGCGATCCACTTTACAACCGGGGCAATTCTCATGGTATACCGGCTTCAAAAGCGGGTCGTCTACTTTATCATTGATCCCCATTCTTCAATTCAACAAAGACAAAGAGAATCTAATTTTGACAAGAAGAGACAAGAGAACCAATAATATATAACAAAAGTGAAGTAACAACAATAGTCCCTGAGTTATTTTCAATTTCGGTCCTTATGTTAGGAATTAGTGACAAGTAGATCCCTCTCTAATCTCTACGAACGTTTCTTTGGTCCTCCGGCAAGTGACATTTATATGATTAAGGAATTGGCATTGAAGTGGTGGCTCCACCACGTGATATTTTTTAAAAGTTCATAACATTAAATGTTTTTTTTTTAAACGACAATTCATTAAAGTACGACAAAGACTCCTAGTAAGAAGGAATTGCAGTATTGCAGACAGCCACAAAACAAACCTACAAAGAGAACGAAAACCAGACATTCTAATTAATGGCCTAGTGCTTACATCATAACATTAAATGTTAAATATTGTTTTTTGTTATACTATATTCTTTATGAAATGACGATCAATTTTATTAACTAGCGAGAAGCTAGGTAAAAAATACAATCAAAAAGAAAATTACAAGAAATACAATGCTAAATCACATCATCAATGACGTCACCTCCTCATCTTCCGCTCTATCTCCCCTCGCGGCCTTTGCTTTCCCATTTTCTCAATCAAGAAGGCAATGGCGTGACGCCAACACTAAAATCAACGTCATTGACAAAGGAAAGACGAAGAAGCGTTGTTGCTAATTCTAATTCGTCTCAGTTCGATTTACCAAGGATTCTACTTCAACGCTCATCATTATGTCCACCTTCACAAACAGTGTTTTGACCAGATGAGATTATTCTTGAGATTTAGGCGGTTGATGAGCATTTTCCGGCCATTGACTCATGCCTCTACAATTTGCGCCGCCTCCTTCTTACACAAAATCTTGATATTGTTAATACATTAACCCGTGCATTGAAAGCATGTATCGTGTGGGTCAATTGCGTTGATGTGTTTGATGTTGCGATTCCCTTTGGTGGTTACAAAATGGAATATGAATACAATGACAAATGCAACCTAATCGGACTTCATGATATTGGACCCAGTAATTGCAACAGGCCCAAGTATTTAAATGCTCCTCCAATATAGTACATCGCAAGTAAACCCATAGACCCCTCATGGCCTTTAGCCCAATCCAAATAAGCCCCATCTTAATTCATGTATCCACTATACTGCTACTCCTTCCACCAATCTATATCTATATATACATATTAAACACAAGTTTTTAAAATACAGGTGACACATTTTAAGGTGTGCCACCTAGAATTCCACTTTTTTTAAAAAAAACAGCCATGTAGGATTTTGTCCAAGTGTCAAGCTCACATCCATTCTCTCAAAATACATCTTTAAACTTTCAGAATATCATCCGAAAATGCACGCGGATCTTATGATCCGGATCTATCCATTTCAAAAAAAAATTTTAAAAAAAACCCGTCGCTGTTTTAATCCTTCCCTAGAGGTATAGTTGGTGTTCTGTCTCCCATTTTTTCCCTAATCGTCCTTCATGCTCTCTTCTAGGGTTTAGACGCAAGAGGTATAGTCGTCGCCGCTGCTGTGATCTTAACGGTTTAAAGAAGTCGGAGGTAGCCTAACCGAAGTATTCGAGGTTGACGGTTTCCAGATTCTAGGTATTGGTTGCTTATAATCGCATAAATTAACCCTGATCTTTGTCTTATGCTTTCATCTTTAACGTTCTTCTTTGGTTTTATGGAGTAATTTATCGATTAGGTTGGTTGCGATTGGTGTTAATCGTTATTGTTTTTTGCCTGTGTTGCGATTAGGTTAACACCTATCACTAATTTATCGATTAGGTTGGTTGCGATTGTGACTGGAATTGTTCTAGAAAATTATTTTAACTGTGTTTGATTTATCTGTTTCATTGATGGCATTTGAATAATGGTTCTACAATTTATGTTAACTGGAATTGTTTTATTAGTGTATTAGTGTAATAGAGTATGTGTGAAAACTAGGCTAACATTTATCTTTAGTGGGTTTCCTTCTTTGTGGTGTTTTAGTTTAATATAAAACTAAAAACATACGTAGTCATGTTTGAAGAGGCAAGGGATCAAGATCATTCCCCGTGAAAACTTTGCACCATGAAGGTGGTTTCTTGAAGTATAATGGTTATTCGTTAGCTTATTGTTCTTCTTGATAATTTTTTTGTGGGTTATTATTCTATATACTTGATGATGCAAAGGTTTAATATAGGATGCTTTAAATGATATTGACTCTTTTGACAAACACAGAGCTTATTCTATGTTTGTTATTTGGTTTCTTCTTATTAGTTTGGTACACTCTCTTATGCTTTAATTTTTGGTGTCCATATACTGACTGTTGTCTTCAAGTAGTAGTAATTATTGGATTTTACATATAGTGATGGTGTCAATTTT
Organism: Deinandra increscens subsp. villosa; assembly: GCA_039602395.1. Lineage (NCBI taxonomy): Eukaryota > Viridiplantae > Streptophyta > Magnoliopsida > Asterales > Asteraceae > Deinandra > Deinandra increscens. Next base: position 21,187,821 of record JBCNJP010000015.1, read on the forward strand.
TATAATTTTATCAAGGCATTGTATGAAAAGTTGTGAATTCTATTTAATTAGGATTTTAAAGCCTCTGTTATTATTTGGAACACAGTGACTTTCTTCATTGATTACAGCATAGCTCTTCATGATTTATATGATTTGTTATGTGTAAAGATTCTTTACTTTGTTGCTGCAGTGTTTGTACCTTCAAAAGATGCCCTACATAGCTCTTTTGATATATGTTTGACCCATTTAGGTATTAGTTAGTTATATGTATGCTTCAAGGTTGTTTGTCAAATGTTTATTTGCTTCTATCCTTCTTAGTCCAAAAAAAAAAAACTTATTCACAGTTGTAAAAGTTTGATTTATTTTTGCTCAAATGGGTCAGAATGTACTTGAGTTTTGTCACCATATCAAAGGTGTCCGTTTTTCAGTTTTAAAATAGTTTATGTGTTCTCAAGTACACTGTAAAGATAATATGTATGTTCCCAATTGGGTCAAATTGTATGAAAGTCAGCTCTTAATTAAATCCCAATCAAAATTAGTTGCCTATGTAATTTGCTGTAAACTTTTATAGTTGCCTTCTATTATTTGCATATAAAATTTGGGTGCAAAACTATGTTATATCATGTGTACAAAGGTAAACGTTGTTGATAAGATTACATAAGTCACCTTGGGTTACTTGCTAGAAGCTGTAGTGAACTCTCATTTCTATATACATGCAATTGTATTCTATGAACTTGCTTTGGAAACAATCTTGATATTGTTTAGGAGAGTTTCCTAATTTATTGAAACACTCAGGTTCGATCATTCTTATTTTGTGTATTTTGCGATTAGGTTAACAACCATCGTATACACCCTCTGATTTGCAGGTTTCTCTGCTGTTTGATATAACATCACTTTTACTAACCGTCACTTGAATTTTTATGGTTCTGTTTAATTTTTACAGAGGTTCCCTGCAAGGTTGGCTACATTAGCCAACCTTCATCTCAGATTGCTGTTGGTGTTTGCTATATCTGTATTCAGTTTTGAAGGATCATTAGCACCTAATGATCCATCTTTTCCAATATAATTGATCATATCTGTTGTATATGATCTAAATACAGTATAGTCGATGCCCTTATTTTGCATGTAAGCGTTCTTCTAATTATTTGTTTATAAGACTTCATCATTCATCTCTAATTTAACTAAAATTAACCCACTATAAATAAAACATACATTGAATTGACCCGTTTAATAGTAGATGGGTCGATCATGTTTTTTATTGAGCTCATTCATGTGCATCTCTTTTTGGGATTGTGGCATAAATTTTAATGTTTGTATTAAATAATTATTATATGCTATTTAAAAATACCCGAGTCACTTTCTTTTATTGAATATTTATCGTCTCTTTAGCTTTATGTATTATTCACTTCGATTTTTCTTTTCACTTTTGGTTCATATTTTTATTCGTATAATACTTTTTTATATCACAGCCTCGGGTATATACCCGGGTCACTGACTAGTTTTGTTATTTATTTCAATAAACCAATCAAACAACTTCCGAACAAGCCTTCGAGCCCTTTGACTAGCAAAGTCAATGCATTGATCAGTAAATTCACCACATCTAAAAAAACATTCCATAGAGATCAGAGACGTTTTATTTATTCATTCATGACACGCATTTTGATTTCCAGTCCTCCCGGTGATTCTGTTGCAGTTTTTCCAAAAATAAATGCTTCTGCAAATCATATACCAGCTACTATGCATTCTTAAGAGATCATTAACAACACTAATAACCCATCTCCACCATATTCTATCCCCCTTAATAGTAAACTGATTTGTAACATAATTCAATGAACTAGCCCCCCATCAGTGGATTTGCTAGGCATTGAAAACTACACATAATCAAAACTATAGGGTAGCAAAGCCTCCATAAAAGTGTGAACTTTACAAACCTCTTTAGTTTACTACAAAGGAAAACACCCTTACAGTCCTCTTTATGCATAAACTTCTTGTTCACAAACCAATTTTATTCCCAAACATGCCAATTCCAGATATACTTCCTCCCATCAAGCCAAATCTCACCTCCCATCCCTCCCCAATTCTGCCCCCCACTCTTGTCCCAAGTGGGATAGAGACTCAAATTAGAAAAACATAAAAGGCTGGACACAATTATATAGACAAATAGGCTCTGACACTAGTGAGCAGAGCTACAAATGTAAAAATTTAGAGTGGAATTCAATGTCCTATAGAACCTGGTGCCATCAATCCTTACCTCTCCAAGGCTTGTGCAACTACATTGTCACATATTCCTAATCTCCGAATAATAGAAGCAGAATAAATCAACAGCCAAATGTCACCCGTCCGATTAACAGAATACCACAAAAAGCTATGTCTTTGCCACAAGACAAAAGGCCAAAAGAACAACAAATGAAATTTGGAAATATTTGGAAGACACTCTAGAGTGCCAGATGACTACCCAAGCTATATAGTCAAACTCAACATCATGTATATAGTCCTAAAAGAACCCACCACACCATAACATATCAAATCTATCCCAACAGGGCCTCTTAGCTCCTACCTCAATCAATTGTCCAAACTTCTCCCCTCATCCCCTCTAGAAGTTAAAAGAAAGTATTTTTGCGTGCAAGATGTACCTTGGCCCACCCAAACGGCCAAACCCAATCCCCAAACCTTCCCTCAATTATAAGAGCCCCATCTCTCCGCCACCTTCCTTCCCAATCATTCCTCAACCCAAATCCAAAGGGATTTAAGACCAAAAAGTAGCAAACAAAAAAGGCTAACAACATAAATTTGTGAACACTAAGGTTTGCAAGCCAAGAGATTGATCTTAAAATATAAACTTTATGAAAAGGAAGGAACCTATCCTCCTTGACTTGCACCAACCAAATAACACCCGGGTATGTGCAAAACGTTTGCCACCATATCCTAAACCACCAAAATTTTAAAGCAAAATGACAATTAATCCACATGTGAACCAATTAGCTATAAGAAAAAACATAATGACAATGTTTAGACACAAATACCATAAGAAAAAGCAAGGAAGTGCCATCAAGCACCGGATAACTACCCATAGTTTTTTAATCAGCCCATCCTCTTGATTAAAGGCCCAAAATGACCCACCCCCACCCCTGATATAACTAAAGCAGGAGACTCTCATACTACCAACTCCTTCCTCTAATGAACGAAAGGAAAGTGTTATGTGTGTAAAGTGTACCCATTCCCGACCCATATCCCAACCCAAACCTAACAAAAATTAAAGGAACCCAAGACCTTCCAGACCTCCCTTCCCTTAGAAACCCCCGATCTCAAATATTTCCAAACCCCCAAAGAACATCCCAAACAAGACCTATATAAACATCACTCCCCATGATAAACCTAGTCTGTCAGAAACCTCCATACCTCATCAACCTTAACCAAATTAGACGAATACTTCAATTTTAATACTCATAAGTCAGCACTGAATATCATTACAAATAATCTTGCATAGCTCTTCCACTCTCCTAGATTTATGTTGAAATATTCAAAAATTCCTCTCTTGCCAAATGAAATGAATAACAACACCAATCATAAGCTTTTGAATAATAGTCCACACAACACTATTATTTGGCAATTGACAACAAAACTTCTTAACTCCCAACCAATCCCTTGGAGCACCTTGCAGATTCGTTGTCAAGCACATGTAAGTCCAAACTTATTAGGGTAAGGACAATGAAAGAAAAGATGATTGTGACTATCTATCAAGTTGATCTTGAGTTAAAAGTCTATCCTGAATAGCAAGCCACAAGATAAAAGCATGCCTTGAAATTCTGTGTTTGTGCCATATAGTTTTCATCATCCCACTTTATTCCCTACTTCAATTAGATCATGATATCCAGCTTTAGTACTATAATCATTTTCCTACCCATTTCTGCTTCTCCATTTTATACAATCATCTTTGTTATCAATCAAAACAGGGCATTCAAGGTTCATAAATGTGGGATATTTTATGAACCATGCAAGTGGACACCTTCCATTCACCATCTTCTATAATTTCAAACAACTTAGTAGAATTATCATAACCAGCCTCAAGCATATCTGATCCTTCAATAACAGTATCCAAAGAACCAATCTCACTCAATTGCTCATGCCTAGCAGATATAGTTCTATCATTCCTAATTTTATGCTTCATAAAAGGTTTAATAGTATCTCTTGACCTTAAAATCTCACTCCAAGACCAACCACAACCATCTTTGACCCTTAGGCTCCTGAAATTCTGATCGTTAACCAAATAACATTTCACCCACTCCCCCTAAATAGACTTCTTCTTGTTCAATAGGTTCCAAGTAAGTTTAAAATTAAGATCTGAGTTCATAGCCCTTAAAGATTTGATTCCAAGCCCCCCACCCCCCCCCCCGCCCATGCTCCTTAGGCTGGCACACATCTCCCCATTTATTTCCGACTTTACCTTTAGCATTTCCCTCATGGGCCCAAAGAAAATTTATCATCAGCCCTTCAATATCTTCAATGTTATGAACAATCCAAATGTCAGTGGCCCAAATAGCCAAACCAACTCAAAGCACACAAGTCCAATTCCACCTATAAGAAAAGAGGGTCCGGAAAAGATTAGGTCATGAAAAGATTATTATTAAGCGTGTCTTCTTCTCCCATCTTAGTATCCCTGCTCTTTTGTATTCCCATCTCCTTCTAGTTCATATATATGTTTTTGTAATTGATATCAACGCTCTAGTATAATATCCCATTGAATCCTGATTTCTTGGTTGTGTTAATATCGATTCACAACATTCAATCACATTAATAGGAAGGATGAACAATGAAGCCCAATACATAGTAAGAGAAAAGAGAACCGAATTAACTAACTGAAGTCTACCAGCAAAAGAAATATATTTATTCTTCCAGTTAGCCAATCTCTTCTTAAAATGTTGATAACATGTTATTGTCCTTTTTCTTATATATAAAATTTTTTGAGGACATTATAATGTTGTTATCGTATGTACTAGACACTTAAATATTGAATCCATTTCGTTTTTAAGCATGTGGCCTTACCTTTGTCACTAGAGCTTTCTTCAATTACTGTTGTCGATCGGTTTATCTTTTTGTTCACCTATTTTTTCATAACAATAAAGTTGGTTGCTTGATATCTTAAAGTAACTACAACAAAGGTCAATGGTCCATATCTATCAATGGATATATTGACTAAAGATCATTATGTGATGATTCTTAAGGGGCACATGTAACACCCCGATATTCACGTACTAGATAACTGCGTATCTTATTATATTTACCTATGTGTTTTTATTATGAATATGTGTTAGGAAATAATGTTATATGAATAAACACATGTTTATACGATGAAAATGATGAACGTGTTTAGAAATGGTAAAACGTGAATAATTACATGTTTTAATTGAAGATATATGTGCGAATATGTGTTTAAATAATAAACGAGCGAATCATAAGTGTCCCGACACTGAGAAGTTATTGAAAATGTATCCTAAAATGATTCCTAACATGAAATGATAAGTATACTAAAGTATGAGGGGCTAAAACGTAATTTAGCAATAGTAAATAAATAAATATATATATAAGTATATATATATTATTATACATAACCCGAACCCTCGATAATGCTAGAATTATGTTTAATAAGGTTTTAAAACCTAAAATGATGGCTACATCAAAAGATACAGATGTAATAAGCCTAAAATAAAAGTTAAGGGACTAAAAGCGTCAATAACTGAAAGTTATGAAACTTATATATACGTATATCATCGAGCATGTCCCGAGCCTTAGAAACTTTTATAAATATACCCTTAAGTATTTTATAGCATAAAATAACAGTTCGTAAAAGTTCAGGGACTTAAAATGTAAAATAGAAGTCCAGGGACTAAAACTGCCAAACTGCCAAAGATCCACCGCGTATCGCGAAGCCTGCCTAGGCGCCTGTCGCGTACCGCGACCCGTTTGCGACCAGTTTCGACCCAGAACTCGTTTTTCTCGACTTGCAGCCCACGTTCTTGACTAATTGACCCCCTTACGCGTCAAATTCGATGGTGAATCACCCTGGGACGTGTTAATAACCTAAGGATGCATCATACACTATAAATAGAGGCTGTAATCGGCCATAACAACTCGCCAATTTCGAGATCTTTGATCTAAAAACCCTAAACCACAACCGAATCTTCATCAGTCGAATACGAGCTGCACAAGAGGAGTTAGAGTCTGAATTTCTGCAGTCAAGCACTATTAGGTAAGGTATAAAATAACCTCTTTCAGTTTTGGATAAATCGTTTTCTAAGTATGATTTCTAAAACTATGCTAAAATTAGGGTTCTTGAGCTTGTTTTGTCAAAATCGGGTGATCGGGTGGGAATTAGGGTCCGAATTTTTGTAGGTAATCCTAATTTAATGTTTTTTAAGAAAGCCCTAAGTTTATTTCACAATTGGAAAAAGTTTGGTGAAGGTTTTATTAAAGGGTCAAAATTAGGGTTTTCATAACGTTACTCTGCCCAAATTGAGTAAACGATGTTGAATTAAGCTTCGGTCTTCTAAAGGATGTTATAAAATGTTATAATAGATAATACCCTAAGTTGGTTTGAATTAAAAATGAGTTTTGATAATAAAACAAGAAATTCATGAAATTAGGGTTTCTAAAAACGATTATTTAATATAAAATAATCCAAAGAGTACGAGGGTTTGATTTTTGGGATGATAACATGCTTTCATATAATATAAGTATACATGGAATTAAATTAGATAAATAATCAAGTATTAAAAAATACCGAGTTAATCGGATATTAGAAGTTCGTGCGGACCGGAAGGGTAGGCACCTGTACACTGGGGTTTCTGGCATAGCGAGGGTGTCGCATAAATCCCCGCTGGGAACTGGCATACCTCCCTGGGCGATCCCGGAGTGAGTGTCTACTTATAGGAATGCGCGTCTTCATAGTTATCAATAAAAGAAGATAATATGCCTCTAGGGGCATTTTGGTCATTTTGACCCTTAAAAGTAAATAAACTTAATAATATATATTATTAAGTAAATAAAGTGTTAAAATAAACATAAGAAGTGTTTATTATATAAAACCTTGCGTTAACATCATACAATACGCAATTAGGTTAAATTGGAAGACATAAAGGAGATCCTGACTGAATTAATTGGCTTAAGAGAATAAGGTGAGTTCTATGAGCCCACTTTTAAATGTTTTAAATGTTTTAATGTTTTCGGGCTGATATACATGCAATGATATATATTCAACTGTTTACTTGAAAAATATTTGAGTTAAATGCTTTTTACGTGTTTTGTGTTAATACACATACGTGGAATGTTTTAATTCCTATGACTGTTTTAAAGTGTTACCTGTTATAAACTCTTTTCGGGAAGGTTAGAATGAATGGGTAATAAAGAAGTTAAACTTTTGAAATAAGTTTAGAAAGGAGGAAAATAAGTTTTGAAGAATCAAACTGTTTTCCGAAAGGTTATTATAAAGATAAATCTTTTTAAAGGTTTTGACGAAGTTTTAAAGAAGGTTTTAATCTAAGCATAGATTGTCTTAAGGAGGGTTGAGGGGAATTGTACAATTCAAGCAGTGGAATTGAAGCCACTGGAGTAGCGACGGTTACTCAGGAGGTCGGGAGGCGACGGTCAACCGAATGGACTAAGCTTAGTCCCACTAGACAATGCTTAGTAAAAAGAGGTTTTGCTTATAATGTTTTGTATGACTTTCTTTATACAAAATGATTATTAGCAGGAAGAATGTTTTAGAGTATTAAATGATTTTTAATACTGAAGGTTTAAATGTTATGTTTGGTATAATTCTGTTATGTCTTATATCCATTAAATGTTTATAAGGAAGGGGCCGTTAGGCCTAAATGTTTGAAGTAACCTTTCGAGGTTAAGGTAAAGTTTTAATACTTAGAACTCACCAGCGTAAGCTGACATTTTAAGGCATGTATATTAGGTGAGGTTAAAGATCCAAGCATCAAGGGAAAGGCTCATGTTTGAGCAAAGTGGATGGACAAGCTATTAGGAGAAGGCTATACGGGCATGCTGGCTTAAGTAATGTAGATAGATGCATATTTATTAATCGTTATTTGTTATAGTTATCGTTAACCGTTGTAGTAGTTTTATCTTACTTGTACTTGGCATTATAAATAAATAAAAGTTCTAAATTTCCGTTGCTTTAGTTATCTCTGTTATACCTTGCGTTCATGAGTAAATCCGACACGTGACCCCTTCTAGAGCCAAGTTTGGAAGTGGGCGTCACATCACACAACTATAAAAAGAATCAACAACCTTTTGAGATCAAACATCAAATATATAAATAGTATTTTCAAATTTATAACCTTATAATGTAAGTGTTTCACATACAAACATATCACACCAACCTCATTATCTTACGTTTGTTAACAATTACTTTCATGTCTGCCTGTGTGATACACAAGTTACAAATCTAGTACATAATAGCATAACATTACGGCTCATTTATAGAGTTAAATAGCATAACATTACGGCTCACTAGGATAGTAACCCGTGTATTACACGGGCTGAATATAGTTTTATAATATTAGATAAATACAAAAGAAAAAGATAATGATCAAGAAATTTGAAATTTTCAATTGATATTAAATTATTATAATATATTAAATAATAGTTTAATACATGTAAGAAATTTATTATGTTTAACAAGTTACTTTCCACAAAAAGACTATTATTGAGTAAACTAATCAAACTCGCATTAAATTTATCAAAATTTTAAAATAAAATTTTAGTTTTGACAAAATTGGTATTTAATCTTAATTGATGATTTACTAAATTGGTAATTGATTGTGAGCTTGACATGTGGCGATGGTGATGTGAACTCCTTATAAATGAGAATGTGACAAAAATTATATTGCTTTATTAGGATTAAGATAAGATGTTATGAGCACGATAACGCTCTTTAAATCTCTCAAAACACTTTTTTCATCACACTACAATCGCTTTAAGTTTTCCACTCTCACCACCATAATCATCACTCTTATGTCTCTTTCAAAAGTCTCAGTCCCAATAAGGAATCATGTTTGTAACCACTAAATATGCAACCGATCTGACGCGCAAGAGTTGACGTTGTCAACTCCGAAACATATCATACACAACATAAGATTTACATTCATACCTCTTTGTTATGCTTAGCGACAATTTTCATCTCTTGAAATCATCAAAGATGACCCATGGAAATTATGATTCTCTCTCCGTTATAAAGAAATTTTAGCAAATTGATATGGCAAGGGGGGTGGTCATGTTGGCCTTACAATTATTTTTATGTCAGTATCATATGCAGACATGTATGCCACATCATCCGCCAAACATGTCCTCAAGTGGGACACGTGAAACATTTCCCAGAAAACGGCCATGGATAGCTCTATTTGGATCGAATTCAAAGAGAGAATTACGCAAGACCGAGAAACTGGGTAAGTTTTATTTGTAGCGACACAACACAACAATATTTTTGCAACACATTTCAAATAATTTATATTTTCAACATTGAAAAACTTAATATTTTTGCAACACATTTCAAATAACTTATACTTTCAACATTGAAAAACTTAGTTACTATTTTGTTAAATACTCACTTAAATATAAATGAATACATTCTAAAACTAAAAAAAGCTAATATAACAAAGTAGATGCCATGCATGGTTGACTTAATTTATTCAAAGTCCACAAAAATAATCATACCTGGAAGTGCTCCCAACCGGTAATGGTCTTTGGATCAAAAATGGCTTGAACGTAAGTAAAACTCCAAGTCCCTCAATTACATTCAAGATGAAAAATATCATATGGACGCCTGAAATCGAATATATAAACCAATAAATTTAATTATTTTTGGATAGAATTTGTGTTTTAATTTTTGTTCTAATACGCGAGGATGTTATTAAAAAGCTCGTACCAGGAAGAAATGTTGTATTTTGTCTCTTCAGGGACCAGGACAAGCTACAAATTTAAAGATAAGTGAGATTAAATTTGAGGTAATTATGTTAGAAATAGTTAGCTAAAAACTAAACATGTCAAGTTGGTCAAACGGGTCGAAATCTTGTGAAATGTATTTTAACGGCTTACGAATTATATTATTATTTCAATAGCATAGTTTCTCAAAACCATATTTAATCTGTTAACTAGCTTTGTGAGTCAACCCGGCTCATTTTTTACCCACACTTACAAATGACTCGTTTTGACCACGACCCGTTATGGTCTGCACTTAAATTTGTGGTTATTGAACAAATGAGTACTCACAATGTTCCTCCACAAGCTGGAGCAATTGCTTTGCAAATTGACTGTAAAGTCATGGAAATACCATTGGCCGCACCTCTTTGGTGTTGCTCCTATTATCCATGTACATTTGTATAAAAATATAATGGTAAATTTATGTACCTAAAACTGTAGAAATTCATTACAAAAAAAAAAAAAGATAAAAGTAGAAGCGAACAATATTACCACAACGTTATTTTGCAGGATGAATGTCCCCGTTATGATGGACACCTGGTTAAAACGAGAAACTAAATTGTGGTGATAGCAATAAAGTGGAGATTTCTACAAGATAGATAAGCAGTAAATGCTAAGATCTTAATTTTATAAAATTTATGGGTCGATATACTTTTTGGTAACAATGAATAACAACATTTAATCAAGAACATTACATAAATTCAGCCTCTGAAAAACTTACTGACAAAACATTCTTCACGATTGATGCAAGATTTAATGTGAACTGAAATGAATAAGCTGTAAGTTGGGTACCTTTGACTCTGTAAGTCAAACAAACTACTGAAATGAAATGAATAGAGATATGTTTATTTGTTTTGGAAAACTATAATTTCATCAATATTATATGCTAAGAAGAATCTATGATGACACAGAAGAGCAAGAAGAATAAATGATAACTAAAATTTTATTATATGTAAACCTTGACTTTCAGAGTCAAAGGGAAGACACTTGCTAGAGAAAGAAGTATATATTGAGTCCAAAGGATTATTTATTTTTTACTCCTGAGATGCGAGCTACCACGATGGGCCCAAACATCCTTTCTTCAAACGGATATAATGATGTCTGGAAAAGGAGAAGGCCCACCCTTGAAACAAACATCACTTATGTGAGAAATGTAAAACAAGAAAAACTCATTTGAAAAGGAAAAACGGGCAGATATGAGCAAATCTATATAGAATAAAGTCACTATAATCTTACCTGTGATGGATAGGACCGTGCCAATATCATCAGTAGAAAAGTTAAGTCCTCCCAAACTCTTTGGGGTCTCCGCCCATAATGAGAAAATCTATGAACGATAAAATGAACATTATGTTGGAAGTTATGAATTCATGGGTGAATATATAATAGAATCAGAGTTCTAAAAGCATGATAAAATGTAAGAATGATAGTATTCAGACATTTGCAATGAGATCTTAGCGAGTAGAGTGATTTAACTTTTAAGCCATACTACTTACTCTTCATTGAGAACTAAACCATCATTTAGGGTTTAAGGTTTCAGATATGCATAAATGACCCTATACTTTGAAAGAAAGGAAGAAACTGTTCATTTGTGTGAAGGATTTGCATCTAATAATCAGATTGTAAAATATACCTCGGTGTAAGCCATGTCGTGAAGAGAGAAGACACAATAGACAATGATAGAAGACATTAATGGCCAGTTCTTGAGGAGGCTAATCAAGGTAGAATCTTTTTTCTCATCTGCTTTTTTATCAGCACCATGTACATGATCAGAAGCAGACTCCAACTCATCTGTTTTATGAAAGTGTAAAGTTTCCTGTAGTTTCAAATATTAATTAAATAAAATTCATGTTGAGAACATGAAATCAAACAAGATGTATGTTCACAAGAATAAAGAGAGATTCACATAAATAAAGTCTTAATTGTTTTTTAATATGAACAAATTTTTCAAACAATGCCTATAAAAGACTACCAAAAGAATGAGGGGAAGCACGTCCATAACCCGTCCTCTATGTTAATCTTTAGTTCTTGGCTAAACCCATGGTTCTTCAGGCATAAATTACAGCTCACATCCTCATGTGTTCCCAAACAAATATTTTATCCTCAAAAATAGTTATTAGATTAACAACATTCATACTAAGGAATGTTAACTGAATGAATATCATGTTAAGATGCATCCTAACCGCAGTATTAATTAAGGAATGTTAGATGCACAAAACTGTACCGGAAGCCAAATTGCAGCGATGGTCACAACAAGTGCGAAAATGGAGATGCAAAGGCAAGGCAATAAGTACGGAAACCTGCATCACATGCCAGGGTTGCCATTTGTTGACACCCAAAGTTAAAAATAATATTTGCAACGATATCATTACGTAGTACTAAGAAATTAACAAGTTAAAAAACGATAACATGCATTACCTCCCGAATAGAGAATCTAAAGACACGAGACTTGGAAATTTCTCTGCAGGCTTAATTTCAAAACAAAAAAATTAAAAGAAAATAGTAAACGAGAGAAGAATGTTCCTCCGTGTATGGTAAACACATTTACAAAATCTTTGAGTTTATCACAAGATACTTATAGCATTTAAATTATATGCATGACTCCCACGAAAAAGACTATGATGCCTCCTTAGTGAAGTAGTGAATTGAACATAAATACCCTTCTTTTTATAAAAGTTCAAGATGTTATGCACAGAGGATATATTAAAAGCACATATAGTATAGAATATCAAGATAACAGTGGATATAGAAACCTGTGCAAGGAAACCTCCCAAAGCCGGACCAACGATCAAACCTATCCCCCATGATGTACTGATCTGAATTAGATCACTAGATTTATAAATTTCCACACAAAGAAACTATCCAAAAATGCATCAAAGAAAAGGGTGTGGCTGCTTACAGATGACAATCCTAAAGCTTGATGTCTCTCAGGAAAAAGTTCAGATGCATATGCCTTTATAGGTCCAAATAGCCCATTTAAAAAGCCAAGAAGAAATCTTGTAATGATAGCCATCCAGTAGTTGACACTAAAACCGAAAAGTGTGTTGAAAATAACCCTGAAGAAGATGAAATTACAAGCTTTATAACAATAATATGTACAAGTATTTTATCAAACATACAGGCCAAACAAATAACTGTTAAAGTAGTTACGAACACTGTTGAAGTGCCCAAAAGAATAACTGGTTTTCGACCATATCTATCAGCTACTACTCCCCAGAAGACAGATGTCAGTGCCCGTCCAATCATATATGAAGACCCTTCAATGGATTTATAAACATATGAGATATATGCGGCATGTTTCGATCTGTTTACTTATAAATGAATCAATTCGGGTTACATAATATCTCAATCATGTACTTAGCAACATAGGACCCAGTTGAAATTAGATAATACGGTTCTGTAACAAGATTTGAACACATTAATAAAACATTATGGGTAAAAAATGCTTACCAACAAAGCCTGCATAGTAACTAATGTCCTCTTCTTTCTCTGCGATGTTAAAATCTCTTATCTATAAAAAAATCAAGATAAAGAAATTCAAATGTCAAATTTTCAAAAATGGGAAACAAAAGAAAGGCACAAGTGAACTGTGAACACACATACCATGAAATAAAGAAACGGAAATAGAGATGATATTGGGAGTGCTGAGAAAGAAAATTAGTCAGCCATGAACATCAAGACATACAAGTTATACACTTAACTACATTAGATACATATAAAGATGTAACAACTAGCAAAGATTCTTATACCCCTGATTCATTAATCTTAAAGAATTTAACTTTTCCTTCAAACGGGACATGTCAGATGTTGATTGAACAGGTGAGTTCATCTGGTTGCCATGGTGGCTGTGGTTCAGACATTTAATCGAACAAGTGGTCTGCAACTACGTACATGACAAAACTAAGAATTTCTTTTGATCACAAAAGGTGCATAAATTGATCCATATCTATTGCCGCCAACGGCGATTTATCGGTTTCTTCTCCTGCGCCTCCCATTTCATAAAGATTTTACGTATAGAACCATAAGTTTAAGTTTAGAGGGTGACCAGGAACTTTTGAGTTAACACAAAAAAGAAAAAGAAAAAATGTTTGGATTACCTTTTGGATAGAAAAACAAATAAGTTAATAAATTATTTTAAAAAGTGTTTAACTTAGCTTGTTAATGTAAATGATTAAAAATGGATATTTGGTAATTGTAGGTTTAAAAAGAAGGTAATAAAAATGCTAGATTTTTATGGCTTTTTTTAAAAGCTAAAATAAAAAGAATATTTATCTTATCCAAACACTCTTTAACCGATAAGTTAATAAATCATTTTGAAGCTTAACCCCAAACACCCTTTTATTATGAAATATTATATTATTAAAACAATCTGATTGAGTCCTTTAAAATGAGTACCAACTTCACTATTTGTTGAACTTTTTGTTGAGATGGTTCGTTAGAAACCCACTTTATCGTATAAATCATATGCATCAATATCTAAATCTCATGCGCAGACTCTTTTTTTTTTTTAACAACAATTGCATTCAACAAACAAACATACAAATCATCCATCAAGGGGCTGGACAAAATGAGGAGAACCCCATGCACAAAGACCTTGAAGGAAAAGGAAAACTACCCAGGCATAAAGCCTTCACCTAACACAATGTTGGACCTACTATTGACCCACAAAAAACAGAGGCTTCTAATCTCCTTCAGAATGCTAGCCACCGTAGGAACTTTCTGGTTGAAGACAGCAGCATTCCTAGCTTTCCTACCATTGACCCACAACACGTAGTGAATACCGCCGACCGCACCGCCAAGCTTCTGTTTTTGTCCAGCCTTAACGTCGAGTGGAACTTACATAGGTCAGCCACCGAGAAAGCGTAGATAGGCGGTGTCCTGCACCAAGAGGAGATCACACCCCACACTTCCGCCGCCATCTCACACGAGATGAGAAGGTGATCAACCGTTTCTTCAACATTCCTACATAAGGGGCACAACCCCAGACCGACCCCTAGATTCCTTTTAGCAAGACTATCATACGTCGCAATTCTGTCCATCTCCGCACGCCACATAAACACGTTAACCTTAATCGAAACCCAACGACACCATTCTAAGATGAACACGGGTTTAAGAACCTGTTGATGAATCGAGGCCTTTAAATCTTTAACCAAGGACGCCCGCAGAAGAAGGACCCGAACTCGCCATTATCACACCGCCCAAATCGATATTGAGACTCGTGAAGCCCCTATTAATTTTGGATAAATTACGCCACACTCCGGAAGAAGCCATACTAACAGGAAAGATAGCTTGACCCCTAGGCATCCCATGAATACCAACAATAACTCTCCTCCAAAGTCTATCAGGCTCGTCCTTAAATCTCCCTCACTACTTAGCAAGGAAACACATATTACCGACCCCCAACGGTTCCAACCCCAAACCGTCCGCCTCCTTCGGAGTCGTGACCCTCTCCCAACGAACCCAATTTACCTTAGCTTTCTCTTTTGAACCGCCCCACAAGAAATATTGCCGCATGCCCTCTAACTTGTCAATAACTTTAACGTGGGCCTTGAATAGGGAAAAGTAGTATGAAGGAAGGTTTTCCATAACAGACTTCAAGAGCGTGAGTCGTCCCCCGATCGAGAGGGAGTCCGCCTTCCATAACGAGAGACTTTTTTCAAAGACCTCCACCACTGGATTCCACGAGCTGACCCTATTCATATTAGCTCCAATCACGATTTCTAAGTGCTTAAAGAGCAGAGAGCCCCTAGAGCACCACAGATAAGAGGCGGCCACTTTGACCTCGACATCCCCCACATTTATACCATAAAGCAGACATTTAGCCAGATTCACTTTCATACCAGAAACCAAGTAAAAGCGGCGCAACAACCTTTTCAGATTAACAACATTTTCCCCACACCACTGCCCCAAAATGAGCGCGTCGTCGGCAAATAAAACATGCGAGAGGAGGAGGTTTCCGGATGGGACGGAGATGCCCTTAAACACCCCAGACCGAGACGCTCTATCCATCATAAGATGAAAACCATCCATAACGGTTAAAAAGAGGAAAGGGGCCAACGGATCTCCTTGCCTAAGGCCACAGTGACAATTGAACTCCTTAGACGGGGATCCATTGATTAACACAGATGCCCTAGAAGCCTTTAAACAGCCTTTAATCCATAGCCTCCATCGATTCGGGAACCCCATATGCTGAAGGACCTCGTCCAAGAAGCCCCAGTGAACCGAATCGTACGCCTTTTAAAATCTATCTTAAACAACATGCCTTCTCTTTTTGTCCGTTTTAGCCATGAAATAATTTCATTAATCACCAGCGGCCCGTCAAGGATATTTCTACAAGAGATGAAAGCCATTTGAAACTCCGACACCACCTCCCCAAGCACTTTCTTTATCCGGTTGGCTAGAACTTTAGAAATCACTTTAACAATACAACCCACTAAACTGATGGGTCTAAACTCTGAGAAAGATTGCAGGTCCTGAACCTTAAGAAGAACCGCATCCATGACTAATCCTCCCATTCGAAAAAAACTATTCAGGGTGTCGACGAAATCCTACTCGAAACCCCCCCAGAATTTCTTTAGAAACGAGAAGTTGAAATCATTGGGTCCCGAAGCCTTATTTCCCCACAACGCCACACCACATCCTTTATCTCGTCCCGGGAGAATGGAATCACCAATGACTCAGCGCTCAGGGGCGAAAGGCGAATGATCCCAACCAGGTTCATCCGAGGTCTGTTATAACAAGCCTCTCTAAAGTGATCTTTAAATAAACTCCAAGCAATGTGTTTCAACTCCTTCGGATCAGAGATCTATCTGTTATCCAAAACAACACCGTTAATTCTACTAGAAGCAATATTGTGTTTGATAATACCGTGAAAGAAAGAGGAAGTTTCATCTCCGTCCAGGGCCCAACGGACACGAGATTTTGGCTTGAGATCGCCAATCCTTCTTTTGTTGATGCGTAAGGCCTTGTTCTTGTTTTCAACCCACACCTCCATATCAACATCGGATAAAAGACCCAACTAAGCATCTTTCTCCATTTTATTACATACCTCCAACACATTTTTAAGCTCACTCTCTTCCTTGGCCTTTTCCAAATCATGCCACCCTTTCAAAGCCTCCTTAACTTTCCTCAACTAATTAGCGATCCGCAGATCACTCCTATCCCCCTGTTGAGCTTGATCAACAGCCCTTCTCACCACCCCTTCCAGGTCCGGGTGAGAGAGTCACCCCGAGAAAAATCTGAACGGAATAGGGCCAAAATCCAGCACCGAAGTGCGGAGAGACACTGGGCTATGGTCGGACGGGAACTTAGGAAGAGCAGTCACCGCAGCATCCGCCCATCGCCTCATAAAAGCATCGCACACCAGGATACGATCCAATTTGGTAAACTTATTCCCACTCGACATACACGTAAACTTGCAACCCCCCATAGAATACTCTTCTACCTTAGCCCTGTAGATAAAGTCATTGAAAATGGCTGCCCCATACGGATTAAAATATGAATTCAACCGTTCATCAGGGGACCGAACTTCATTGAAGTCCCCCGCCATAATCAACCACCCCTGGGAAATTTCTTTCAAAGCAACCAAATCATCCCAAAGCTGAGCTTTGCATCTCTGGTCTTGAGGAGCATAAATATTGGCAATATTGATAGGGGCATGCTCGCTGATCAAGATACCCGAGATAACTAGCACATGCCTCTCTTTATACACCGATCGGAGCTGAAATATTGAAGGATCCCAAGTAGAAAGAATTCCCCCGACCTCCCAGTAGAATTAACCCACTCAACTCGAAACTTAGATCTCCGCCAAATCGGCCTCAATTGCAAAGACTCCCCCTCAACGCATTTCGTATCTTGAATATAGAGAACCGAGGCCTTGCACAATCTTCTAAGATCCCTAATCCACTCCAACTTTCCGAGATCTCCAATACCCCTGATATTAATCGAAATAAGATCCATCACTGACCAATGATTTCTCCATCTTCCATCACCACCATTTGTACCTCAGATTCAAGCTCCCCCGTCATTACTCCGACTGCCTCGACGATCTTCAACGTGGCACTAACCTCGTCTGACACATCCAGGAGCATCGGGTCATAACCCGCCAGAACCTTATCGCCCACAACCCCTTCCGAAGAATCGGACGAGCCTCCACCCTGCACATCTGGGTCTCAAGAACCCTCCACCACATCCGTACTCCCCCTTTCTACCCCCTTACTGTTGCAGCCTCCATTACGAGAAGAACATGTCGGGGTAAAAAAAATTCTATAGCCCCATTTGCCAATCCTCTTCCCCTTAATTTCTCTTCTAACCTTCAGACCCAAAGGAGGACTAGTAGACTTGGATCTTGCCCTTTTGCGAGGGCCCAGGCCCACCTCCTTAGAACCTCCACCAACCGATGGCCTATCAGAAAACCCAACAAAAATGTTACCCGACTCAAGAGAATCATTATGGTGCCCGCAGACTTTTTCTCTCTCCTTATCCTCGGAAACAGGAGAATGATTCTCGGTATCCACCCCAACCACCTTCTCTACCAAAACTTCGGTTTCCACATGCACGCTAACCGCGTTCAGCCCCTTCGTATTCCTTCCTACCACTTCCGACGAAACCGGTGATGATTCCGACCACACCTCCGATGTCGATGCCTGTTTTGACATAAAATCTGGGCGCCAATCCTTGCACACTTTCGTGATCGCGCATCTGAACTTCTTACCCATCCAACAGACGACACATGAATCCTTTATCGAAGCCGGAGACGAGATAATGACCCCCAGGAAATCACCCGACAAATCTCCATCATCTAGACTTGCTTCGGACGGTTGACAAAGAGTACCCCACGAGTTTGCCAATACATCGAATACATTTGAGCACCAGAGCTCCGGGGAGATGCCTTGAATCTTAAGCCAAGCCACTTGTTCATAGTTGAACGATTGACCCCTCCATATATCCAACTTAGAAAACCATGGTTCCCATAGGGCTTTCACCGCTAAGACATCCGCAACGTCGTCAGCCTCCGAGAAAGTTAAGAGGACGTAGAGACCTCCTAAATATCTAATCTTCCAATCTTTCATGGGAAGCTCCTCCATCCATTCATGAAGGGTGCATAACCTTTTAATATCCATGGCTCTCCCAAACAAATTTTTACCTGACCAAGCATCCAAAGACAGGGAGGATCTGTCTTTGACAAGAATCACCTTTTCCACTAGAGTAGGGCCCCTCGAAGAACCATCCACATGCGCAAACGAACGACTAGCCAACGGGACAGAAGCTCCCCCCCCCCACCGTACTCGGGCCAACACCCAAAGAACCCACCTTCTGAACCTTGTCATCCACCTTTCGATTCACTAGTTTCCCGAAACGATCGAACCGCTCTAGGTTAACTGATAGTTTCAGAAAATCCATCTGGATATCATTCAGCTTCTTTTCGAGACTCCACTTATCCTTCACATTGACGAACTTAACGAACCCGAAAGGATTTCCTCCTTTGTCAACCCTAGATGCGATGAAAACATCTGCCACCTCCCCAAAACTACTGAACTTCTCCCAGAGGTCTTGAGCCTTCACTCCAGTTGGTAGATTTGAAACAAAATACGATGTGAGCCTCGCATCCATACCCCCATATCTCTTCTCCGTCTGCTTGGAAGAACGACTGCGTCCCCGAATTTCTTGCCAATCTCCGACAGCCTTCCTTATCTCGAACTTTCTCTCTCTATCGTCGCTTTGCCACATGCACAGACTCTTTTGATTTGTTAAGCATATGGTAAACCTTATTAAATGAAATATTGAATTTTCAATAGACACTAATTACAATAATATCATTAAAAAAATTAACGGTAAATTTGGATCATTAACGGGGACATTAAACCACCCACCCGATCATCTCCAATCATCATCAGGAGGATATTCACCACTCGTGAGAAACCCCCTGGCCCAACTTGTAACCCCCATTTTTTATTCGTTTGTTACAAGTGAGACTTAAACCCAAGACCTCTAATCAAGAAGTCATACACCTTTGCCACTAGACTAAGCTAGTGGGTGTAATAATATCATAAAATTAGACTAACTATATATATATATATATATATATATATATATATATAAATATATATATTTAAATTATACTATAAAATCAAGCATTTTTTGTTTTTAATATGTGTATAATATTGCTATTTTTTCTTAAAAATAATACTTTTTAAAGAAGCTTACAAAGACATGTTACATGATTATGCTATTATTAAAATAACACACTGCTATATTATTGTGTTACAGTAGATATTAAAAATTATAGTGTTATTTTTAAATATATATAGTAATATTATATACATATTAAGGACAAATTATCTTGATTAAAGCAACATATAAAAACATTAATATAAGACTAATTTATACCATAACTAATATTATTAATTAAGTTTTAGTCTCATCTAATTGAAAAGTAAAGAAAGAAAACCACATCAACAAAGATGTGTTTTCAAGCATCAAACATGAGAAAACTCCTCATCTAAAATTCCCTCCCTGTTAGCGTACCGGTACTATATATCCATATCGCCTCTCTGTGGGCTAGTGATCTCCTCAGTGGGTTTTGTTAGGGTTCTTCCCATCCTCATCGTGGATTGCATCCTCCGTTGTGGGGGTTGAGTTGGGTATTACAAGCTGATTCTAACGGGTTCTCGGGGTATGGATGGCAGCTGGAGAGTCGTCCAACGGAGAACGAAGAAGAATAATGGTGGTGGGGTTGAGAGTGAGAGAAGGAGAGCAGGAGCACACGAAGAGCCGACATATGACAAGGGATGGCAAACCGTTAGACGTCAACCGATCAACAATCGTCTCACACATTCCTTTTTTCATTTCTGGGTTTCCAGACTTTACGTCGGTGGATGATATGAAGATGGCAGTGAAGCATTTGGGCACCATTGCGGACGTGTTCATCGCTAAGAAACGACGTTTTAACAAGGAAAGATTTGGTTTTGTTCGTTTCAAGAACTTATTGACGTTCTGAAAGTTAGGAGGAGATTAAACGAGGTGAAGATCGGGAACTGCTATCTTAAAGCCAATTTGTCCCACGTCCCTCGGGCTGCCACGAAGGGGGGACTGCGCTCAGGCGGTCATAAGTTTCACGTTAAGATGGTGCAAAATCAGGGCCTTTCTACGACATTGAAGTCGGTGGTTGTTGGGGCTTAACCGGAAGAGCTCGTTTCAAAAAAGAAATCCTTCAGGGAAGCTGTTCTTGGTGATAGTTTCAAGGTGAATCCCGAGGGTGGTATGTCTTCGGCCTCTTCTAAATGGAAGGAATTTCAGATTCCGGAGGAGGCGGGGGAGTATCTGGCTTTGTTTAACGGGCACACTCTTCTCGGAGAAGCGAGTGACGGTACTAGCTTATGTAGTATCAAGCTTCTGCACAACGAAGATGGTAAGGCGGAGTTCGACGTGGTTTATATGGGTGGCCTCCACGTTCTGCTGATTTCCAATCAAAAAAATGAAGCTGACGGTTTTTTGGGTGAAAAAGTTTTGAGTTGGCAAAAATATTTCTCGTCATTGGTCTCATGGAATGGTCAGACTTTCCCAAGACGCAGGATAATCGGTCTAAAAATCGCCGGTATTCCGTTACATTTGCGTGACAATATGGCGTACGATACCATTGCTAATGGCTTGGGTAAGATCATTTGGCCATCTAATTCGTCATGGATGTTGGAAGATGTTTCAGGGGGCTCTGTTCACATCTTTTCCGTGAATTCCTACTTTCTTGGAGGATACCATTGGAAAACGATTGATGAGACTGTGTTAATTCGCTGGAAGGATTCGATTCATACTGTTATGGTTAAGGAAGACTCAAATTCGTGGATTCCTACTTTCGTGGAGGAAGAGACGGTAAGCCCTCCAGCGAGGTCAACAAAATTCGACGAGGAGGAGGACGGTGAGGAGTGCATCGATGACGACCGTTGGGATGCCTGGGTAGACGAGGAGCCGCCAGTGCTTTTTGGGATGGAGGACGGTGCGTGTACGATGAACAAGGGCGAGAAAGATCTCATTTCCGATGTAAGGGGCGATGACGTGCAGGATAATCAATTCACGCATGCGTTGAAACAGCAATTGGGGGAGGGCCACGTGGATGCTGGTGTGGAAGAAACCTCGAAGAGATGCTCAAAGTATTTTGCTAATACCGTGAATGGAGGTGGGCTTGTGGGCTTGAGTGGGCCGGAGGTTGACATTGGACTAGAACTAGTTAATTTTTATTCGGCCCCTATTCCGAAAATTCTAGACCTAACGATTCGGTGGGCTCTTTCTCTGCCACGCAAGTGGAAGTAGGCGTTTCTTTGCCTCTTAATTCTAGGGCAAATCCTTTAAAAAATAAAACTCATTCCAATAACAATCAAGGGAATATCCATCGAGGGGGGGGGGTTATCTTCTGGAATTCGATCGGGAAAAAGAAGAACGATGGTGGGCGATCTCACCCGTCCAACGACTCACGCGGATCATCGGTGTGGGGTTCAGACGAGGCTTATGGCAACGAAAAGTTTACTCCGGTTTGGAAGAGGATGTTAATAGCACCATTAGGGTGGGGGCCTGTGTGGGGATGAATTTCTAGGGTTGCGAGGATCAAGTGGCAGGATTTATCAGAGGTATACGAGGTCAATTTAGAGGTTAATGGATTTTTTTGTCTGTGAACAATCGTGGCTTTGAGGGGGTTGTAAGGTGGACTGGATTTCTTGCCTTAGAAGGAAACGCAGAGTGGCTTTCCTTTGTATTCAAGAGAGTAATGTTCAGTAGATGCCCATATTCCGGCCAACTCTTTGTGGGGCAACAATCGATGCGAATGGGAGTCGATTTTGTCTTCGGGAACTTCCGACGGTATAGTGTCCATTTGGTTTCCTTCCATTTTCTCGATTGGTTATACAGAGAAGGATAGAAACTACCTCCTCACTGTCGGGACCATAATAGGACCTAAGTTAGAGGTTAATATTTGTAATATCTACGCCCCTCAACCAAGGAGTGCTAAAAGGTTACTGTGGAATAAAATCCTTAATCTCATGGATCAGAGATCGGGTCTGTGGATTTTGGCGGGGGATTTCAACAAAGTCCGGGTGGCCGAGGATCGTCTCTATTCATCTTTCAATGCTCGGGGAGCAGATGTGTTCAACGAATTCATAGAGCAGGCTTGCCTTTGCGAATACTCTATGGGAGGCTCCAGGTTTACCTTCTCCTATGGACAAGGTATCAATTTTAGTAAAATCGACAGGTTTTTAGTGTTTAGTGTGCAGTGGTTTCTATAATCGCTGGCCTATACTTAAAATAAGGAGGGTAGTTCTAATTTTTAAAATAAGATACAAGCAAACTTCCAGTTCTAAGTTCCAAATAGAACAACTGGCTAACAAAGAATAACCAATAATGATAGTTGTGCCCATTAATTTTCAAATTAACACGTAAATGAACTAAAATCTAGTTTTATAGAAGTTTTCTTATGATCCATACACCATAAATAAACCAAAAGAACAACTAAAATGAGAGTTAGTGACACAATCAATGTCAAAGTTGTACAAACCATGAAAATCTATCTTTGTATTACACTTTATGATACCTCATTATGATCCAACATCACTTGGAACTTAGTATCATTACTAAAGTAAGACATTGACGGTTATAAGGTTTAATATGGCTATGACAAAGTCACTATTATCTTAAACTCTCATAGTTGTTGGTTATAATTGTTTAGTTGTGTTCCAATGGATTGAAATTTTTATAAATTATAACTAGATAATTCACGTTCATAATCTTTGTTATCACATAAAGTGAGAATCTAACAAAGTCAATACATGTGTTAAAGGAAGATACAAGGTTCCACTAAGAGTTCTAACTTACCAAAACTCAAACAAATTAGTGGATCTCATCCCCAAAATGGAATATATGGGCATAAGTCGTTTATCACTAAACTGATTATTTATTCTTGTATTTAATTAAGGAGGAACATCTTTCTCACCAAAAAATTTCAAGGATAAAGTTGAAAAATCAACTTAACCATAAAATGAAAGTTGTGAGATTAGATCTAATAGATTAAATAATAAGATTGACATACAAATAATAGTAACACTCTCAATCCGCTAGGACTATAGTAGAGTGAACTAGTAGATCATGTATGATCTTTCTAAAGATACATCATTAAGTTACGCATCTAAGTATCCTTATAAACATGATAACAAATATGTCATCTAAGTTATACATCTATTCCTATAGACCAAGGCTCCAAATACAATAACTCATATGCTAAACAAGGTTACCTATGTTGATACATGGTCCTGATCGTCTTGTGAAGTATCGAATACAAGACAAAACATACAAAGTAACTGAGGTCCGAACTCCCAGCGAACCTGGAGTTCGGACAGGTCCGAACCTGTGTCCGAACATGAGGTTCAGCCGGTCGTATTTCAGTTCTATAAATAGTAAATCTTGTGTTGTATTCAGTAACGATCTTAGACATATTTTCTATGTGTACTCTGTGGTTCTCTCAGTGGTTAATACAAGTCATTTGTATTTACCCTTTGTGTTCTAGCTCGTATAACATTGATTTCATAACGATTAAGTAGACGATCCACACGCTCAAGCAATTTCAGGTGGTATCAGAGCATTTGGTTTGCTCTACTAGTCGGAAATCATTGTTTTCGGAGTTTTGAGTTCAAATTCACGTTTTTGAGAAAATGAGTATCATTTTTGGATCCGTTTGATCGTTTCCTATGTGCTTTTCATCAAAAATTCATTTCTAGATCGTTCATTTCGAGTTTACTTGGATTTCTGTCGAAACATTCATAGAAAACACACTGAAAATCGAGAAAATGGTGTCGAGTGAGGTCGAGCTCGTCTGAGGTTCGGACACGTTCGGTGTAACCGCTCCGAACTTGAGGTTCGGATGACGTTCGGTCGTTATATCGGTTCGGTGAGAGATCGGTCCACGTTCGGACAGAGTTTGGTGATAGTTCGGCGCTCGTTCGATCTAGGTGTTGTTTAAGTGTCCGAAGGTTAAGTTCGGACGAAGTTCGGCGAGTTTTATTCTCGAACTAGGTTCAGAGTACGTTCGGAGGAAGTTCTACGAGAGTTCGGAGTGAACAGTAACCAGATTTTTCAAAATGTCCGATTTTCAAGCGTTCGCGGCTATTCAAAATTCGGTTCAAGCTATGATGCAATCGATGATGAATTATGATAACGAAATCGGAACAAGTCAGAAAGTTCCTAAATTTCTCAAATTGGAAGATTATCATAGTTGGGTTACACGGTTTGAAGCGTATGTCTCGGCGAATGATATTGATATGTGGTTATCATATTCTGATCAATATATATCCTAAGGGTGAAGATGGGGAACCAATTCTTCAAAGGAAGCTTTCTGGTGAACAAAAGAAAGCATATCAAGCTGAGAAGAAAGCATATGGTTAACGATGGCATTGCCAACAAAATTATTACATCAATTTTCAAGTAACTACACGGCAAAGAGTTTGTGGGATGCTTTAGAAAACAGATGTGAAGGTAATGACCAATACAACAAAAGTCACCAAAAGGTGCTGAAGAAGGAATTTGATAGTTTCAAACATTATCATAATGAATCGATTCCAAATTTGATTGCACGGTTTGCTCATTTAATGAGTGAATGAAATTGGTGAATCTTACAAAAGATGAAACTGATAAGAAAGACAAGATCATGGAAGCCCTACCAGAGAAATGGGAGAATTATGTGATGATGGTTTCTCATGATAAAGATTATTCAAAAATGTCTTTTAATGATCTGATTCAACGAATCCAAGCAAGGGATATGGAGTTAACGGTGAACAAGTCACTTCCTGAGCTAGTTCAAAATTCTGCAGTGTATTATGGTAATAATGATTCAACTTTGAATGCTGGGAAATCGAATATTCTTAGTTCTGCACCTCCTACAGCATTTATTGCAGGTAAATCTGAGATTCCAAGTTATTCTTCTTCTGGTTGTACTGTTTCGAGTCCTAGTTCTTCAACTCAAAGTGCATTGTCTGTTCAAACTATCAATGATTATAATGCTTTGATGTCTGCATTAGTATCTTCCTATTTTGGTGTTATCACTGGTGCTGTGAATAATGCTGAATTAGCAAATGAAGATTATGATCAAATTGAATATGATCATTTGGAGGAAATGGATCTGAACTGGCAATATGCTATGTTGGTTCTAATGATAAAGAATTTTTCAATAGAATTGGTAAGAAGAGACTGAATCAGGAAGGGAAGATTGGTTTGGACAAGTCAAAGGTGAAATGTTATAAGTGTTCATTTTATGGTCATTTTGCTCGAGAATGTCCAAGTTCTACAGAAAGTAAATTGAAGACTAGTCAACATGCACATTAGGTTTTCATCCATCAAATGAAGCTGAAAAGGTTGAGAAGAAATCTGTTACTTTTGCTCATGATTGTACCAATACATTTTTGCATTCAAATGAATTTGCATGGAATGCAGATTCAGAAGTTACAAAAAAAATCATGTTCCAATTACTGTTGCTTTGACTGCTCGTCATGCTGATGATGATAGTTTTCTGACTGATTTTGATTCGTATTCGAGTGCATCTTTGATTCAAGATGATTTGCCTAAAGTTTCTGATAGTTCAAAAGTTGACACATTTGAATGTCTTAAATGTACAAAATTACTTCACGAGGTTGCGGGTTTTGAACAAAGATGTCAAATGTCAACTGAAGAGATTGTGGTGCTCAAGAAAGAGTTAGAAGATTTTTAAAAAAAGTATTATGAGTTGGTTCATGTTCATGAAGATATTTTGAAGGAAAAGGCTCAATTGGTTGAAGAATGTGAAAAAGCTAAAGCTGAAGCTTTAGATGCAGTTCAAGATTTTGAGAATTTGTTTGAGAAAAGTTATCCAGTTCAGCAAAAGTATGAGGAAGCTACTGCTCTTATTGCTAAAACTGATGTTATTGTTGAGAAGCTTCAAAATAAGATTTCTATGCTTCAAGATGAAAATGTTCTATTTCGTAACAAAAATGAGATTTTGACAAAGGATGTTGAGATCTATAAGCTGAAGAGAGAGAATGTTCTTGAAGAATTATATGCAGAATGTGAGATTCGAAAGTTACAAACATATGAATATGATGATCTCAATGAAAAATTCATCAAGTCACAGAAAGAGGTGTTTGAGGCTCAACAAAAGATCAATGATTTGAAATTGGAAATTTTAGAGCTAAAAAGACAAGTGAAGAATTGCAATTTGTCTCTGACATTGCTAAACTTCTTATACAAACAGGATCAGAGTTCAGAAAGTTCTCAGAAGGAGAATGTTCACTCGGTTCCTCAACCAGTTGATTTGATTGAAGTTACTTCTGCTCAAATTGATCCAAAAGCTGCATTAAATGATTATTCAAAATTTGCTACTCCACCCAAGAAGAATAAGTCCAAATCTAAGAAGAAGGAGAAGCCTTTGGTATCGCTCCAAAATTTGTATCCAAATTTGTCATGTTGGAGAATGAAAAAGTTTTTGATAAGGTTGTGTCAAGTTCTTCATCTGCAACCGAAGAAGAAAAAGGGTTAATTGAGAAGAACAAGCTGAAAGATATCAAAGCTAAATTCACTAGTGACGCTAAGTCACGAGAAGCTTCAAGTTCTTCTTCAAATTCTTCTTCAAATTCTTCAAAGAATCAAGGATCTAAACACAAAGGTTTGGGTTACAAAGTAAAGGACGAATCTGTTCAAGCTAAGAAACCAGTGAAGACTAAGAAGGTTTCTAAAGTAAAGGTTACAAAGAAATCACCATCTGAGAAATAATTTTCTTATTCTTCTGGAAGATCGTCATCTTCAAGGAGTCCATCTCCTAGGTATGATTCTTCTGATGGTTTCTTTGATAATTTTAGTTCTGAATATTTATCTGGTTTTCAAAATCAAAATAATTCTCAAGCATTTTTAGAGAACGACTTTGTTATGTATGTCGTCAACCGGGACATCTAGCTGCTGATTGTCCGACGACTGCATATATCCACAAAACCGCCAAATATGTGGATAACACAGGTCAAATTTTTTATGAACCATGGTTTTCAAAGGTTAAATCAACTCGTAAATCGTCTTGGTCTAAACCGAGTACGTCAGTTGACTCTGATTCTGGTTCTGATAAAAAATTAAACATATACAAATGTGGAAACCGAAAGTTGTTTCCAAGGCCAACAAGGACTATATCGAAGACACCGGGCGACCCGACGCTGTTGAATCGGGTCGATCCCAGAGCAACTAATGATTTATTTGGTGTCCAGCAGGTGTTTCAGGAAGACCTTTCGGTGATTGCTGAATTACTGATTGTGAAATATCTGTTCTAATTAAATTGACTTTCAAAATCAAATTTTGTTTTTCAAAATGCTAAACTGAGAGTATTTACGTTGGTTGATCAATTTTTCTTGGGTTTTCACTCCGTCTCATTCTGAGGGGGAGTTTGTTTTTGCAAAAATATAAAAATAGTGTGTTGTTTTTCAAATCGTAAAAATGAAAATCTATAAATAGAGTTGTCATTTTTAGGGGGAGAAATTTGAAAAAGACAAAAACATTGAAAAATGAGAATTTGTATCCGACATGGTTGGGAAATGATGGTACATTGGCTGACATCGTCTGGCTCATGGATAAAGTAAGTGAAAAAACCATAATACCATTTGATCGATGTGTAAGGTAGGCTCGACAAATCAGAAAGTATACAAATGTGATATACACTAAATCTGATGCTTGACTTAGTGGACAACATCTTGATGCATATCTCATGATATATCAAGAAAAAGATATGTGAAAAATAAAATGAGAAGTCACTGTGTATACATGTGTTCATTTTGCAAAGATCTAATGTTTGATTTTCTTTATTTTGTCAAACGATCGGACTTTCTCTGCGTATCGAAAGATCGACCTTATCGTTGTTCGTTTGACGTTCTGCTTTATTTTCTTTGGTGTTTCGTATAACTCATCGGACTTTCTCTGCGTGTACGGGAGTACCGACCTGATTGTTGTTGAGTTATACAACTTCAACTTGTTTTATTTTCTTATTTTGTTAAATCCGAGGCCTTATATGCGTATCGAAAGATCGACCTTAAGGTAGACGATTTAACGTTCTTATTCTTTTTGCATGGAACACAGTTGACTATATCATGGTTACAATCATTATGTGATTAAAATCACAAATGAAATCATAAATTGTGATAAGCAAAAGCATATCTGAGTATGTCTGATAGTGTGGGGTACACTGATCAGTGCAAAACTAATCAATATCTTAACATATCCAGATGTTATGAGTATGATTGTGCCAGAGTTTAAAGTTGGACAAATTATATCTGCAATCGGCATGGTTTATGTGCTTCAATAATCGAAATTGAAGTGTAGTTCAACATGTTATGACCAATATGATCCCAAGTTGTGATCTTTCTCACAAAAGACAAAAGTAGTGTCTGATTCTGTAATGCTTTTACTTTTCTTATCAGAAAATACCAAAAAGATCTTAAGTGTGTTTTGATATAAAGTTTCTAAAAGCCAAAAAGATTTTGTTTCTTGTTTGTTTTCAATTAATTAACACGAAATACACAATCAACTTTTAAAATCAAAATATCTTGTAGTCTCTAAGAGATGTTTTGCGCCAAGATTATTTATGTTGGCACGTCTCTATGTGGAAAGAGAACATGATCACTTCAAGTCTTCTGAAGTTTGTTGATAAAGAGATTACACACGATGCAATATCAAGTATTCAAGATTGAACTCATCGTCAAGATCGAGAAAGAGTTTGATTGAAGATACAAGATACAAGTTTTATTAGAGGAGATGATACTACACATGCGAGGGGGAGTTTGTTGATACATGGTCCTGATCGTCATGTGAAGTATCGAATACAAGACAAAACATACAAAGTAACTGAGGTCTGAACTCCCAGCGAACTTCGAGTTCGGACATGTCCGAACCTGTGTCCGAACCTGAGGTTCGTCCGGTCGTATTTCAGTTCTATAAATAGCAAATCTTGTGTTGTATTCAGTAACGATCTTAGACATATTTTCTCTGTGTACTCTGTGGTTCTCTCAGTGGTTAATACAAGTCATTTGTATTTACTCTTTGTGTTCTAGCTCGTATAACATTGATTTTATAACGATTAAGTAGACGATCCACACGCTCAAGCAATTTCAACCTAAAATGTCCCTAAGAATTCATTCTAAAATTCGGACATGAAGGCAACCGGGTATAAAACATATATTTGGTTGTTAGCCGCGATTAAACCTTAATAATCCTCAACACTGAGCATGTTGCATTCCAAGTTCCTAAGAAATGCTAAGATTAGTGGGAGCAATCCAAGTCCTTATCAATGACTTGTCTTCTGAGGTCAGTGGAAGTAGTGAAAAGTCTTTATTCATAACTTGCCTAAGAGTACAAGAGGCGGGGGGAGAGACAAAGTTAAATTTAATCTTTGAATTTAACTCCGATTACACCTCTTGTACACCACACTACCATAACAATGATCCACTTCCACACACTTAGAAAATAATGTTACTCCTAATATACCCGACTTAAGTGCTCAAGAGGAAATCTATGAAACTATTAATACATTTTGCTTCAAACCCGTTAGAGATCCAGCTTAATAGGTCATCAAGGCATAAATTGCGTATTAACTTTGATGATTATGAACCTACCTCAATAAAGCTTACATGGATATTGGAAAGATTAATGGTCATCTTTCTAAAAGCCATTATTAGCAATCAATCAATCATCTGATGGAATAAAGCTATCATAAATGAGCTTAACTCCCTAAATTCGAATAACGTTAGAAATTTAGTTTTCCATAGCTAAACTAAAATCTGAAAGGAGAAATTGAACGTTATAAACCATGGTTGGTTTCTAAAGGCTATTAACAAGTTAATAATTCTTTTATAGATCATCGATGTCCTTATTACTCACTCATAACTACGAGTGAAATTTAACGAACTTATAAATATCTTTCCTTAATACTCACTTAACATAAAGACATGTTCATAACCAAAACTCAAGGTTTTAAGCCTGAAAGTTAAAGAACACTTAGTCTTTAAGATAGGTAAAATCATATAAAGGGTTAATATAAGCAAACTTAGAAGTGATATTCAAAGTTTGATGAAGTTATAAATGTAATCATTCTTCATCAATAATAAGTGGACAAAATGGGCCTACCTTAAGATGAGTGGAAGCAACTAATACAACACTTGCCCTTATATACATTATTTTAGGCAAGTAATATGTTAGTTTTGTTGCATG
This sequence comes from Deinandra increscens subsp. villosa, assembly GCA_039602395.1. NCBI lineage: Eukaryota > Viridiplantae > Streptophyta > Magnoliopsida > Asterales > Asteraceae > Deinandra > Deinandra increscens. The sequence goes on from JBCNJP010000015.1 coordinate 21,219,021, forward strand.
AGTCAAAGCGACTTATTCACGCATAATTTTGACATTAAAGTCTTAAAGATGCTTCTTATACAATAAGCATCAAAATACATCAAGATGAACCTAACGAGACATTAGTTAAGTCTCATTAGATTTAACTATGTGTTCAACACATTACAACATGCAACATTGCTCTTAGTTCGTAACTCTAGTAACTAAAGGAGATTAATTATGAAGGTTCAAGTAATTAAATTTTATGCTTCATTAGTTAGAAGCCTTACGTAAGTTCAAGTCTATACTCGTTTAGATATTGCCTACATTGCTAAAATACTAGAAATGATTAAAATCATTTCCTAACGTTAGTTCATCATAAAGCATATAAGATGGCATTTTAATATCTATAAGAAACGAAAGACTATAAATTTGAACTATAGAAGAAGTGAGAAATTTAAAATAGTTGACCATCTCTAAATTTTGACTTTATTGTAGTCAAAGGATATAAAATGTCAACTCACCGGGTATATCCTTATGTCTGCGGACAGATTTATCTAATGGATCATGGATGAGTCATAAGAAACTGATAACAACAACCTAAGTTATTATGACACAATATGTTTGTCATTAAACGTTGTTGGTAAACTTACCAATTGACTCATAATTCCTAAACTCCAAATAAATAACATAATGAAGACTCACTCTGATAAAGTCAGCTACCCTAATCTCTTAAAAAACAGCAACAGTTTTGAGCGGAGCTGCAATTAAATTTTTTATACAAGATTATTGTTCATTTAAGAACAAGTAGAGGAAACTAAATCCTTGTATTGAAAGCATTCATGATATGCTTAAGGATCCTATAAGTTAAGGTCTATCATCATAAGTCTTATCTAAGAGCTCATAATAAGGACGAGTTTTACTAATGACTGAACATATCATAATATGAATGACTAATTATTAGTTATTCCTCATCCGTTTTGATTTGTTTGTCTTTGAATATGTTACGCATGCCTAACGGGACATATAGACAATTTATATACAAATCGACGTTAAGGGCTTATTTATCATTGATTCTAAATTTTAAGTTGAATTTAAAATTTGGGATTGTAGTATGATTAATGGGGGTCTTGAATTGAATAGCCAATTCTATGACTGTATTTTCCTGCTGCAGTTCTGGTTTAAAATTAAAATGAGTATTAACCCCTGATCAAGCTTATTTAATAATTCATAATAAATGATTTTTTGGCCAAGTTGGATATATATATATATATATATATATATATATATATATATATATATGGGGAAAGTGAATACGGTGTTGGTAAGCACCTAAGTTATACGCAAAATAAGATTTATCCCAAATCATCTCCTAATCTCTTCGTCGTTCTCATCCTCCACCATCGCTCCCCGAGAAACAAGCGAATGTGATATCTCCTCTCAAAATCAAATTGACCTCATCGTGACTAACTTTGCTCATCAGGTTTGCCACTGATTTATGTAGTTTGTAATCAATTTTTGGTGCATAAAATGACAGTTTAGTAGAAGTTTAAGGGCTAAAAATGTAATTAAATTGCACAAGGACCAAAACGATCAATCCTGGAAATTCCAGGGCGTATCGCTAGGGGTGTTCACGGTTCGGTTTCAAACTGTTAAACCGTCCAAACCTTTGCAAACGGTTCGGTTTGGTTCGGTTATAAATGTCAACGGTTTGATTTCGGTTTTCAATACTCATAAACCGTAACGAATGGTTTGGCTTCGGTTTTAGAATTTTTAAACCGTATAAAACCAAACCGGACCGTATAATTATTTATATTTAATTTTTAGTTTATTTTATATTAGATATATATTTTTATTTTGTATAAAACTTATGTAGATAAATTATGTTTGGGTCACTTGTGTTTCATATTGGGCTATTCGCTCACATGGTTTGAGTCAAATATTTGTTTGTAAAGATATATATTACTATATTAACCTATCACCTTATGAATAAAGCATGCGAGAATTTATCATTCTAAGATATCATCTTAAACCTTTCGGTATGATACTATATAACAATTTTTCACATAAAAAATCCTTATGATTGTTTTAGACACAAACACCGTGAAACCAAACGAGACCAAATGGTTCAGTTTGGTTTGGTTCCAAATTTCAACGGTTTGGTTTCGGTTTTCAATATTAAAAACCGTTACTAAAGGTTTGGCTTCGGCTTGACCTAAAAACCGTCCAAACCGGACCGTGAACACCCCTACGTATCGCGAAGGTTCGGGGGGGGGGGGATCTCTGTGTACCTCCACCCAATTCTGCACCAGAAAGAACCCTAGGACGAAATTAGGCCACGTATCTGACTTATTCCTCAATATTGGTTCACCTACGCGTCAGATTAAGCTGCATACTCACCCCTATATGTATCTAGTATAGATTGCGAGCTCCTGCACTATAAATACATGATCATATCATTCGAAATTCTGCACCAGTTCACGAAATCAACACACAAAAACCCTAAAACTCGTCCGAAGCTTGTTCAGTCCAATTCTCCCAACTCGTTTGGAGTTAGAGGCTGAAACTATGTAGTTATACTTCATAAGGTATGATTAAAATAACCTCTTTAAGTTTTGGCTAAATCGATCTCTAAATATGATTTCTAAAAATGTGTTAAAATTAGGGTTCTTGAGTTTGTTTTGTCAAAATTGGGTGATCGGGTGGAAGTTAGGGTCTGAAATTTCGTAGGTAATCCTAAATTAATGTGTTTTAAGAAAGCCCTAAGTTTATTTCACAAAAAGAAAAGATTTGGTGAAGGTTTTATAAACGGGTCAAAATTAGGGTTTTCGTAACGTTACTCTGCCCAAATTGACTAATCAATGTTGAATTAAGATTTGATATTTTAAAGGATATTATAAAATGTTATAATAGATAATACCCTAAGTTCGTTTGGATTAAAAATGAGTTTTGATAATAAAACGAGAAATTCATGAAATTAGGGTTTCTAAATATGATTATTTAATATAAAATAATCCGAAGGATATGGGGGCTTGATTTTTTTTTGGTATAATACCATGTTTACATATATAATAAGTATATATGAAATTAAATTGGATAAATAATCAAGTATTTAAAATACCGAGTTAATTGGATATTTAGAAGTTCGTGCAGACCGGAAGGATAAGCGCTTGTACACTCGGGTTTCTGGCAAAATCCCAACTGGGAACTGGCATACCTCATTGTGCGATCCCGGAGTGAGCGTTTACTTATAGGAATGCACGTCTTCGTATTATCATTAAAAGATAAATGCCTAAAGGGCATTTTGGTCACTTTAACCTTTAAAAAGGAATAAACTTAATAATTGAATATTATTAAGATAATAAGATATTAATATAAAAATACGAAGTGTTTATTTTATTAAAAACATTGCGTTAACATCATACAATACGCAATTAGGTTAAATTGGAAGACGTAAAGGAGGTTCTGACTGAATTAATTGGCTTAAGAGAATAAGGTGAGTTCTATAAGCCTAATTTTAAATATTTTACTATTTTCGGGCTGATATACATGAAAGTTATTAATTTTAAAGTATTTAAAATAACGTTTGCCTGTTTTGTGTTAATACACATATGTGAAATGTGATAATGCTTATGACTGTTTTAAAGTTGTTATTACCTGCTATGAACTCTTTTTACGAAGGTTATAATGCACGGGTAATATTGATATTAAACTTTTTCAAGTAAAGTTTAAAAAGGGAAATTTAGTTTTCCGGATAAAGAAAATAACCCTTGTGGTTAGTTTTAAGATCTAAGCAAAATATTGTCTATGTAAGAAGGAAGATTGTGGTTGTACAACTAAAAGCGGGGAATGACGGTTCCCCGGAGTAGCGATGATTACTCTATGAACGATATTCAGGTGGCGACGGTTGCCCGAGGAGCTAACATGGTTCCAATAGACAATGCTTAGTAGAATGAATGATTTGGTATAACTCAGTTATGTCTTATACCTGATAAATGTTGAATGGATGTTTTGGTATAACGCTGTTATGTTTTATACCTGATAAATGAGCCCATTAGGCCTAAGCGTTGGAATAAACTTTCAAGAAAGAGGTAACGCTTTTAGAAAAACGTAGAACTCACTCGTGTAAGCTGATCCCTTAAAGTATGTATATCAGGTGATATTAAGGATCCGAGCTTAAAGGGAAAGGCTAAGGTTTGAGCAAGGTGAGGTGGGCAAGAGCTGTTCGTGTGAAGCTGTAAGGTTGCTGGCATAAGTAATGTAGATAGATGCATATCTTATCTTTCGTAGTTATAGATAATCGTTGTAGTAGTTTTAACTTACTTGTACTTGGCTTATAAATAAATAAAAAGTTTTTAATTTCCGTTGCTTTAGTTATCTCTGATGTACCTTTTGTTCATGAGTAAATCCGATTGAGTGACCCCTTCTAGAGCCAAGTCTGGGAGTGGGCGTCACATCATGCATGTGTGTTTGTTTATGTTTGATTATGTTCGTTTATGTTCATTCATGTTAGTTTAATTTTAATAATATAAAATATTATTAATTTCATTAATAAAATACTTAAATTAAAATTGTTTGATGAGTCTTGATGGACATTTGAACCATCCATTTAGATGTTTTTCTTGGTTATTGATATCGTTGGAAACAAGATGTGTTTGTTTATGTTCGATAAATATGTCTTCGTTTGTGTTCATTTAAAATTATGTGCGTTTATGTTCATGAATCGCTCGTTTAGTCTTAAACGAACGAATATATCCGTTTCCTTAATTAACGAAAATGAAGAAGAAAACTTTGTTCGACTAATGTTCGTGTTCGTGTTCGCTTATTGTTCTTGTTTGCCAATGTATCAAAAATTCAAACCTGATCAAAACAATAATTGAAGAGGGGTAGCAATTAAATAGCACGATAGCTATTGAAATCTTTGTAGAGGAAAATTTAGATACGAAAGTTTCAAATAATAGTTCGCAAACCTAATGAACTAATGATGAACAAATTGATTCCTTACCGCTAAAATTAATGACGATCGGGTCGATCAACGAAAATTGATTACAAACTACACAAATCAGTGACAAACCTGATAAGCAAAGTTCTTGTTCGCTTATTGTTCTTGTTTGCCAATGTATCAAAAATTCAAACCTGATCAAAACAATAATTGAAGAGGGGTAGCAATTAAATAGCACGATAGCTATTGAAATCTTTGTAGAGGAAAATTTAGATACGAAAGTTTCAAATAATAGTTCGCAAACCTAATGAACTAATGATGAACAAATTGATTCCTTACCGCTAAAATTAATGACGATCGGGTCGATCAACGAAAATTGATTACAAACTACACAAATCAGTGACAAACCTGATAAGCAAAGTTAGTCATGATGAGGTCGATTTGATTTTGAGAGGAGATATCACGTTCGCTTGTTTCTCGGGGAGCGATGGTGGAGGATGAGAACGACGAAGAGATTAGGAGATGATTTGGGATAAATCTTATTTTAATTTATTTGATCAAAACTACGTAGTTTTGAGGAGTTTCGCGTATAACTTAGGTGCTTACCAGCACCGTATTCACTTTCCCCTATATATATATATATATATATATATGGTTAGGTTCAAATGAGAACTTTTTCTTTTGAGAACTAAATCTCAACCACAAATTTCAGGGGGGACCACTACAATTCATGGGAGGGGGGATACATGTAAATAAACTTGTGGCTCTAATTAGTTCTTTTTAGTTCTCAAACCAAATTGGTTCTCAAATGATCCTCTCCCTATATATATATATATATATATATATATATATATATATATATATATATATATATATATATATATATATATACAGGGAGATGATCATTTGAGAACCAATTTGGTTTGAGAACTTTTGAGAACCATTCTAAGCCACTAGTTTATATATATGGAAATCCCCCCCATGAATTTGAATGCTTCCCCCCTGAAAATTAGTGGCTTAGAATGGTTCTCAAAGGTTCTCATTTGAACCTAACCCTATATATATATTCATTATTAAATGGCCAAATATTCATTTATCTTATAAAATTATTGACCTAATATAATTACCTAAGTTTTCTAATTGCATTTATCCGATGGACGTAATTGCACTTACTAGAGATAATTAGGGTTCCCCCTTGGGTGTATATATAGATATAATAGGTAGAGAGTTAAAGGTTAATGAACACCTCATATTTTCGTAACCCTCTCTGCTCTCTCTAATTTCGTGGGTCTCCACATCTCCACCATCCTAACCGTACACCCTAAACGAAACTCGATCAGTGGTTGATAATATCTTATAACATGAATGTGGTTGCTACGCTATAAAGTAATTTATATTTTTTGTCATATCACAGTTATTATAATTACGTTACGAAAAGTCACAAAAGGGGACTTTTCGACTGAGATCAACTGATCGAAAAGACACGAGGGGTCTTTCTCGATCACTGGAAAGCGACAAAATGGACTTTTCGATCAGGAGGGCGATCGAAAAGCTTATGAGTTTGATCGAAAAGTACTAAAACACGAACAAATCACCACGAGAAACTTCTGTCTTGTGTACGATTCAAGATTTTTTAACATTTTCATCTATTAATTTAATAGAGTATCACAAGGACCACTTTTGTAATTCATATAAAGATTGGAGTGCCTAATATTTAACGCAATCACTATCTACAAAGCAAAAGTGACGTCGTATACTACGTAAGCTAAACACGGCAAGCCACCCTGACGTCATCATCATCGTCACCCGAACCCGACAAAACAATCTGTCAAATTACAAGAAAACCCCTTTTATCCTTTCGCTCCAACGAAAGAACCTTCCCCTTTTCCACCATCTTAGCAGGTTCTTTGTAGCTTCTTTACTGCTTCTTCATCAAATGCTGATTTGATTTCGATTTTTCTGTTTCTTGAAGTTAATTTTGTCTTTCTTCCACGTGGGGTTTGCTTGTTGAATGATTATTTGTTGTGGGTAATTGATGCAATTAGAAAAGAAGATGATTAGATTTGGGAATTAGGGTTTTGGTAGTTGATTTGTTACTCTGGGTACAACTGATTGGAGGTTTTATTAGGGTTTGATTAAAGATTTTGTTTTGGAAGCAATCTCAAGAGTAGAAAAAGATAAATGGATTTGGTGGCTGCAGGGGCTTTCTTCAGATCCAGCTGTTCATGGGTTTGAGTTTGACTTTGACGTTGACTTATTTTCATCTGCATGTATGAAGTTTGATTTGATCCATTATATATGATTTGCAACTGAATCATAGCAAATCTTTCTTGGATATATATAGATACATGTTTCATTGAGGATTAAGGTCTTGTTTTTTTGGCTATGAAAGCTTCAGTTTTTCACCTTTTTTGGTGAAAAAAGTCAAACCCATAATCCTATTCATGTAATTTTGCCATTTCTCATTTCTTAAACCTGGTCCTAATCTATCATCATCATAAAAAAGCTTTCTTTCTGCTTTGAGTTGTTGATAGCTATGAAAGTTTATGATTTGACCTTTTTGTGAGAAAGTTTATGATTTGACCTTTTTGTGAGAAAGTTTATGATTTGAACTTTAAAGTCAAACCCATTTGAATCCATGGCAAACTCATCTGAACCATCATCATCCATAAGCTTCACCTCATCTTCACACATATCCAATGGCTCAAACAACTACACCATACCCTCGTCATCAATCCCCGAGCCACCAAGGAATATTGAAATTATTGGGTTGAATAAACTCAGCACACACCTAGAGAAGCTCCTAGCCGATCCTGGTACCGAATCTGATTGCAATTATAGTGATGCTGAAATTGTTGTTGAGGGTATTTCTGTAGGCGTTCATCGGTGTATTCTAGCCACTAGAAGTAAGTTTTTTAGTGATCTTTTTAAGGTAAATAAAGGTTGTGTAGAAAAGGATGGTAAGCCTCAGTATATTATGAGTGATTTGTTGCCGTATGGGAGTGTTGGGTATGATGCTTTTCTTATATTTTTAGGCTACGTTTATACGGGGAAACTGAAATCATCTCCTCCGGAGGTTTCAACTTGTGTTGATGATGGGTGCCCTCATGATGCTTGTCGGCCGGCCATTAACTTTGCTGTTGAGTTGACTTATGCATCTTCGGTCTTTCAAGTTCCTGAATTGGTTTCACTTTTTCAGGTATGTTTGTTCATTTGTATGCTCTTTATATGATAGTTTGGAATTACTAGTATGAACTGATTTAGACAATTTAACTCCTTGAATCCTGGCCATGCTGACTGATGTTTGTATAAGATTGATTTCTTTTGAAGACTTGAAGTTATTGTTTTTTGATTTTGGGAGGGGGTCGGGGAGGTTTAATTGGGTTGACCCGTTAATATATTAGTTATAGTCACAATTGGTGACTTTTAACCCATTTGGCTCAATTTTTAAAATTATACAACGGCTGACTTCTTAGTTTACCTGTATTTTTACGCAATCCAGTTTTTAATAGTAACACAGTTCAGGAGCTTGTAAGCACTTAGTTATACAATTGGTGACCTTAAGAGATTTTACTTATTTGTGACTAATTTTTTTTTTTTTTGTTGCAAAGTTGACCCGTTATAAAGTTCAGCATGCTAACCATGATGTTTTGAGTGCACCTTTAATACACTCCTTGAACCGCTAGTCTACAAGCCCCTTTGTTATTGTATCTATTGTGTCACATTTTCTTTAAAGATTTTTCTTTCACATTTATAATATTTTATACATAGCTATTGAATTATCTTATGAACCTAAATGTCTTCTACCAGTTATTAGTATAAAGCAGTTTGTTTGACATGCGATGGCAAAGTCAAAGTCAAAGTAGACAACAAAGCTGGAAATGGGGCCAATACTTTTATGCAAACATATATTGGGGGTTCGGTTTTAGAGTTATTATTATTATTTTTTTTATATAACGGCGATTCTGAACTAATCAACTAAATATGGGTCAGTTTGGGTCTAATTGTTTCTCAAACGGGTCAAAGTGTTTAAGTAAGTTCAAAGGGTCAAAAGTTGGCCAAGTGTATTCGAATGCTTACAAACACTTTTCGTGTAAATGAATTATTCATGAAGTTCAAAAGAATACACAAAAAGTGTCCGTTTGTCAACCCGACCCGCTCATTTTGCCCATCATGCCACCTTAAATTTCTGAACAACCCTTTGTCTGTCTTGAATCCAAGATTTGATTAATCTAGAATCAAAGGAGCAACTCAGTTGACAATTATGATGTAACAATTATTATATGTTCTATTATTGCAGCGCCGTCTTCTCAACTTTGTGGACAAGGCTCTCGTTGAAGACATAATCCCGATTCTTGTTGTGGCCTTTCACTGCCAATTGCAAAACGTCTTATTTCGGTGTGTTGACCGAGTGGCACGGTCAAACCTCGATCCTATTTCCATTGAAAAAGAACTTCCATTTGAAGTTGCCGAAAACATTAAATCCCTTCATAACATCTCCCAAGATGACGACGAACATACAGTCGAATCCGAGACCGCATTACACGAGAAGAGAATCAAAAGCATACACAAAGCATTAGACTGTGATGATGTCGAGCTCGTGAAAATGATTTTGGACGAATCCAAAATCACATTAGATGAAGCTTGTGCTCTTCATTATGTTGTCATGTATTGTAACCAAGAGGTTGCTAAGGAAATTCTTAATCTAAACCGTGCGGATATTAATCTTCGAAACTCTCGAGGGTACACCGTGCTTCATGTTGCCGCCATGCGTAAAGAACCGTCGATCATTGTGTCGATTTTAAACAAAGGCGCGCGTGCCTCTGATACCACTATCGATGGGCAAAGTGCTGTCAGCATTTGCAGAAGAAGAACCAGGCCTAAGGATTATTATGTGAAAACCGAGCACGGGCAAGAAACAAATAAAGATCGTATTTGTATCGATGTTTTGGAGCGGGAAATTAAGAGGAGTCCAATGATAGTGGACGTTTCGGTGCATTCTTCGGCAGTGACCGATGATTTACATATGAAGTTACTCTACTTAGAAAACCGAGGTGAATTTCTTTCCTATTAATCAGTTTATATTTTTTTAAAAAAAATATCCTTTTGGAGCTTACATGTCAACTGGTATATTTTATGTGTTTTGCAGTGGCATTTGCGCGAGTATTATTTCCATCCGAAGCGAAACTAGCAATGGAAATTGCGCATGCCCAAACGACCTCGGAGTTTCCAGGTCTATTGGCTTCGAAAGGGTCAAATGGTAATTTAAGGGAGATGGATTTGAATGAGACGCCATTGGTGCAGAACAAAAGATTGCATTCAAGAATGGAAGCCCTTTCCAGGACAGGTATACCAAATTTTTTACTTGCTATTTACAAGAGGTGGCAAAATGGACGGGTTTGGGTCAAAATAGGTGATTTTTATGTAGGTTGAAGTTAATGGGCCGGGTTTGAAATGAAACACTTTGTATCCTGTATTTTAAACTTATTTTTTTCTTTTGTAAAAAGATTAGTCTCATTTATGACTAGTTACAGAAATGCCCTTGGCTTACTTTCGACCCATTAGACCTGGTTTGTTTTTTTAGCTACAAATTGGTTGCAATTAATGGGTCAGGTTTGATCTGAAACCCTTTGTGTCTAATACTTTAGACTCACTTTAAAAAAATGGTACATTTTATTTCTGATTAATTACAGAAATGCCATTGGGTTGGCTTTCGACCTGTTGGACCTTCTTTGATTTTTTGTAGCTAGTTTTTTGCATTTTGATTGAAATTAATGTGCCGGGTTTGAACTGTAACACTTTGTATCTAGTGTTTTAAAAACCTTTTTTTTTTTGTAAAAATATGTCATTTATGATTAATTATAGAAATGCCCTTAGGTTGATGTTTGAGTCACTGGACCTGTTTTCTTTGTACCTAATTTATAAAATCCGTTGAAATTAATGGGTCGGGTTTGCACTGAAACACTTTGTAGTTAAGATTTTCAACATTTTGCAAAAGGGTAAGTGTCAATTATGATCACCTACAGAAATGCCCTTAGGTTGACTTTTGACCCGTTGGACCTATTTTCTTTGTAGCTAATCTTTTATTACACCTGATACATGCACACGGGTTCTAAAATCTTTGCCAAATTGTTGAAAAAGCGGAAATTACAAGTAGGAAACCGCATCTATGACAAGAAGTATTTTTTTTCTTTCTTTTTATGTGGATGCAGTGGAAACAGGTCGACGGTATTTCCCTCATTGTTCAGAAGTTCTGGATAGGTTCATGGAGGACGATTTACAGGATCTTTTTATCCTGGAGAATGGTACACAAGAAGAACAAGAACTCAAAAGAACACGATTTGTGGAGCTTAAAGAAGACGTTCAAAGAGCGTTCACCAAGGACAAGGCCGAGCTTCATCGTGGCTTGTCTTCATCAATGTATTCCCCCACGATGAGGAGTGCGTCAAAGAATAAATCCCGCAAACATGCGTGAATCCCACGTGTATCATTCAGTTGATTCTTAACACTCTTGTGTGCCTAATATTAGAGGTAAAATATATGTATGAAGGGAAGGAATCAGGGTGTAGGTTTAAGGTTTAAGGTTTAGGGTTTATGTTTTTTTTTTTTTTTTTACAATCACACTTGTAATATATTATGTTTATGTTTGTGTTTTAATTGTGGAGTTTTTGATGCACCATGTATTAGTATATTACTGGTAACAACATTTGTGCATTTCATGTTTGTTTTTTTAGTGTAATTTTGAAGCCCATTTTAGAATGATATATTGTTTGAATAGAAGTACAGGTGATATTTCTGGCAACAACATTTGTGCATTTAATGTTTGTTTTTGTTGGTAACTTGGTGTAATTTTGAAGCCCATTTTAAAATGATATATTGTTTGAATAGGAGTACAGGTGATTAATCATGCCTTAAAAATAATGATAATAAGATGGTGACCCGCCCGTGCTTCGTGGCGGGCCACCAATTTATATGTAAAAATGCACCAACAAAAAACAAACTTAAAATCACTACATATTTGTATCTCAAGTAAGAAGATACCCTAAATCAAAATTCGTTATTTTATATTACAAAGTTGTTGAAAAACAAATTTAAATAAACTAATATAACTTTGTTATATAGAAAGGTATTTCAAATCAATGACCAACACACGACGGGGACCACAAAAACATTAAGAGAATATATGGAGAAATGGTAAATCATAGGTCCTTAGACTGCATGCATCGGACGTACGTGAGGATGTACGTACGGCCACGTACGTACGTCGGTCGTTGTGGCGTACGTACGTTGGCTCGTACGTACGTGAATACATACACCGACGTACCGCCGAATTGTGGGCCCCCCGAGAATCCTTTTCCTTTTTTTTAACGGCTTTTTTTTAAATATTCAAACATTTTTGTTTTATTTTAACATTTAATAATTCAAATAAAATATAAATAAATTTAAAAAAAATCTGAAAAAATTTCTAAAATTCATAATTAAATAAAACATTAAATTTAATAATTTAAAAAAAAAACGGCTAGATTTTTAAATATTCAAACATTTTTGTTTTATTTTAACATTTAATAATTCAAATAAAATATAAATAAATTTAAAAAAAATCTGAAAATTTTTCTAAAATTCATAATTAAATAAAACATTAAATTTAATAATTAAAAAAACGGCTAGTTTTTTTTTTGTCTTATTATAACGGCTAGTTTTTTCAAAAAATCTATAAATACCACTTCATTTATTCATTTCATTCACACATCAAACCTCTCATTTCTCTCTCAAATTTCTGCAAACTTCTCATTTCTCTCTCAAATTTCTGCAAATTCAAACTTCCAAATGGATCACAACAACTCAAACTCAAACTCAACCCCAAACAGAAACTCAAACCGAAACCCACCATCATTCATGTCTATGTTTCCAGACTATGATGCTACAAACATGAACCAGATTCTTCACCAATCTTCACCACCTTCACAAATGTATCCACCACCTTCACAAATGGATCCACAAACATACTTTCAGATGCAACAAATGTGGATGTTCCAACAACAACAAATGGCGGGGATGCAACATCAACAGCAACAACAACAATCCCAAACTCAACAACCCCCACAAGCAACTCAATCACAACCACAACAGTCCGAGGATGGCCCCTCACAGGGAAGGGTTAGGGGGAGAGGCAAAGGCAAAACTACTACCACTACGGCTTCTCGTACTAAATGGCCACATTCAGATGAAGTCTTGATGGCAGAGGCCATATATGAGTGTTCGGAGGACAGTGTTATTGCCACCAACCAAAATACTCATGATTTTTGGTTCAGAGTGCAACAACACTATTCTAGTTCAAACCCCAAACTGCCTAGAGATCAAAACAACCTGAAAGCTCATTGGCACATGGTCAAATCAAAGGTGGCTAGATTCAATGAATTATACTTGAGTGTGAAGAGTTCTTACTCAAGTGGGTGGTCTGATGACATGGTGTTGCTTGAAGCAAGGCAGCGCTTTAATGCTGATCAAGTTACAGTTTTCAAATATGAACATATTTGGAATAAAGTCAAAGACAAGTTGAAGTACAACAGTGTTGAAGCTTGTGCGGTCAACCAAGGCCCCAAAAGAAACAAATCCAACACAGGTGGATACACTAGTTCTCATTCATCTACAAACTTTGGTGAGAACGAGTTCAATTTTCATCTTGATGATGATAATGTTGGGGGTATTCCAGAGGAGCAGCAGCCTCCTCGGAATGAGGAGGAGCCTCCTCATTCAACTGTTCCTACACGCCCACCCGGTAGAAAAGCGGCCAAAGCAGCTGCCAAGGAAAAGAAAAATAAAGGTACTGCTGGTTCCTCAAGTACTGAGGAAAGTCGGAACCGCTTTTATTCAAACCTTACTTCAGCAGTCGAAAGCAGGCAGGAATACCTGGATAAGTTGTTAGCTATTGAGAAAAACAAGATGAAGCTTAAGTACTACAAGCTGGCTAACATGGATATCTCTCACTTGAGTAAAAAAAAAACAGGAAGCTAATAACCAAACTTGTGCCCGACTAAAGGTGGAACTGAACATCGAAGATGAGTCTGAGGAGGAAGAAGAAGATGATGAGGCTTAGGGTTTCCATGTTTAATTTCATGTTTTCAATAAGTTAAACTTTTAGGATTTGTTGTGTTGTTTAAATTTGGTTTGTTTTAATAAAAGTAATGTAGGATTTCCATGTTTAATTTTTTTTTATTAAATATAAAAAATTTTAAATTTTAAATAAAATAGCCGTTAACATTTAATAATAATTTAATATTAAATTATTTTTTTTAATAAAAATATAGCCGTTATAAATAAATAAAGATTAAATAAAATGGTGATGTGGAAAGTAAAAGGTGGTATGTGGGGAAGTACTTGATGTGGAAAAAAGTGGATTTTGTGATATGTGGGAAGTACATGATGTGGCATGCTGACTGGACCAAAAAGGTGTTATGTGGGATGTTATTGATGTGGGTGGTCTTATAGGTAACAGTTGTATATGGAGCTGTATATGGAGGAAATGGTTACACTTTCTTTCCGTTTCTTTTTAACTCTTTCCTTTTCTTTTAACTTCATCTGATTTCTTTCTCTCTCTTTTTTAAGAGCGGATATTTTTTATAGTATACAATAAATTAGAGATAGTGTTATCAATACATTTCCTTTCCTTTTTTTAAGTTATCTAATTTCTCTGATTTTTTCAAGACCTGATACTTTTAAGGTATACAACAAAATAGAGACTAAAGTTTCATAGAAATTAAGAACTACCAAAACAAAATACGTACAGAATCGCATCCCTATAGAGAAATTGTTTAGTCACCAATTCAATTCTTTTCCATTTTGCATATATATCCTTTCAGTACTTGTGTTGTTGCCTTGGTCTTTCCCCTCATATACCCTTTCAGGGCTTGCCTTGACTCCCCTGTCCTCCACCCGAAGTTTGAAGTGAACCCCTTGTGATTTATGGAGACCCAAAGTTGCTAATCTCCACTTCCTCCTTTCTCTATGCATTAATCATGGTCAACTACTTCATCACCACGCCAACACCGACCTAATCTTGTCGTTCTATACCATTCGAACATCAATAGATCTGCTACCTCTGTTCTTGCAATATATATATATAGGGTTAGGTTCAAATGAGAACTTTTTATTTTGAGAACTTTTGAGAACTAAATCTCAACCACAAATTTCAGGGGGGGGACCACTACAATTCATGGGAGGGGGGATACATATAATAAACATGTGGCTCAAATTAGTCATTTTTAGTTCTCAAATAAAATTGGTTCTCAAATGACCCTCTCCCTATATATATATATATATATATATATATATATATATATAGAGAGAGAGAGAGAGAGAGAAGAGAGAGAGAGAGAAGGATAAAGCAGAAAAAAAGAATAGAAATGCACCATTACTTACGGTCTCCGGCAGCGGCATCGCAGCCATCTCAACCCGTTGTGCCACTAACTTCTTCCATCTTCACCACGGACCTTTGGTTTAGTCCTCTATGCTGCCATTCGAAGAGCCGTAGGTTGTCTTCGCTACAAATGATACACAAAGTCACAAACCAACCATCATCAAACATTTATATAGTGAGAATTTCAATTAGGGTTTGGAGGTTTACCTTAGCCGCAACAGGACATGCATCTTGAATTTGAGTTGGGATTCCTTCGTTTTCGTTTCAAGTTCATAATATAGTTGCAGCCTTCAGTGAGACCGTGACGGACTTGAAATCGACTCTCAGTTCTAGTTCTAGATATGTCCTTAGCCTCTCTTTCCCACCAATTCTCTTTCTTTTTCTGGAACGACTCTCGATTCTCTTATCAAATATAATATAAGACAATGAAAGAAAAAAGAACAATTGTTTTACCAACTTACATCTACTGATGGGATTTTTCCTTAATCCTCTAAACTAATCGTAGCATTACCAGCAACAGGATTAGGGTACCGTGACGGCGAACACAGTTTAGAAATCAGTAAAGATCTAACCAAAAAAAAAAAACTTCAAATATAAACACCTCTAAGATTGAATCGTCAAAAGGGGGGATTTTACAAAATCGTAACTTCTCACGGCGGCTTGAGAACAAATCCGAGCCACAGTTCTTAGTAAAACATTCACGTCAGTTTAGTGAGACAGAGAACAGAGAAATCAATTTTAGTAAGAAAGAAATAACAGAGAAGAAAATGTTATGGTAAGTTTAGTGAGAGAGAGACAACACAGAGAAGAATTATTGTGTTCACATATGAGAGATAGGGCACACATAAAAGAAAACATTCATGTGTGTGAGAGAAGAAAACAACCTCGTGTGTAGAGGAAAAGGCACTGCGTGGCCATGTTTTAGTACTGATGTCTACTTTGAAGAGAAATAAAGTCATGATGATGACAGCACCGTCCAGTTCATCCAATCAGAATATTGACTCTGATATGAATAGTACTTTCTAAGAGACTGACAAGCCTTTACCAATGTTATATATAATATATAAATAATTGATAAATAAATATATAAAAAAAGTGTTGTAATTAGTTAGAGATTTGGGTTGTGCTCAACATACTTTGTGTGTATTATCTCCAACTTCACCAAAATGAGTATGTTAAAGTAGAGGTGCAAAAGTGGAATCGATTCCTGGTCCCGAATCGGTTTTGAATTGGTTTTCGAATCAATTCAAGTCGATTCCGGCCAAATCGGTTTTCGAATCGATTCCACCGATTCCTGGTTCACAGCTCCAAATCGATTCCCAAATCGATTCCAACCGAATCGATTTCAAATTGGTCACTCTCGAATCGATTCGGAATCGATTCCTTCACATACATTTAGAGCCGTTGTATTAGCCGTTGCAAATGGCTATATAGCCGTTAGAACAACGTTATGCCTTCATTTTTCACCATTTTGACCCTATAACTTTGTATATATATCCCCATTTTCAATTACAAACATTACCCCACATCTGTAACTCTCAAAAACCCTAAAACACACAAAATTTATCACAACAAATCACAACTGGAATGAGGTTCTAGTCACAATAGCAATGCTAACTTTGGTGGTAGTAATGATGATGTTTTCTCCGTTGTGAAGATCCTACCAACAAAAAGAGAACCAACTTTGTTCGGTGTACATTATGATTTGGTTGAATTGAAGAACGGTCTCACAAAGGTTTAGTGTAGGTATTGTGCAACGTTTTTCCGGGGAGATGCCAACGCGGTGCTACGAAACCATCTCAACTTATATTGCAAAACGAAGAAGAGTAAACCGAGTTCGGATCAAACTCAACTTGGACCCAATGGAGGCATATGGAATTTCGATTCGGAGATGGTTCGGAAACAAATGGCAAACTTTGTGATTCAAGAAGGCTTATCATTTGATCAATTTGACAACCCTCGCTTGACACGCTTGTTTCAACAAACGCTTCAACCACGTTATCATCATGTAAGTCGTACAACTCTTAGAAATGATTGTGTAAAAATATGGAAGCAAGCAAAAAAATAATTAGTTTTAAAAAAATTAGAAACCGGAGTTAACTTAACAACCGATGTTTGGTCGGCTCCGCATGGTTTACCCGATTCGTACCTTTGCGTTACCGCACATTGGGTTAATCCCGATACGTGGCAAATGATGAAACGAACCATAGCTTTTGAAAAGTTTGACTATCCGCGTGACGGTGACAACTTGTTTTACATTTTGGATAGTGTTATTTAATATTTTAAACTTGAAGGAAAAGTATTTTCAATCTCTTTTGATAACGTTTCGAACAACACAAGTGCAGTTCAAAAACTAAAACTAAAATATTCACCGATTTGTCACAGTGTCTTTTTCCATACTCGTTGTGTCGCACATATCATTAACTTGGTTGTGCAAGACGGGTTAAACGTTAAAGATACTAAAAAGATAAAAGATGATTTTAGACAAATCCTAAAAGATGTTTTTCATAGTGGAAAGAAAAGGTATACCGAATATCGTCGTTTTTGTCGCGATACGGGTTCGCTCTATTTGGGACCCAATTGGGATGTTCCAACTAGGTGAAACTCGACATGAAAAATGTTGGATTGTGTGGTTAGGCAAAAACCTTCTTTAGAAATGTTTCATGACCAACTTGCTCAAAACGGTCTCGTTGAAACATTTCCTACTTCGGGTTGGGAAACTATTAAAAAATTAACCGATTTGCTTGAAACTTTTAAAACCGTCACTACATATTTGTCGGGAGTTTACTATCCCACAAGTAACTTGGTACTTCACCAATTGTTTTATATGTGTGGTAAACTAAATGAGTTTGAGTTTGAAGGTGAGGATTTTGAAAATATGCTTAGTCCTATGAAAGACAAGATTAAAAAATATTTTGAGGATTTGCCGGCTTGCTTCACTTGTTCTCTTGCTTTTAATCCTTTTTTCAATCCGTCCGGTGTTGAAGTTGTAATTAACGATATCACAAATGCTTTGAACCTATATGAAAATGATCCTAATTTTGCCCAAATGACAAAAGAATGTTTTAATTCACATTTTCAAAATTTGTATGAAGTTTATTATCAAAAGTATGGAAATATAAGCAACATACATGAGGCAATGAGTTCGGCATCGGCTAATACTTCAAAAACAAGCAAAAGTAGAAATCTTTTGAACACGTTAAGAAACGTGAGTAGTAAACGGGCCAAAAGTAGCACCCCGAGTAGTGAATTGGGGATATACAAAAGGACCGATTTTTTTCAACTTCTAAACACCGATGAGTTTGATAACTTTGATATTTTGGCTTGGTGGAAAGAGCATCAAACACAATTTCCCGTTCTTTCCGCCATGGCCCGAGACCTACTAAGTGTCCAAGCTTCCACAGTAGCTTCGGAATCCGCTTTTTCTCTTAGTGGCAGGGTTTTATCTATCCGGAGCACGAGGCTCACTTCCGAGTCGCTAGAGGTTTGCATTTGCTTGAAGGATCACCTAGACGCAATGGAACATGTACAAAACGTTTCTAATCTTGAAGGTGAAATTGAAGTGGAGACGGTCGTACACGAAGACGAGGTAGCAACGGGGGGATTCGATTCCACTTTCCGATGAAGAAGAACAAGCGGACTTACGACAATCAAAAGATCGAGCTACGACGACGACGGCAATGGAATAAACTCACCATAAACGTTTAGTCGAGTTATCAACTTATCAATATCATAGTTTGTATCTTCCTTTCAAAAACATCTATCTTTGTATCGATTTAAGTTTGAACAAGTTAGCATTGTAATGTTTAATCTTTGAATTCAATAAAAATGTGTTCTTTTTTAGTTTTTATGAAGTTTAAAAAAAATGCGAACGAATTGGTTGGAATCGATTCTGGCTAGAAATCGATTTCAATTCGGAATCAAATCGATTCCTACCAATTTGGGATTTTAACATCAAAATCGATTCCTGAATCGAATCGATTCGGTCAAGAATCGATTTTGACCAGAATTGATTTGGTCAGGACGATTTCCAAACCGAATCGATTCATGTTTAGAATTGATTTTTGCACCTCTATGTTAAAGTATTGATACAAATGAGTTACCTTAAAGTCTTATCAAATCATATATTTGAAATCTCATAATTTATGTTTAGAATTGATTTTTGCACCTCTATGTATCATTTGAGAATAATAACAATAATAAATATTAAGTAATAAAAATAAATGTAATTTGAGAACAAACGATCATGTGTTTAATATTAAACGATTTATTGATTATTTTTTTAATTTGTTAGGCTAAACTTGTAATTATTTAATAGTTAGGGGTTGATAAGTAAAGTTATATTAGGTATAATTATTTTCAGCGTTTTAAAAGTTGGATTGACCTGCCGATTCGTCCCGTCGAACTGGTGACCGGATGCTAAAGCAGTTTGGGGTGTCTGATTTAGTTTATCTTTGAGCTGATATGTAACACCCGAGTTTCACTTTTAAGAAAATAACGTTTACATGTTAGCTTGAAATTTGGTCCCAGAAACTTTTCAAAATGTTACAGTGTTTAAACATACATATAACGAAAGGTATGGTTTTTAAGTTTCCAACGCGGATATTCATATGGGGTTAACACTATCACCATTTTAAAATAAAGTTCATGACGAAACATCCTTCAAGCGTTCGGTTCTTGATCAACTCGGAGAATCCATCTATATCTTACGTTTACCTGCATTTGTACCACTAACCCGTTAGTGTTTAATGCGTTAGAACCGATATACAAGCATTACAATACGAGAAAGAGGCTAAAAACGACACTTTTTAAACCTGTCCACCGTAAGCTACGCCGCCACCGTAGCTTACGGTGGCTCCAGGAGCCTTACGGTGGCCAAAAACTGGCCTACGGTGGGTTTTCATGCTGAAGCCAGCGTAAGCTACGGTGGCCAGAGTAAGCTACGGTGGCTTCAGGTCAAATTCTCCATTTTGCTACTAGATTTCCCAAGTTTTCATTTGGGTCTTTTCCCATTATGTCTCCAACCTCCAAGGCAACTTGCACACCTATCATTAAGCAAAATTACCATAGATAATGTGGTTCATACGAGCAAGCTACTTACCGGGTTCGTTTCGTATTTCCAACCCATTTGACCCATTAAGCTTTACCCAACACTTTCACTTACTCAAAGTTGTTCCAATTGCACTTAAACCTGGGCCATCACACATTTTTACATACATGTTCCTACTGCAAGCTATGAGCATTGTATAAGCCATGTTGAGTTGTCAAGTGGTGTCACTCCTAAATGATGTGAAGGTTGCATACGTGAACGATAAGACACCATTGATAACTACTTGGGGGTTCCTACAACCCCATTCAAGATCAATGCCCATGACATGTTTTTGCAACCTTATGCAAGCCTTTGGCTCACCATGGCTCCTATGAGTCATTTAGTAAGCACAAGTATGCATTTTATTGCCAAGATTACTATTGAATCATAAGTACCTATATTCATTAAAATTTCCAATACTATAACGTGTAGGATTACGTTACAAGACAATTCATACAATTTCACAATTATTATAGTTCATATAAACCATTAAGCTAACGACTAAAACTTAGCTCGTCATATTGATTCATAAAATCCACTTAGCATCCAAATAACAATTTATACCATGATTATGGCTTTCTATATACTATTTAGCACCCATGTATCCTTACCGTACAAGGTTCAACATTATGCATATAAGATGTCATAGTGTAACCTTGTTTAGGCTCATCACCAATTACCTAGAGTTCAACTCTACTTAACATATTTCATATCTTTCCAACTTGAACAAGTTTAACGCTTTACTTGTCAAGTTGCATCGCATAACATTATAACATTAACGGGTAATATAATACATGTGTAACATAACATAGATGTTACCTCGTGAGCTTTATCCATAAGTACCGGTTTCCGTTTGAGTTGCCTCCGCTTGCTTGCCTAAAGTGGACTCAATTCCCTGTTTGGTTCGTGAGACAACATAATCATCAATATATATATGTATATATATATATATATATATCACATTTTCCACATTCTAGTACATGAATCATTTAGTTATATAAATCTAACGATTCACATCTCACGACATTAATTCACTAAATATCTTAGGGTGGTACTTGCTGTCCAGCCCTTGTTCAAGCCACCATATGACCCTTTTAACAGCTGAATCGACCCAACATGTTCAAACGTAAAACATAGTAGACTCATAGAGCTTTCCAAGCATATAAAATACACATTTTTCCGAGTTACGGTTGATTTTATACTATTTTTCTAAAAACAGGACAGCAACCATATTTTTTCCCAAACAGCATGCTGGAAAATTAAGTGGCCATATTAACGGGTCATTTTGACCCATTATTATTCAGATTCAGTTTCAAGCATTCAAACACGAAACATAGTATTCACAACAAGCTTTTCGACCGTGTATCATACATTCTAAACGGACATACGAGTGATCTTATACATCACTTTCAAAGCAGTCCTACAACTAGATTTTCATCTCTTTCTCTTGGGTTAAACCATTACATTTAACACATTTTTACCATCATAATATTTCACAACTTAAGCTTGTTCTTAGCGCGTGATACCAATTAGTGCATAACTTCTACATTTAAACATGAATTCAAGCATTTCATCTAAGTTAGGCATTTTGTCGAGCACCTTACATGCATAACTCAAAACAAGCATATTTCACCCAATTGGTTTATGTTTCATACCCAATTATTGCATATTATGCGATAACCCGATTTCACGCGTCACATATGTCGGTTTAGTTAACAATGAAATCACAAACACTCATTAATTTAGCACTTTGCAACCAAAGCCCAATTCTAAACTCCCAAGAGTCTAATTTTCGTCATTTGGGTTTAGGCACCCACAACATGACATTCTAAATCACGAATCCGAGCATGCATGCTTCTAAATAATCATATAAACACTATATAACACATTAGACTCATAATCACAGCCTTACTTATCATAATTTTCCATGGATTTTCGAGATTTAGGCAAGCATTAAGTTGGGGTTTACTTACTTGACAAGTTCTATTAGCTAGATGATGCTCAAGACACATGGATTCTTGATCTCTAGTCTAAAATCGCAGCTCCATCCTCATCATCATGGATTTCGATTTTTAGGGCAAGAACAAGGGGGTTTTGGGGGTCTGCCATCGTGAATCACGATTTCAGCCCCATCCCTTTTGTTTTTGTTTTAATCCATTAACTCATTTACATATCCAACCCCTCATGTTCAGATTTTTAACAAAACTAGGTACAACTCTTGTATTTACATGTTTCCACCCCCACTTATATGTAAATACCTGGTAGGTACCAAAGGTTAGGTGCACTTCTAAATTTTGCACCCGCGCTTAATGAATTTAGCGGTGTTTCGACTATTTAGAAATCGGGATGTTACAAATCTACCCCCCTTAAAGAGGTTTCGTCCCCGAAACGCATTTCATGTCTTGTTACACAATGACACGTCCCGTGCTAACCACCCAAAGCATATGCACATACGAACATGTAAAGATATAGGTCTTCTATATCGCCATCTCTAATGACCTTTGCTACGGATCTTCATATGTCCGTATCTTACGATCGCCCTATGGACTTCTCTACGTCCCGCATAATCCTAGGATTTTTACCAATCGTGTTTGAGTTGTTGCATTTATCAACTCCGGGTTATTCACCATATAACATTTCTAACATTTCGTTTTTTTTTTTTTTTTTTTTACTTGCCCCGTAGGACAAACCCAACATGATAACTCTACTGTTATCTATTACTTTACCCACTTGACTCGCTCTAGAATTTTAATGATTCCAGCTTGACGGGTCGTTCACGATCAAGGTTCTAATGACCAATGCCAAAACCTCATAAATTAAAGTCAAAATTTCAATTATTTTCCCTCTCCATAAGAGGTTCATACATTAATGTAATAACATCCATACCTCAATGTCATCACAGTCTGCATATGTAGTCCTCGTGCTCATTGTACTCGGATGATAATTCTAGCCAGGATCTCATCCTACATCTTTCCTGCTAGTTGTTTATTTGCACAGTTTAACTGCACCTACACATATTAAACAACGTAACAATATTTTCAAGTGTTTAGAATGTCACTTGCCATTAGCATTTTCCATTCGACGATACAATACATTTTGATCGGATGATTCCTACGACTCTATAGCCGTTTATACCATTCCATAACCTTTTTTTTTTTTTTTTTTTTTAGGATTACCCTGTTCCATGTGATACAATTTAATGTGTTAGCATTGACTTATTCTTGGCTCATATACTAGCATTGCAATGCATCGCATTAACTAGGATTCCTTTGAATCATTTACACGTTCAAACACACGCTTTAATTAAGCCATAACTCCTACGAGTCGTTTAGCTATTTCATATCAATATGACATTTAGCATGACCTTATCGTCCTTGCCCATCACTATTGGCATGATCCATATGAACTACTTATCGTTCGATTACATATTAATCTAAGGTTATGGTTCCTACGAACCATTTATTATTCATTTGACATGTTGACACCTTTACAAAATTTTGTGTATCCATGGTTCCTTTGAACCATTTAGCTAGACAATATACAAGCGATCAATATTATGACCCCGAAGGTTCACTTCTAAACACTTAAACATATTGATACGACCTTTAGCAGCCACTAACAAGTCACAGTACATTTAGCACCTATATAGATGGTTCTCACGAACCATTACACGTTCATATCAGATTTCAATATGTATTAGAAGATTCTGAGGATACGTACTTACATAGCAAATCCTCTGTGCATTTTCGGGGAACAGACGCTTCTAGTGTCCTCCCTTCTTTCACGATCAATTACGCTTTTGGTTTTCACCCAAGAAGTTGGGTCGATCACCCACCTAACATCTGTTCGTCATTAAAGACGTATATAGTAACCAATATATTTTTCAGCATTAGGGGTTTTCCATGTGTTTAATCAAGTGCTCTTTACCTTTTGTTAATCAACAAATAGTTTCATAAGGTTACGGGTTTCTAGCATGTGCAATACATCGTTTCCCTTTATCCCACATTTCCATTTCAAAAATTTAATCAATTCTAGACTTGGGTTTTATCCCAAGTCACTTTAAAAATCAATCACATTATATAAATTCGATATCTTTTAACCATCTATGATATCGCATATTAAACGTAATGTAACCGTTCCAACGGTTTTATTGATTAATAGCATGTAACCATTTCAACTCATTAGTTCCATGGTTATTAGTTAATCCTTCCTTATAACAATTTCATATAAGGCTCAATCCTTACACATGTGAAGGTGTTCCAATGTAATCTTAATTCAATTTAATGGCTTCACGACCCTCCCTTGGGTCATTCTCCACCAATTACCCCATTCATTATATTGGTTTCACGGCTCCTAAAGAGTCGTTCTTCACCAATTTCCATACACACATTTCAATTTCAATTTATGACCTCATGGGTCCAACCTCTTCCTTATAACTCGATTTAGACACATGTGCATGCATTATCGTTTATCAAAATGTAATCCAGGTTGGGTAGTCCCACCTGGTTGTACCTTAGAGCTTGCCCATTTATGCATTTGAAAGCATACGGGTCATTCACTATCCTTCCACTTGCTCGGAGGCAATTCTCCTACAAAAATCAAGGTGTCAAAATAGACCACATTTAGAGCTTTCCTTACCTCAATCAAGGTTACTCCTCATTAACATCATCATTTACACGTTTCAAGATACAACATTGCCAAATTAAATATCACAATGCTATCTTGTTACCTTTACATATACTATGCGAGATACAACATTGCACAATTACTTGTCACCATATTATCTCGTTACACTTTCAATTTTTATTCAAGATACAACATTGCACAATGGACTTGTCACAATGCTATCTTGTTACATTTACAGATACTATTCGAGATACAACATTGCACAATTACTTGTCACCATGTTATCTCGTTACACTTTCAATTTTTATTCAAGATACAACATTGCACAATGGACTTGTCACCATATTATCTCGTTACACTTTCAATTTTTATTCAAGATACAACATTGCACAATGGACTTGTCACAATGCTATCTTGTTACATTTACAGATACTATTCGAGATACAACATTGCACAATTACTTGTCACCATGTTATCTCGTTACACTTTCAATTTTTATTCAAGATACAACATTGCACAATGGACTTGTCACAATGCTATCTTGTTACATTTACAGATACTATTCGAGATACAACATTGCACAATTACTTGTCACAATGTTACCTCGTTACGCATTCAATTTGGTATTCAAGATGTTACACTACACTTTAACTCGTTACAATGTCATCTTATTATAAAATAATCTCACGGATTTATACGAGGTCTTTTACCTTAGCATTAACCCATTTCTATCTGCCCCTAACATTTACAAAATTCACGGTTCTAGCGCTTACAATCTTCCGTGCTATTCACATTTTTTTAGCATTATATCAAACATTACACCATTTGATAATTACATATGTTTAAACATTTGTTCATACACTAGCTACTCACAACTATGCCACAATATGCAAACTTTTACTCACCTGGATTCCCGATCAAGCTTGAACCGAACACTTTTCCCGTACCTCGAGCTCGGAGTTTGAGTTCAAGCACCTTTCGCGTACTTGAATCCCTCAAACCACGGCTCTGATACCAACTTGTAACACCCGAGTTTCACTTTTAAGAAAATAACGTTTACATGTTAGCTTGAAATTTGGTCCCAGAAACTTTTCAAAATGTTACAGTGTTTAAACATACATATAACGAAAGGTATGGTTTTTAAGTTTCCAACGCGGATATTCATATGGGGTTAACACTATCACCATTTTAAAATAAAGTTCATGACGAAACATCCTTCAAGCGTTCGGTTCTTGATCAACTCGGAGAATCCATCTATATCTTACGTTTACCTGCATTTGTACCACTAACCCGTTAGTGTTTAATGCGTTAGAACCGATATACAAGCATTACAATACGAGAAAGAGGCTAAAAACGACACTTTTTAAACCTGTCCACCGTAAGCTACGCCGCCACCGTAGCTTACGGTGGCTCCAGGAGCCTTACGGTGGCCAAAAACTGGCCTACGGTGGGTTTTCATGCTGAAGCCAGCGTAAGCTACGGTGGCCAGAGTAAGCTACGGTGGCTTCAGGTCAAATTCTCCATTTTGCTACTAGATTTCCCAAGTTTTCATTTGGGTCTTTTCCCATTATGTCTCCAACCTCCAAGGCAACTTGCACACCTATCATTAAGCAAAATTACCATAGATAATGTGGTTCATACGAGCAAGCTACTTACCGGGTTCGTTTCGTATTTCCAACCCATTTGACCCATTAAGCTTTACCCAACACTTTCACTTACTCAAAGTTGTTCCAATTGCACTTAAACCTGGGCCATCACACATTTTTACATACATGTTCCTACTGCAAGCTATGAGCATTGTATAAGCCATGTTGAGTTGTCAAGTGGTGTCACTCCTAAATGATGTGAAGGTTGCATACGTGAACGATAAGACACCATTGATAACTACTTGGGGGTTCCTACAACCCCATTCAAGATCAATGCCCATGACATGTTTTTGCAACCTTATGCAAGCCTTTGGCTCACCATGGCTCCTATGAGTCATTTAGTAAGCACAAGTATGCATTTTATTGCCAAGATTACTATTGAATCATAAGTACCTATATTCATTAAAATTTCCAATACTATAACGTGTAGGATTACGTTACAAGACAATTCATACAATTTCACAATTATTATAGTTCATATAAACCATTAAGCTAACGACTAAAACTTAGCTCGTCATATTGATTCATAAAATCCACTTAGCATCCAAATAACAATTTATACCATGATTATGGCTTTCTATATACTATTTAGCACCCATGTATCCTTACCGTACAAGGTTCAACATTATGCATATAAGATGTCATAGTGTAACCTTGTTTAGGCTCATCACCAATTACCTAGAGTTCAACTCTACTTAACATATTTCATATCTTTCCAACTTGAACAAGTTTAACGCTTTACTTGTCAAGTTGCATCGCATAACATTATAACATTAACGGGTAATATAATACATGTGTAACATAACATAGATGTTACCTCGTGAGCTTTATCCATAAGTACCGGTTTCCGTTTGAGTTGCCTCCGCTTGCTTGCCTAAAGTGGACTCAATTCCCTGTTTGGTTCGTGAGACAACATAATCATCAATATATATATGTATATATATATATATATATATATATCACATTTTCCACATTCTAGTACATGAATCATTTAGTTATATAAATCTAACGATTCACATCTCACGACATTAATTCACTAAATATCTTAGGGTGGTACTTGCTGTCCAGCCCTTGTTCAAGCCACCATATGACCCTTTTAACAGCTGAATCGACCCAACATGTTCAAACGTAAAACATAGTAGACTCATAGAGCTTTCCAAGCATATAAAATACACATTTTTCCGAGTTACGGTTGATTTTATACTATTTTTCTAAAAACAGGACAGCAACCATATTTTTTCCCAAACAGCATGCTGGAAAATTAAGTGGCCATATTAACGGGTCATT
The DNA here is from genome assembly GCA_039602395.1 of Deinandra increscens subsp. villosa. Taxonomy (NCBI): domain Eukaryota; kingdom Viridiplantae; phylum Streptophyta; class Magnoliopsida; order Asterales; family Asteraceae; genus Deinandra; species Deinandra increscens. The sequence continues at coordinate 21,246,986 of JBCNJP010000015.1, forward strand.
TTGACCCATTATTACTCAGATTCAGTTTCAAGCATTCAAACACGAAACATAGTATTCACAACAAGCTTTTCGACCGTGTATCATACATTCTAAACGGACATACGAGTGATCTTATACATCACTTTCAAAGCAGTCCTACAACTAGATTTTCATCTCTTTCTCTTGGGTTAAACCATTACATTTAACACATTTTTACCATCATAATATTTCACAACTTAAGCTTGTTCTTAGCGCGTGATACCAATTAGTGCATAACTTCTACATTTAAACATGAATTCAAGCATTTCATCTAAGTTAGGCATTTTGTCGAGCACCTTACATGCATAACTCAAAACAAGCATATTTCACCCAATTGGTTTATGTTTCATACCCAATTATTGCATATTATGCGATAACCCGATTTCACGCGTCACATATGTCGGTTTAGTTAACAATGAAATCACAAACACTCATTAATTTAGCACTTTGCAACCAAAGCCCAATTCTAAACTCCCAAGAGTCTAATTTTCGTCATTTGGGTTTAGGCACCCACAACATGACATTCTAAATCACGAATCCGAGCATGCATGCTTCTAAATAATCATATAAACACTATATAACACATTAGACTCATAATCACAGCCTTACTTATCATAATTTTCCATGGATTTTCGAGATTTAGGCAAGCATTAAGTTGGGGTTTACTTACTTGACAAGTTCTATTAGCTAGATGATGCTCAAGACACATGGATTCTTGATCTCTAGTCTAAAATCGCAGCTCCATCCTCATCATCATGGATTTCGATTTTTAGGGCAAGAACAAGGGGGTTTTGGGGGTCTGCCATCGTGAATCACGATTTCAGCCCCATCCCTTTTGTTTTTGTTTTAATCCATTAACTCATTTACATATCCAACCCCTCATGTTCAGATTTTTAACAAAACTAGGTACAACTCTTGTATTTACATGTTTCCACCCCCACTTATATGTAAATACCTGGTAGGTACCAAAGGTTAGGTGCACTTCTAAATTTTGCACCCGCGCTTAATGAATTTAGCGGTGTTTCGACTATTTAGAAATCGGGATGTTACATGATATTTGACCTGACGGTTCTTATATGGTTCAACCGGTCCAAACCTGAAACGACGCGCTAATTGAACCAGTTTTTTAAAATTATCCAAAAAGAAATTAGGTTTTTAAAAGTTTAGTTTATTCCTTTATGTGTTTGACTTTTACCGCGACTAAAAGAAAATGACTAGGCATGTCAACAAACCGAACAAACACAAACACGAACATGTTCATATGCGTTTATTTAATTTTTAAGCGAACACGAACACGAACATTAGTCGAATAAAATTTTCTTGTTCATGTTCGTTAATTAAGGAAATGGATATGTTCGTGTTCTTTCGTTTAGGACTAAACAAGTGATTCATGAACACAAACACACATAGCTTTAAATGAAGACACATTTTATTGAACATAAACAAGCACATCTTGTTTTCAACGGTATCAATAACCAAGAAAAACACTAAATGAATGGTTCAAATGTTCATAATTCATTCTAAAATCCATCAAGACTCATCAAACAATTTTAATTTAAGTATTTTATTAATATAATTTATTTTTATTTTATATTATTAAAATTAAACTAACGTAAATAAACATAAACGAACATAATCAAACATAAACGAACACACATGCATGAACATAAACGAACGTTCATGAACATAAATGAACGGACGAGAAATTTGTTCATGTTCGTTCATTTAATTAAATGAATAAAAAATTATGTTCGTGTTCGTTCATTTAGTAAATAACATACATAAAGGAACTTCCCGCCAAGCGGTTCACGAACTTCGTCGACACCATAACTTCAATAAATTTTAGCAAAATCGAATTGCGGATTACAGATTTGAAAATTCCACTTTCGAAAGAGCCGTAACTTTGCTCTGATACCAGTTATTACAAAATTAAGAACTAATCGAATGATTACACAAGAAATTACAAGAATAATTGAAATCTGATCGAATGAAATTGAACTAACTAAAATGATACTACACTCAGTGGCGTACCCACCCTTTAGGGATGGAGTTCGCCCGCACCCCATGCATTTTTTTTATAGTGAGATATGTCTGATTCAATCCCGACCGACCCCCAAGAATTTTTAAGACCGACCCCATGAAATTTTGATGAGACATTCACAAAGTAAAATTAATTTAAAACTTTAAAGTTTATACAAATATACTGAGTAAGTATTCAAATAATTAAGTCGGTTACTTTATTAATTGTTAAATGTTATAAACAAAACGCAACTGCCCAAATATTCAATAACTATGATGATATGTTATGTCCATATCTATATTTTTAGCCCAACTATTAAATTTAATAAACAAAACCCACTTACTCAAATACCAAATAACTATTAAATATTTTTTGCTCACATTTAAATTTTAGCCTAATCATGTTTATTAAAAAATCTATTTCATACTATTTATTAGTAGCAAGTTAGAAAAAATATACGCATAAATTAAAAAAATTCCCGACTTTCACTGTTGATGTTTTGTGTCATCTTTAAATTCAAACATTATGCACTCATCTCCCCTGACTGAAACATTAGGCGCTCACCATCAAGATCATTATTGCTGCTGGAGCAAATTGAACATACCACTGACTGAAACCTTTGTTGATATCGGCGTCATCCCTCTCTCAAATTAGATTTTAAAAGTCCAAGTCTTTTGTTTATGTATCCCTTTTTACACTTACTTTGTTAATTTAGATAACTTGATTAATTACTAATTTTTTTGAATGTTAGATTATTGGTTATTTTCTGGAATACGAGATTGTTTGTTGAACTTTTATAATTTTATATTAGTTTGTCGATTAATTACTTGATTTGGGTTTGAATTTGTTAATGTGACCCGTCCCGACCCGAATCGTACCGAGAAAAAAAATACTATTTATTAATAGATAACTGACACTCGAAAATTTCCGAACCCCATAAAGAAAACTCTTGGGTCAGCCACTGACTACACTAATAGCTATTTAAACGATGGTTAACAAAAATTAACAGAACTTCACCAAGACTGTACAACTTTAGTCCTCTAGTAATCTAGTATTAAGAAAGTACACTTCAACCCCTAAACTTCTAAGAACTTGTCACTTTGAGCTAAATATTAACATATTCTGCAACTTCCATTGTGGTTAGTGGTAGAAGTATATGTTCTCTACTTGAGACATAGTTTTGATTCATACGGGCAACACCTTGGAGGGAGCATGGTGGCTCAATGAAGGAAGACTGGGATCCTTGTGATCTCTAGTTCGATCCTGAGGGCGTCCGGGTTTTATCATCAGTGGGCCTTCGGGCATGTGAGTTTTCCTCGGAACTGAAGATAACTTGGTGCGCTTAAGGGCTCCGTATTGCTGGGTTGGGTCAACTGGCGGTGACCTTTTGCAATTGAGTCATCCCGTATGGAGTACCTTGACAATTCAATATTTGTTGGCCATTAAAAAAAATAACAGATTCATAATATAAGCTTTATTATTCAACATAATCAGAAAAGAAAAAAAAAACTTGGTAAGAAAATTAATAGAACTTAAACCGCTGTATTTTATTGTCTTAAAATTTAGTGTCCATTTCTTTGGATCAAATAAATATAAGAAAAAATTATATTTTTTGTCCTTTAACTTTGTCTGTTTTTTAATTTTTGTCCTTTATCTTTTTTTGTTACATTCTCTGTCCTTTAACCTTTTTTTCCATTCACCTTTTGTCTTTTTTAACAGAATCCGTTAAAATTCACCGTTAAGTCAAGGGTATTTTTGTCTTTTTACTTTTTAAGGATATTTTTTATACTTAAATAAAGAGGGGGATGTATTATGTAAATATCTCTGTTTTCTTTTTCCTTTATATCTCTTTTTTATCATTCACGTGTTCAAAATTCTTTACCGTTCTCGATAATCTCTGTTCACCGTCCGTAAAAGCGGCTAAGAGAGTCGTGTTTTACTTCAAGGAAGCGATCCAGTCGATGTTCAGTGGATCGAAAATCCACCGGCGGAAAAGCTCCGAGGAAGCAATTAACTGGCAACGAAGCCCGCACGGAAGTCCGCTCCGGCGACCGGCGGTGTGAAGAAGCTGCACAGATTTCGGCCAGGAACTGTGGCGTTGAGGGAGATCACAAAGTACCAGAAGAGCACCGAGCTTCTGATCCGAAAACTTCCGTTTCAGAGGCCCGTGAGAGAAATCGGCCAGGATTTCAAAACAGATCTGAGGTTCCAGAGCTCTGCGGTTGCGGCGCTGCAGGAGGCGGCGGAGGCGTACCTTGTTGAACTGTTTGAGGACACGAATATGTGTGCGATTACTGCAAAGAGAGTTACGATTATGTCGAAGGATACGCAGCTTGCGAGGACGATTCGTGGAGAGAGGGCTTAGGGTCTGGCTTATCGGATTATATGAAATGAAACTTGAATTTAGATCTTGTTAATTTACATTTTAGATGTTGTTAGTTGACATTTCAATGGTTGATTGTGGTTTTGCTGTCTCTGATCTTTGAACATTCGTAGCGATTGGCAGCGAGGTTATGGATTGAGGGGTGGTGGTTTTGGGAGGGCAATTTAGTGTTTGGTGGGCGATGATTGCAGAGTTTTTAAGCGTTTGGATGATGAAAAAGTGATGGTGGTGGGGACAACAATGGCTCCAATGGCCATGGATTGATGAACAGAGAAGAGAAATAAACTAGATGGGGGATGAAGGTGATAAAGGGAGGCGGTATCATGAGGAGCCGGGACCCGGTTCCAAAGGGAGTCGGGTGGCTTCCACCGGCTAACCATATCGCGTGTAGCGGTTCCTTGGCCTGGCTCCTCTTTTTTGGTTCTTCACGGTTCCCACAAGCCAGCCTAAGCCGGCCTCTCTTGACCGTTGGAAATGTGACTGTTGGTAACCAACGGCTACCCACCTATTTTTTTTTCTTTAACATTTTAAACATACACTATATATACTCATTCATTTTTTTTATAAAACACACATCTTTCTCTCTACAAACATTTTCTTCATCTCTTTCACTCTACAAAAATGAGTCTTTACGATGAAGAAGACTTTTTTCCACCACCCGAGATTCCGACATCGTCAAGTAGCTCCGATGGTTCGTACCGGAACGCGATGCAGTACTTTAACCTATGTCTTAACGTCATCGAACATGAAGAACAAGAAGAGGTTTCCGCTCCTAAACGGAGGAGACATATTTACCGTGATCGTGAAAACGGTCACCAACGATTGGTGGAACTATATTTCGCCGAAAATCCCCGTTACCACGAGGGAATTTTTAAAGAGCGGTTCCGTATGTCTAAACGTTTGTTTTTGAAGATTGTTGACGACATCACAAACAGTGAGCCGTGGTTCACACACCGTTTGGATGCGACGAAGCGGGAAAGTTTCACACATTTACAAAAGTGCACGGTGGCTATTCGTCAACTCGCATACGGTAACGTTCCTGACGAATATGATGAATCTTTAGATTTTTTTGAAAGAACTACACGTGAATCCCTACACTATTTTTGTAAAGCCATTATTAAGCTTTACAAAGATGAATTTTTGCGTGCACCTACTAGCCATGATATTACTCTTTTATATAATGCCCATTTAGAAAAGCATGGTATTCCGGGTATGATAGGTAGTATCGATTGTACTCATTGGGAGTGGAGGAGTTGTCCTAGAAAGTATAGGGCACAATATCATCGTGGCGATCATAAAAAACCAACAATTTCACTCGAGGCAGTTGCCTCCCAAGATATGTGGTTTTGGCATGCGTTCTTTGGTGTTGCAGGTTCAAACAACGACATCAACGTTCTTAACCAGTCACCTTTGTTCAATAATGAGATGCATGGGGTTGCACCTAGAATGCCATTTGTTTGCAATGGTCGAGAGTACAAACGTGGGTATTACCTTGCGGATGACATATATCCCCCTTGGTCGGTCTTTGTGAAGGCATTTCCACATCCTTTTGAGATTAAAGAGAAGAAAATGAAGAAGATACAAGAGGGGGCTAGAAAAGACGTGGAAAGAGCGTTTGGTCGGTTAAAGGAAAAGTGGGCAATAGTTGATCGAAAGGGTCGTCCAATCAAAAAAGAGCTAATGGAGAACATTGTGTACGCAATCATCATTCTACACAACATGATTCTCAAAGACGATGACCTTGCTATATCACCGGTCCACATTCGAGATCCGCCGGTTAACCGGGTTCTCGACCCGAATGTTATTTTTGAACTGCGAGATAGCGAGACTCATTTTAAACTCAGATTCGATATCACCGAGCACATCCAAAACACAATGGAAGTGTTTTTAACCGAGGAGGAGGTGAACGCAAATACTCAACCCTAGATTTGTATTTTTTTTAATAAAAGTTATAATTTTTATTATTTATAATGAATGTTGTTTAAGTTTGCTAGTGTATCTTTTTAATTAATATTGTTTACTTTTATTATTGTTTATTTTATTAAAAGTGGTTTAAATTAAAAAAAAAACGGATGGCTTGGTCAAGTCACACCACCACCATACCATGTGGTGTGGCTCCACATGGCTTCAATAACACATGATTTGAGTTGGCACAATTTAATTGGTTGGTGAACATGGCTTCACCAAGCCATGCCACCACCATACCTCCTCCCCTAAAGGAGAAAGAAATGGTAGATTTACATAACCAACCCCCTTCTTTATTTAACTATAAAAAATACCTCAAAAGGTAAAAAAACAAAAATACTCTTAACTTAATGGTGGATATTAACGGATTTTGTTAAAAAGTACAAAAGGTGAACGAAGAAAAGTTGAAGGACATAGAGTGTAACAAAAAAAGATAAAAGACAAAAATTAAAAAATAGGCAAAGTTAAAAAACAAAATATGTAATTTTTTCTAAATATAATAATAACGGTTCAAATAAAATAAAAATAATAATTATTAAATGGATAACTTGATGGTGTAACTCTCCAAAATAAAGAAATTCATTCTATTCCTTTCCCCAGCACGAGAAATGGGATTTTAAACTTTCTAATATTATTTTTAGTTATAATATTTTATTATAAAATTAAAGTAAAAGCGGTTTTGTGGAAGGAAAAAAAAAAGAAGCGACAGTTTTGTCAGATTAGGGTTCTTATAATCGACAAACGATCAGAGACCAGAGATTCGTTGTGATTTAAATTCAATTTCAGCTAAAAGATTATTCCTTCGCACCGATTTGTTTATGTATTTACGACTAAATCCATCATTACACAGTATGGAACCTTCATTTCACTTCAATTCCTTATCCAATTTCGTAAATTTCAAATTGACATTCCATTTCAACTTTTCTAATTAAGTAATTATCGACAGTTTTTTAAGCAATTTGATCTGAATTTGATAGATTTGTGCAGATTTTAACTCGAGAGTTGAAAATGGAGTCGGAATTTGAGGATGATTTAGATGAGTTTCGAAGCTGTTGTGGAGACGAGAAGGAATTGGAAGAAATGGTGGATTTAGAGAGGAGGAATAGTGATGATGAACTTGATGAATTTTCTGTTCGAATGTTGTTCAAGGGTGTATCGATTTCGGAGCATGGAGATGGTGTTTTAGGGGTGTCTGGAATTGGGGTAATCATGGAAGGACCTGATGATAAGGTTTCTGTGATTCAGATTCAGAAAAAACTTGAGTTTTTTGTGGATGATGAAGTGGCTGATTATTTAGCTTTAATGGATGGTTTATCTGAGGCAATTCAAAATAACATCAAAAGGGTATATGCATTCACCAATTCCCAGAGGTTATTTGATCAGGTGAGTAACACTAATATTTGTTCTGATGGGTCGGTTTTTAGCGGTGTCAGTTGTGTTGGGTTGCGGGTTGGCTGGTTGAATTGTTTGACTTGTAGTTTTATTTGTGTTAAAAAAATAACCTTTACCCGCATGCAATAGTTGTAAATGTGTTAATCAGGTTCATAGGCCGTAAAACAGGTTAAACGGGTCGGAAACGAGTTAGTGGGTCGACTTGTTTCGTGTTCACTAAAAGAGGTTGGCAGGTTGACCTGTTTAACTAACACAAGTCAACCCGAACGAGCCTAATTTTTTAAACGGGTTAATAATGTTGACCCAAAACATGATTTTTTTTCGTGTCATGTCCATGTTTGTGTTTCAGTCATTTCAAGAATTGCCACCTCTAGTCAGGTTTTACTAACAAGGGAGATTTTATCTAAAAGGTGTAAAAAATACATGGTTTGTTTAAATTTTAGGCATGATGTTCTTAAATTTAAGCATGTTCACAGAATTTTTTTTTTTAAAAAAAAGGACGTTATACATAAAATTTCAGACACCATGTACATTTTATGCTTTTCAAGCAAAAAAAACTTCTTTTTTAGGGTAGCCCAAACCTGGTTTTGTTTATACCTGTTTGATTCTTGTATTATCATCATACTTAAGAGTTAAGAATATGAAATCTTGATATCATGTATTCCACACCATTTGAACAACTATCATTTGGCAGATTACAAATACAGAAATGCTTGAGAATCCACTTCTAATGGCACTAAAGCAAAGAATACTGGAACATGTAAAAAATCTTGAGCATTTTGTCCTAAAGTGTGTTCTTGATGTCAATCTCGAGCGTCCATTGCGTCTGGCTCAAGTGGCAATTGGGGTCGTTCATGATGCCAAAGGCGATCCAACTACAGAAAACTGTTTAATCTGTTGCGAGGATAAACTAGCATGCATGATGGTCACACTGAAATGCTCACACAAATTCTGTTCCCATTGCATAAAGGCTTATGTTGATGAAAAGGTTGGGTTGTCTGAGGTTCCCATTAGGTGCCCGAGCCCGAAGTGCAGATATTACATTTCTACCCCTGAACATAAATCTTTCCTTCCTGTTGGCTCGTTGATTTCGTTAGAGAAAACTCTTTTGGAACCAAATGCTCTTGTGTCTCACAAATTTTACTGTCCTTTTCCTAATTGTGCGGTTCTTCTTGATCCTAGTCCTGATGCAGACTCGACAAATAGTTGTGTCGAGTGCCCTGTTTGTAGACGATTTGTATGTGTGAAATGTGGGGTCGGTTGGCATTCTTCGATTAGTTGTGAGGAGTTTCAGGAGGTCTCAGTGGAGGAGACAGATGCCATTGATGGAGATGTTGCTTTCGATTGTCTTGTTGACAATAGAAGATGGAAACGGTGCCAGATGTGTGAAAGGATGATTGAATTGACACATGGCTGCTATGATTTGGCCTGCTGGTATGATCTTCTTTACTTTGTTTTTAAAATAAGATATTCATATTGGTTATTCCTTGTGAAATATGAACTAATTAAATTCATATCAAGATTAAAAGTATGAGAATTGATGATTAACAGAGAACAAAAACATGTCCATGAACATGATTTTGCTTGTTTAAGTTAAGGTGATAATTCCTTATACGACTAGATATGTGACATGTAAATAATCAAGTTTTGGGTTGTGTTATCTAACTCGTTTAATAAACTGGTTATGTGTTGGGTTAACATGTTTAACTCATGAAATTAACAATCTTGTTTGGGTTGACTTGTGTTACCTGCTTAATTAAATAGGTTGGCCCGTCAACCTGTTTAATTAAATAGGTGGACCTACTAACCTGTTTACAAACTATGTTTTTTTTTCAAACGGCTTATTTTTTTTTATTTTTTTTTGTCACCAATGGGTTACCCTGATTAAATTTTTGTTTAATATTTATTGTCAATTTCATTTGATTTTTATCAAATTTTTGTTGTTTAAAGCAGATTAATTAACAGATTCATTGATCCCACTTCTAAAAAATCTCAAGTTTAAGAATTCATGTAGAAAACTGTTGCATATACCTGTGCAGGTGTGGACACGAGTTCTGCTACTCTTGTGGCGCCGAATATGTAAACAGTCAACCGACATGCGAATGTGCATCTTGGAGCGACGAGGAAGAAGAAGAAAATGACCGACTTACCCTTACCTCTACCACTCTTTCGGACCCTGCCCAAGAATTTGAGGAATGGGCATGGGGGTCTTTTGGTTCACTTTCAAACATGATGGATGCTTACTCTAATCAAGAAAGATCACAACTTGCATTGATTCAACGATTTCTTGCAGGCGGGTTTAGCCTGAGTGACCATCATACGAACCCGTGTGAATCACCATCATCATCATCCTCGTGTGCAGATGATGACACCTCGTATATTGACAGCACAATCAAGGACCTCCATCAGGTTCCGTGGCTCGAGCGGTTTGTTTCTGTTATAAGTGATAATTACTACAATGAATGCAGTCAATGAAGCTGTTTTCGTGGATTTGTCTATTGGAAAAAGTCAAACTGTGATTGCTGCTTTAGATTCTTATTTTGCCATATGTAGGTCGAGTTTATAATGTAAGTTTCCTTGTTAATTGTTTGTTGAAATACAAATGAGGAGGAAAATGGACTATGAAAATCTAAAAAAATATGCTTTTATCGCGTCTTCAATTGATACTCCTACTTCTATTCTCCACCCAAATTTTGCCCCAACATTTAATCTTAATAATGACTTTCGAAATAGACGGCTCTTTACCACTAAACAAGACTTCGTTTTTCTCCCTCCAAATACATCAACAGGCCGTTAGGATGACTGCATGAACAGTATCTTTTTTTCTTTTTCGGGATGTTCACATCTTCACAAACTCTTAAGTAGATCGTCCATGGACCCTGGTAATCCATTGCCAAACGCTCGAAGAAAATGGCACCCTATGAACATGTGTGACACCGACTCAAGCCCGTCTCCACACAGTTTGCACCACTCTCCGATAACAATGACTCCACGTTTGAGAAGAGAGTCCGAAGTAGCAATGCGGTTTCGTTGCTCCTTCCACACAAAGGTGTTGACCTTCAAAGGGAGAAGCTTGCACCACCTAAGAATAAAAGTCGGCCTATACTCCTCCTGCTTGTGCAAAAGCAGCCTCACAGCCTTCACAATTAAACTTTGCACATCAATATTCTTTTTGCCAAGGACTCTACTAACACCCAATATGTTTTTCCAAACCCATGTGAACACTTTTTTTACATGGAAAAAAATCCACTCTACCCCTTGCATGATGGATGCACCGAATAACATTAGCCCATAATATGTCACTTTCAGTTGTGATACGCCATAACCATTTGCATAAAAGGCTAATATTAACGTCCTCAAGCTTAGCGAGCCTAAGACCACCATCTTTTTTTGGCCTACAAACCTCCTCCTTAACCCAATGAATTTTCTTCTTAGCTTCCGATCCACCCCACAAAAAGTTAAATCGGATTCCATAAAATCTCAATAACCTTCTTAGACGCCTTATAGAGAGAAAAGAGATAAGTCGAGAGACTTTCAATGACAAGTGCTTCCATTTCCATCTAGAAAGTCTCCTTTGAAAAACATCAATGACACTTTGCCAACTACTCCTACGATTCATCTTAGCTCGCGCAATCATCCCCATGTAGAAGAAGGGATAAAACACCATCAACACACCTGAGAGCAGCAACCTTGATATGAACCTCCTCTTGATCCACATTGACCCCACACAAGGCACTTTTCTTATAATTAACCTTAAGCCCAGACACAAGGTAAAAGCACCTCAATAACCAGCGGATGTTAACCACATTAGCTTGAGACAAAGAGCCAACGATAATTGCATCGTTGGCGTAGAACAGATGAGAGAGCGTCGGACCTCCTTTCTGAAGCCTAATCCCTTCAAAAATTCCCATCGCAACCGCCTTACACATCAATCAATTTAAAGCCTCCATCACCACAATGAATAAGTAAGGGGAGAGCGGATCCCCTTGCCTCACACCCTTAAAGCATTGCAATTCATTGGTCGGCGAACCGTTAACAAGAACCGAAGACCAAGCCGAAGACAAAACACCCTTTGCCCACAATCTCCATTTTTTCGGGGAATTCATTTGACTCAAGATGTCATCGATGAACTCCCATTCTACGGAATCATAAGATTTCAAGAAGTCTACTTTGTTGCTTTTAGGTGTCCGATTGTCGGATAACATCAACGTTACTAACGAGGTACGTTACTAAGGGTTACACTTTGGGCAACGAACAAGTAGGACAATCAATTATCCTATCACGACTTAATAGTATGTGTTACATCTATAAATGTTTAGTGGAAATATTTATTGACGATGGGATTAACAATATGGTGGACGTTCTATGGGGTGTGAACTACTTCTTGTTTGGGACTTGCTTTTGGACCACGTAACGATTCGTTACTCTGTAACGAGTCGTGATGCCAGTCATGAGACAACGGGTTGTTATCTTTAACGGATCATTACGGAATAGTTCGACATCCGGTTGTATTTATGTGATAAATGCGATTTTGGAAGGCTGGTTATTGTAACTATGAACGAACTTGGAAAACAAGTTAAGTAGGGCCTATAAATAGAGCATAATCTAAAAGCCCTATGTGTTGTTGGTGGATTGAACAAGTTGAAGAAGTTGGAGAGCACTCAAGAGAAAGGAAGCAACAGCCCTAGCCGCCACCTCCCTCCTGTGTTCGACTGAAGCCGGCAACATCGCTACCGCCGTCATTGGGCCACTACCAGTTGTCGTCTACCATCGTCGTTCTCCTTGGTTCCCGGATCCCTCTGAAATGGTATAATCGTTGTAATCTTTTCTAGTTACTATTTAGCTTCGGATTACAAGAGTTGTAAATAGAAACCCTAATCGTGATCAACCATCTAGCGAGGTTGTTCGTTGAACCATCATGTCCCAAATGGTCAATCACGACTAGTTTTTATTTATAGGGGTTGTCTGGATCTCTGGTGGGATCGGTTAAGAACCGTCCTCGTGTACATGATTTTGCATATGACTTGTGCAACAAGTCTATCTCAAAATTTTTAAAATCCATACATGAAAATCCCAACAGTGGTATCATAACCACTTTCAACTCTGTCTAGACAAATAAGATTCAATGTAATAGTTGTATTATCGTTTCCGGCCATGTATCTATGTTTATATTTTTGAAAACTATTAAAGAGTGATGTTTGACAATTCATGGCCAGGCTATGTTTTTAATTGTGATTGTAGTATGCATTCTGAGCCCTATAAGAAAGTTGTATTCGAACAGCGTAAGACCCTTTAATCTGTAACAGGCCGTAATGCACATTCATCGAAATGTCTCGTTAACCCGTAATGGATCGTGATGCAGTTTCTAGTAACGGGTCATTATACCGTAATGTGTCCTAAGTTCCATGTATGTTTATGTTTGTTTTGTGGGTGTGTTTTCTTGTTTGGTTATTTATTTATTTTTCGGGTATATTGCACCCGTGTATGTAATAGTAAGGTTTATGTTATTATTGTAATATTTATAAACCGAACCATGGACCAAGAAGAGGAGACAAAGAACAAAGAAGACAAACTGACATCATTGGAGCTAGTGAGAGCAAGTAGGAGCTAGTAGAAGCAGGAAGACAATGTTAGACATGTGCCATGTTTTATTTTGTTGACCCTGTGACAACTGCAACTTCCCAAGTTAACTCCGTTAAGTCTTTCCGTTAAAAACCGTTAGTTCCATTAGACAAACTCCGTTAGTCACATTACCAGTAGAAATTAATTAATGCTTACCTAGACCGGATACGTCCACGACCTTTGGTTGATCACTGAACCCGACCATATGTGTTATATGATTATTTGCTTATTACCACTGTGTGAAGTTATGCAACATGCTTAATTAATTCCTTGTGAAATTATGTGATTTATCAAGAAAACGTGCTTACCTTACTTAGAATGAAATTTACCCTTTTAAGAAGCCAGCGAAACTACCGAGCGAAACTACAGTTTCGCCCGGTAGCTAAAGCTCTTGGTTTGCTGGACCAGTTTCGCGTGGCCAGCGAAACTGCCAGCGAAATTGCGGGCGAAACTGGCCCCCCTACATATAGAAAACCCAAGCCAACTCTCTCATTTTTACTCACCTCACTCAAAACACACACACATCTGCACTCTCCTACTCCTGTGACTTCTGGCCAGCAGAAAACGACACGAGAAACCGAGATTCCAGCCCCAAGTTTTCACCTTTTTGAGCATAGGAGATCATCCGTGAGTCACATGAACCACCTTTATGCATTTCTTGTATGTTAAACTAAAATGTATGCTTAAAATCCACATGCAACGACTTCTGCTACTGCCATGATGCTTAGGGATGCTAGACTTAACATCAATTCTGTATCTTGCCATGTTAATTTGAAGATCTATGCTAGATAAGGTTACTTTATGTAAAATGTGTTCTTGGTGATTTGATGACTAGAAACCATGTTTTAGGTGCAAAAATTGCTTGTATGATGTTGGTAAATGTTTAGGTATGCTAGATATTGAATTGCATGTGATATAGGACCTGTTAGAAAGATTTTTAGGCAAATTTACGGGTTTTTCTAGCGACTAGCGAAACTGTGCCTTCATCAGGCGAAACTGTGTAGCGAAACTGTGCCTATCTCCCTCTAGCGAAACTAGTCGAGCGAAACTATAGTGTCGCTAGGTAAACTGACCAGACCTGTCCGAGCGAATCTGCTGAGCGAAATTCCCTGAACGAAAGTTCAAACCAGTTTCGGGCGAAACTAGGCTAGCGAAACTGTGCCAACAGTTTCGAGCGAAACTAGCCTAGCGAAACTGTGTCACCGGGTACTGCCTAGCGAAAGTGCTGCCCGTGCACGCAGCGAAACTGCCTAGCGAAACTGCTAGCGAAACTGTGACCAGAATCCAAACTTGTGCAATTTTCTTGAATGTTATGCCATGACCTATTTGATTATGTTATGATAATACATGCTTGACTTCTGATAAATATGAACCCTCGTGTATGATCAACCATCGGTGTCGTGTATCGTTATGTCGTGCCGTATTTTCCAATGTGCTAGTGTTATGGTCTTAGCGGTATAGCCAAAAGTTAAACAACCTAACACCTAAGACCTTAATGTGATTATTAGGTCCTCGTTAACAATCATAACCGGATTTATTTGAAGAATAAGCTGAGCAACCTAAGGTGAGTTCATTACTATATGTTGTTATGTCCTTTCAGGGATGATAACGTGCAGCGGTAAGGTATTTCTTACTAAGTAAACTTTTCCGACCAAATATCATATGTATCATTGAATTGATTGATAAACTAAAAAGTCCTTACATTCGGGCCGTTAATATAGAATAGCTAGGTGATGTTGAGTAGTACTACTGGGGATTGACACCCCCGCCCAGCGGTGCACGGGATGCACCAACCCGACTGGCGGTCGGACTGGGACCAATGTTACCCTACCCTCCGTGGTCTTTCAGGACACGGGAAGGCAAAATCCGTAGGTAATACCTATACATTGTCAGCTTCGGTTGCGAACAATTCAAATGTGCATAACTTAGGCTAGCTACCTACGATATGGAAAACTTACTAGTCTTATGATATTGATTGTGTTTTACCTTTCTTTGATCATAAAATTTTGGTCTACTTGTGACGGGTAGACCGCTTAGTGAACTCACCAGCCTTGGCTGACACTTGATTGTTGAATGCTTTTCAGGTTAGCTTGGAGGATCATGGATGGCACGGGCAGCGGCAGTACTTGTCCTTTGTAAAACCCTTTTTGAAATTGTATTTCAGATACTTTAGTAATCACTTTTGCTAAACTACAACCTTGTAAACTTTTATTGCTTCCGCTGATTTTTGTGAAATGTAAACTCTGATTTATTTAATGTAATACATGACTGTTTACCCCTTTAACTATGGCTTGGTTGTAACTAAAGACTTGGATCCTGGTCTGGATCACACCCCACACGGTTGTACTCCGTTAGTGGAAATTTGGGGGTGTGACAGATTGGTATCAGAGCCATTGGTTACAGCGAATCAGAAAATTTTTAGAAAAGTAAAAATTTCTGAACTGTAACTGTTTTGAAAACTTTGATTACAACAATTCCCGAAAGTACTGCTCCGCGTGTCAAAGGTGATCCTCAACTACAAACCATATCTTGTGTCAGCATAGAAACCTGATTTTTGGTAGAAAATTTTCTTTCCCGAGACTTAGAAATAATTTGTTTCATTTTGAACTAAACAACTTGCCTCATTTTTGTACTAAACAACCTGCCCCCATTTGTTCTAAACAACCTACTCCCATTTGCTCTTAGAACGCTTTGCCTACTTGTTGAATGTATTCATATAACTTGTGCTTATGCGCAATATCACTTGGTATTTAGTGACCTTTTAGTAGCGGGTATGCTGACCCTTGGTAGGTTTACTTTTAGGCATAAATCATGATAATCTAGACTCTAAGACAATGATCCAACATATCCTCAGCTGGAACGATCATACCCTGTTATAGCATGAATAGGAGATGATATAGATCCTATTCGGGTAAGCCACCCAATTTCACAAACCGAGGGCAACCTTATCGAAATACATTAGTAAGAATGCTGTTTAGCCTTGTTTAGGGCAACCTAGTATAGAACCAGATGATCCCTCATGGGATGCTTGTAACTGTGATTGTTACCCTAGAATACCGACACCCCTTTTTCCTTGGTCGGTTTAGACCTTGCATATTAATCGCATGGCTGTTGTGTGATAACTTCGTGTGAATGTGATATTCTCCCTCTTTGTATATATATACCTGTATATGTGTGAATACTCTAACTTAAGTTGGGACATTGTAGCGTGCCCTATCCAAGCTCCTGCAAAACCATTTGCTTATCCAATCGTACCAATGGTAAATTTCAGAATTGAGTGAGCTGTTTATCCTCGCAACCTGTCTCCTTGGAAAATCCTTGTCGGATTACTTTTGATTTAACGACCACATTCTTAATGCTTACCCTTTGAAGCCATGTACTACCCCATCGAACCTGGTAGCTAAAGTAATAGGAACCAGCGTGACCATACAAGGTAAATTACCGTTACGGGTGCACACGTAAATGTAATTTGCAGTGTATGGAAGCCCTGGGGAATTCTACTCGGCAACCTTTCATTCCAAAATTCTATTATATCAACTTCCAAGCTTATGGTCCTCAACCATATTCGTTACGTTATCATACCTGTTCTTATCCTTCCTAGCTATGGCTTCCACCCTATCTGAGCTCCTCTATAAATGCTGGTGCAAGGGCAACCGTAGTAAGACACTTTACCACTCACCTTATCCGACGACGAGATCTCCCCTCGCTGCGAGCGATCCTAACTCACAACTGAGCCTGATCCATCAGTAGCCCTAACCCTACCCCCATGACGTTAAATGCCATAACCATTCTCCAAGCTCCCCACGGTTGCGCAACAACTTCATAAATGCAAACCCGATGAAACCCGACGATTATGCTTTGAACATTGGAACCAACCTTTCTGCAGGAAAATCTTGTGGAGTTTTCCTCTCTCGACTAGTAACCCCTGATACGCCCGAATGAGTCAAATTCGCTGTCCATAGCCTCGTCGCGACCTCACGCACTTTATGCCCCGCTACAAATACGATCTCACTCGACGGAGCAGCATTGGTCAACAACTTCCTGAACCCGTACGATCTGCTTCATTTTCACCACCCGATTTATTTGTGAACTTGATTTTCAGCGAATCTTCTTCTCTCTTACCTGGTGTGGCTTGGATGATCTTCAAGCCAGGAGCCGTCGCGGCTAGCTAACCTCATCGATGACACTTCCATGCCCCTTATTGTTTTCAAGCGCCCCCGTACGACAAACTTTGACACCCGACACTCGGCAACAGTGTGCTAGGAAAGTCTGCAATATTATATATTGATACCCATTGTTCATATTCCTTGTCTCCAGAAAACTTACATTGGTAACCCCCGCTCTATAGTGACCGAGCGAATAACTGACCCGAACCTTGTGATTGGATGAAGACATGTTTGAATCAACCCTATGTGCGTCGAGCTACGCAAGGATCACTAAGTACCCGATATTTTCACATCTTACACACAACATGACTTTTCGATACGCAGTAGACCTCGCGAAACCTTAACTACAATTCGTATATACACTCATTGAAAGCCAGGTAGTATTTAAATTCGTCGGCACTTGGTGTTTCGGAAACCCACTCTTATTACTCGTTTACACCTTTACTTACTCTTGAGGGCCGACACAAACTGATTTCTTACATGAAACTTATCCTACTGTACGGTACAACCGTTGACACACTCGCGTTTATATCGGTCGACCCAAATCGTTTTCTCCGGGTTCGCGTCAATTGTGCCGGATGACTCTCTTCGAAACGTATAGTTGCAACTACCCTACACTAGCTACCTCGCCCTTCATCCTGAGTCTGTATTCCCATACTTGGTATCATTCATGCTTCTGCAGGGAACCTTTCGGTCATTAGAACGTCACCCTTATTTTGAATCCTTACCGGAGGGTAATATGCGTAACGATTTATCCCATGTGGGCGAACCCCATTTTAAACCTAAACGTGAAAGACTACCTTATCTTTTGAATCCACTTTAGAAACTCAAATCATATTCACGTTGCGTCCGCTAAACCTTTAATAATCCTCACCATAGACGAAGACCCCACCGATCGAAAACGTGGAAAAACCTTTTTGTTGCAAAATTCAAAATTTTCACATGATTGCATGGTTTCAAATCTTTATCTCCCAGTCAACTCAAAGGCATTGGGGAAAAACGTAAGATACCTTATTTTCAATTATATTATCTAACAAGATTTGTCAAATAGCCAGGAATGGCAAGGAAACTGGTGCACCCTCAACGTGCTGATAGTGTGGTGGGTTAGCTGCGGTACACCCTATACATAAGCACTGTCGGCATGTGGGAGGTGAGATCAGTGCTGAACCACAGATTTACCTTGTAAGCATAGACAAAAAAAAAACCTTATTTTGAGAAACTTCGTTTAATGGGACAGTGCCCACAATAAAGCAAAATTTATGTTACTCCATTGTAATTTCACATGTCCCTCATACATATTTTTCACTAGAAGAGACATGCACAATTTAATCCAATAAAACCTATTGTTTTCCAACTCTCTAGGTTGAGAGAAAATCTCCTGATATAAATTGCTTACTAAGGGTCAAATGTAGGTTAATACCTAGAGCAACAAAACAACGTTTTCACAACTCAAGCTTTGTATTATAAAAGACAAATCACATGTTCTTTGGAACAACCCTGTGACTTTTTCAAGACCCTTATCAACGTTTACTCGTCCCAGATCCACACTCGTCTTGGTTCACCATGGAAATTGGTGAAGTGTTTCAATCGGCCCTCTAGTTATTGCATTTCTGACATACCACTACTCGTTGACCTCGCGTACGCCTAAATTGTCACCGGCTTGGTGAAGCCGAGCACTTCTTTATGAGATTACCACATTCACTCGCGATGCTATTGGTACCGTGATGCCCTGTAGCATCATCTGTCTATACCCTTCTTGCGAACTGTAAGAATCACCCAACCTTAGCCAAATTCAAAGATGCATATCCACCCTCCAGATACGTTAACGTTCGAACCTTTTAGCAACACTTCTTGCCTCTATCGTGTCATTTGACACAATACTTTCTGTTATCTTATTGGATACTATAGCTGAAGACTACTCGGACATATGGTCAATTCGTCATATGAAATACTTCGATTTCGGATACGGTGTCATCGTGACACTTGTTAAACCTAACCATGCGATGCGATTCAACTCACTCATGAAAACGTTCGTTATAGAAAATCACTCTTCATACGATTATGCGAAATGTTCATTCGATGCTTTTTAATTATATATATATCCGTTAAACGGTTAGCACTGCGACAATTTTCGGGACGAAAATTCTTTAACATGGGGAGGCTGTGACAACTGCAACTTCCCAAGTTAACTCCGTTAAGTCTTTCCGTTAAAAACCGTTAGTTCCATTAGACAAACTCCGTTAGTCACATTACCAGTAGAAATTAATTAATGCTTACCTAGACCGGATACGTCCACGACCTTTGGTTGATCACCGAACCCGACCATATGTGTTATATGATTATTTGCTTATTACCACTGTGTGAAGTTATGCAACATGCTTAATTAATTCCTTGTGAAATTATGTGATTTATCAAGAAAACGTGCTTACCTTACTTAGAATGAAATTTACCCTTTTAAGAAGCCAGCGAAACTACCGAGCGAAACTACAGTTTCGCCCGGTAGCTAAAGCTCTTGGTTTGCTGGACCAGTTTCGCGTGGCCAGCGAAACTGCCAGCGAAATTGCGGGCGAAACTGGCCCCCCTACATATAGAAAACCCAAGCCAACTCTCTCATTTTTACTCACCTCACTCAAAACACACACACATCTGCACTCTCCTACTCCTGTGACTTCTGGCCAGCAGAAAACGACACGAGAAACCGAGATTCCAGCCCCAAGTTTTCACCTTTTTGAGCATAGGAGATCATCCGTGAGTCACATGAACCACCTTTATGCATTTCTTGTATGTTAAACTAAAATGTATGCTTAAAATCCACATGCAACGACTTCTGCTACTGCCATGATGCTTAGGGATGCTAGACTTAACATCAATTCTGTATCTTGCCATGTTAATTTGAAGATCTATGCTAGATAAGGTTACTTTATGTAAAATGTGTTCTTGGTGATTTGATGACTAGAAACCATGTTTTAGGTGCAAAAATTGCTTGTATGATGTTGGTAAATGTTTAGGTATGCTAGATATTGAATTGCATGTGATATAGGACCTGTTAGAAAGATTTTTAGGCAAATTTACGGGTTTTTCTAGCGACTAGCGAAACTGTGCCTTCATCAGGCGAAACTGTGTAGCGAAACTGTGCCTATCGCCCTCTAGCGAAACTAGTCGAGCGAAACTATAGTGTCGCTAGGTAAACTGACCAGACCTGTCCGAGCGAATCTGCTGAGCGAAATTCCCTAAACGAAAGTTCAAACCAGTTTCGGGCGAAACTAGGCTAGCGAAACTGTGCCAACAGTTTCGAGCGAAACTAGCCTAGCGAAACTGTGTCACCGGGTACTGCCTAGCGAAAGTGCTGCCCGTGCACGCAGCGAAACTGCCTAGCGAAACTGCTAGCGAAACTGTGACTAGAATCCAAACTTGTGCAATTTTCTTGAATGTTATGCCATGACCTATTTGATTATGTTATGATAATACATGCTTGACTTCTGATAAATATGAACCCTCGTGTATGATCAACCATCGGTGTCGTGTATCGTTATGTCGTGCCGTATTTTCCAATGTGCTAGTGTTATGGTCTTAGCGGTATAGCCAAAAGTTAAACAACCTAACACCTAAGACCTTAATGTGATTATTAGGTCCTCGTTAACAATCATAACCGGATTTATTTGAAGAATAAGCTGAGCAACCTAAGGTGAGTTCATTACTATATGTTGTTATGTCCTTTCAGGGATGATAACGTGCAGCGGTAAGGTATTTCTTACTAAGTAAACTTTTCCGACCAAATATCATATGTATCATTGAATTGATTGATAAACTAAAAAGTCCTTACATTCGGGCCGTTAATATAGAATAGCTAGGTGATGTTGAGTAGTACTACTGGGGATTGACACCCCCGCCCAGCGGTGCACGGGATGCACCAACCCGACTGGCGGTCGGACTGGGACCAATGTTACCCTACCCTCCGTGGTCTTTCAGGACACGGGAAGGCAAAATCCGTAGGTAATACCTATACATTGTCAGCTTCGGTTGCGAACAATTCAAATGTGCATAACTTAGGCTAGCTACCTACGATATGGAAAACTTACTAGTCTTATGATATTGATTGTGTTTTACCTTTCTTTGATCATAAAATTTTGGTCTACTTGTGACGGGTAGACCGCTTAGTGAACTCACCAGCCTTGGCTGACACTTGATTGTTGAATGCTTTTCAGGTTAGCTTGGAGGATCATGGATGGCACGGGCAGCGGCAGTACTTGTCCTTTGTAAAACCCTTTTTGAAATTGTATTTCAGATACTTTAGTAATCACTTTTGCTAAACTACAACCTTGTAAACTTTTATTGCTTCCGCTGATTTTTGTGAAATGTAAACTCTGATTTATTTAATGTAATACATGACTGTTTACCCCTTTAACTATGGCTTGGTTGTAACTAAAGACTTGGATCCTGGTCTGGATCACACCCCACACGGTTGTACTCCGTTAGTGGAAATTTGGGGGTGTGACAGACCCTATTCGGTTTCGTTCATTGGCACGGACGGAATCGAAGACTCATTAAGGCTCAAGTGCATACTATCTTGTTTTTGTTGTGAATGCATGTGATTGTATATCACGACATAGGCCATTAGATCATAATTTTAAAACGAAAATTAATAAAAGATGTTTTATTAGAGTTTCAAAAAGTA
Source organism: Deinandra increscens subsp. villosa (assembly GCA_039602395.1). Classification (NCBI taxonomy): domain Eukaryota; kingdom Viridiplantae; phylum Streptophyta; class Magnoliopsida; order Asterales; family Asteraceae; genus Deinandra; species Deinandra increscens. The sequence continues at coordinate 21,269,227 of JBCNJP010000015.1, forward strand.
TATTAAATAATCAGTTTATTTAATGAAATCGGTTTCTTCAAGTAAAATTGAATAGTTCAATTTTATGAAAACCACAATTAATAAAAGTTATTAAAATCGGTTCGCGAAACGACCCACTTAGTTTTACCTAGGTTATTTAAAACTTAGTCGGTCGAGTGATTGAAAGGAGTTTCAAGTCATCACGAACCAAGTAAAATTAAGTTTTACAAAATTTATGGACGACTTACGTCATGCACTAAGCCGTACATAGATACTTTAAATACCCGAAATGGTAAATTTAAAATTTGCAACCCAATTCAAATCAATATTTCTACGCCACCCTGAACTAAGGACACTCGAACTGATCTATCCGAACCCCCTGTGTTTGTGCTGACCTTGTATCGGGGCTTACGGTATTGGTTACAGGTAGAACCACAATTTCCATGTCACATGGGTCGGCTCTACGATTTTAGTTCAAGGACAACTATCACTTATAGAACAAGTTTTATAAGTGGGCGTAGTTGGGAATAACGTATCTGTCACACCCCCAATTTCCACCTAACGGAGTATAACCGCGTGGGGGTATGATCCAGACCAGGATCCCAGACTTCAGTTACAAACAAACCACAACAGAGTGATAATAGGTAATAGAAAGCTTTAGATTACAGACCAAAAGGAGTTAACACTTAAGCGGAAGCATAAAACAAGTTCACAGTTATGGTTTTTACAAAATGACTTGTTTAGATGATTGAAAATACAGATTTCAATCCAAAAGCATAATTCAGTACTGCCGCTGCCCGTGCCCACGATGATCCTCCTAGCGACCTGAAAAGCATTCAACAATCAAGTGTCAGCCAAGGCTGGTGAGTTCACTAAGCGGTCTACCCGTCACAAGTAGACCTAAATTTTTATGATCGAAGACAGGTACAACACAATCAATATCATAAGACCCCTGTAAAATTTTCCATATCGTAGGTAGCTAGCCTAATTTATGCACATTTGAATTGTTCGCAACCGAAGCTGACAATGTATAGGGATTACCTACGGATTTGCCTTCCTGTGTCCTGAAAGACCACGGAGGGTAGGCTAACATTGGTCCCAGTCCGACCTCCAGTCGGGTTGGTGCATCACGTGCACCGCTGGGCGGGGGTGTCAATCCCCAGTAGTACTACTCAACATCACCTAGCTATTCTATATTAACGGTCCGAATGTAAGGACTTTTGAAGTTTAACAATCAATTCAATGATACATATGATATTTGGTCGGAAAAGTTTACTTAGTAAGAAATACCTTACCGTTGCGCGTTATCGTCCTTGAATGGACATGGCAACATATATTAATGAACTCACCTGAGGGGGCACTGGTACTCAGCCAAAAGAAGCAATAGGTTGGTCACAATCAACCTAATCGGGCAAATATGACCTAAACGGGTTAGGAGGTGTCGCGAGGACTAAAATAGCAATCTTAGCTCCTAAACATGTTTCATATAGCCACACAAGTCAAACAAAGCACACACAAGTCTCATATTGAGAGAAATTCAAGGATTTGCAATTTTGGTCAAAGTTGACTTGGAAAGTCAACTCCAACTCTCATACTAGTAGCATAGTCAAAATCTAGATACTTAGGAGTTAGGATCTTAAATTTTGCAGGCTTAAACTACTTGTTAAACATGACTTGTTGCAAAAAGAATCAATCGAAAACATCAAATAACGAAGAAGTTATGCACCTTGCAAGTTGACCCATTTAGCATATAGTTAACTAGTTTATGAAAATTTGAAATGAGCATAACTCACTCAATTTTTGGGTTTAAGACCTCAAACGCTCCAGATCCTACAGTTTATATATAACCAACAATTCCAAATAGCAAACGCCCCAATATACTAAGGTTTACATGTCCGACCCGTTTGGAAAGTCCACTTTTTAAGTTTTCTAACAGCTTTGCATACCAGTTTTGTAACAGCAGTTTGGGTGGCCAAACGAAGGCTTTAGAAGGCGTATAAATAGCCGTTATAAAGCTAAGACATCCTAGTTTATCATGCAAAAAGAACCAACCAATTTTGATTAAAAATGACCAAGTTATGGCCGTCACAAGTTGACCAAAAAATCTAGTCAAAGCTGTTAGGAATTTGTTGTTTACCAAAAACTCAAAACTCAACTCTTATGTTACCTAAAGACCATGAATCATACCCCAACACAATTACAAGCACATTAGCACATGAATTCTGGTTCTAACAAGTTTATAGCATATTCACACCAAAACCATAGCAATTTCCCATTTCCAAGTTAACATACAAGCTTATTGCATACTATCTCTATACCCAAACACCCACTAGAACTCAAGAACACATATAACACAAATCAACCCCCAATTTCCAGGTTTAAAACCCTCCCACAAATCTGTCCCAAATTAGGAACTATCATTTCCTAACCTAATTCAAGTTTCATAAGCACAAAAGCACATCATTTAGCACCCAAACTCAAGAAAACACACATGCAACATCTAATTTCGAAATTGTAAAAACTAGGGCTTACAATGTTGAGAAAAATCGCAGATTTGGGGAAGAGGGAAGGGAGAAGAAGCTGGTCCAGAGGTTGTGGAAGCTTGTAGTGGCTTAACATTCTAGCAAATCACCTCCTTAAGCTTGATTTTCTCCGAAATTCGCTATGTATGTGTGTTTGTGTGTGAATCGCGATTTTGAGGGAAGAAGGGGGGAATGAGTGCGTGACAATGGAGGTGGGGAGGGATGAGGGCAGATTTGTTTAAAAGGGGAAATTACATAATTGGCCCCTTCTAATTTGGTTCTTAACATAACTAGCATAAAACTTGATTAAATGAGGTTTTTAACTAAAATTTTTAAAACAAGCATTCTAATAATGTTTCTAAACATTTTTAACTTATCTAACATGCTAGATTTAGTCGGGATATGATAAAGTTAATATTTACCCACAAAAATTAAATTTCGCGCGAAGTCCCGGTTTTACCCGAAAACGCGAAATTTTCAAGTAACACTTAATATCATGCCACGAATTCACAAAACAAGTTATCAACATCATTTAGTACGTAATCATGAATAACATACAATAAATCACGTAACGGGTCTCGGTTTGGCTAACGGAACTAACGGCACTTAACGGAAAAAGTTAACGGAGTTAACTCGGGAAGTGACGGTTGTCACAGCCTCCCCATGTTAAAGAATTTTCGTCCCGAAAATTAGCTAGTACCTTGGGTTGAAGCGGAGGCTTGATCGAACAGGTGTGGATATTTCTTTCGCATCTGGTCTTCTCGTTCCCATGTGAACTCCGGTCCACGTTTCGATTGCCATCTAACTTTGACAATTGGGATCTTGCTACGCTTTAGCGTTTTCTGCTCACGTCCCATAATCTCCACAGGTTGTTCTACAAATCGGAGCTGTTTGTCGATGTGGAGTTCTTCTAATGGAATTATTAAAGTATCATCCGCCAGACACTTTTTCAAGTTGGAAACGTGAAACACATTATGCACCCCGTCTAATTCTGGTGGCAAGTCCAACCGATAGGCCACCGTCCCAATCTTCTCGGTTATCAGGAAAGGTCCTATGTAGCGAGGGTTCAACTTCCCGCGCTTTCCAAAACGCACAACACCTTTCCAAGGCGAGACTTTCAACAGTACACGGTCGCCCACCTCGAATTCTAATGGCCTTCTACGTTTGTCTGCATAACTCTTTTGTCGGTCTCTCGCGGCCTTCATACGGTTTCTGATTTGCACAATTCTTTCTGTCGTTTCATACACCATCTCGGGTCCAGTAAGTTGACTATCACCGATTTCAGCCCAACAGACCGGTGATCTACACTTTCGTCCATAGAGAGCCTCAAAGGGAGCGGCTCCAATACTGGAATGGTAGCTGTTGTTGTAGGAGAATTCGACCAATGCCAAGTGGGTTTCCCAGTTCTTTCCAAAATCCATTACACACGCTCGGAGCATATCCTCGAGGGTCTGGATTGTGCGTTCGGTCTGGCCGTCTGTTTGCGGATGGTATGCGGTACTCATATCCAAACGAGTACCTAAAGCTGATTGCAATGATCTCCAAAAGTGTGAAGCAAATCTGGGGTCTCGATCGGAGATAATAGACAAGGGTACTCCGTGGAGCTTGACGATCTCGTCAATGTAGATTTGTTCTAGCTTGTCAGTCTTGTCATTTTCCTTGAGGGCTATGAAATGAGCGGATTTTGTTAGTCTATCCACAATGACCCAAATCATGTCATTTCCACGAGGCGTACGGGGCAGTCCCGTGATGAAATCCATGGATATTTCCTCCCACTTCCATTCGGGAATCGTCGGTTGCTGCAGTAATCCTGGAGGCTTACGATGTTCTGCTTTGACCTTCGAGCATGTTAAACACTTGCTGACATAGGTAGCAATGTCAGCTTTCATCTTGGGCCACCAGTATAGTCCTTTCAGGTCTTGGTACATTTTATCCGAACCGGGATGGACCGAATATCGAGATTTGTGAGCTTCGTCCATTACCAGCTCTCGAAGATTTCCGTGAAGGGGCACCCAAATGCGATCCTTATAGTAACGTATTCTGTCAGACTTAACTTCTGAAGTTCCATCCACACCGTTTAAAGATTCTGCCTCATAGTTTTCCTCTTTCAAAGCTTCCTTCTGGGCAGCCCGAATTCTATCCGGTAACCCAGCATGGATCGTGAGTTGTAGAGCTCGAACCCTTCTAGGTTTCGCATGCTCTTTTCTGCTTAATGCGTCGACCACAACGTTGGCCTTTCCCGGGTGATACTTTATTGCCAAGTCGTAGTCGTTAAGCACCTCGATCCACCTACGCTGTCTCATGTTGAGATCTTTTTGTCCCATTATATGCTGGAGGCTTTTATGATCGGTGAATATCGTGCATTTGGTACCGTACAGGTAGTGCCTCCAAAACTTTAAGGCAAATACAACAGCTCCTAACTCCAGATCATGCGTTGTGTAATTCTGTTCGTGAGACTTTAACTGTCTCGACCCGTAAGCGATGACTTTACCTCTTTGCATTAAAACACATCCAAGTCCTTGGAGAGAAGCGTCACAATAGACCTCGAAGTCGTCAACACCATCTGGTAGAGATAATACAGGCGCGGTACAAAGTTTTTCTTTCAAAGTCTGAAAAGCCGCTTCTTCTTTCTCACCCCATCGGTACTGAACGCCTTTATGCGTGAGAGCGGTTAGCGGTTGGGCTATCTGAGAGAATCCCTGGATGAAACGACGGTAGTAACCCGCTAACCCTAGAAATTGTCGAATTTCCGTTGGTGCTCGTGGTGTAGACCAATTCTTGATCGCCTCTACTTTGGCTGGGTCAACGTGAATACCTTGCTCGTTGACAATGTGGCCCAGAAATTGAACTTCTCGGATCTAGAAGTCACATTTGGAGAATTTGGCGTAGAGTTGCTCCTTCCTTAACAACTCTAGTACTAATCGCAGGTGTTCCTCATGCTCTTATTTCGTCCTTGAGTAAACGAGTATGTCGTTGATGAAAACAATTACGAACTGATCTAGGTAAGGTTTGCAAACGCGGTTCATGAGGTCCATGAACACCGCCGGTGCGTTCGTTAAGCCGAAAGGCATGACTAGGAACTCGTAATGACCGTAGCGTGTTCTGAAAGCCGTCTTTGAAATGTCCTCCTCGCGGACCCTAAGCTGATGATACCCGGACCTTAAGTCGATTTTTGAGAAGTAACTGGATCCTTGCAGTTGGTCAAAGAGGTCGTCGATCCGAGGGAGGGGATACCGGTTCTTAATAGTGACTTTGTTGAGCTCGCGGTAATCAATGCACATCCTGAACGTCCCATCTTTCTTTTTGACGAATAAAACTGGCGCGCCCCATGGCGATGAGCTAGGCCTGATGAAACCTTTATCTAACAGCTCTTGCAGTTGAATGGATAACTCGTGTAATTCGTTCACCGCCAAACGATACGGAGCTCGGGCAATCGGAGCTGCACCGGGAACGAGATCGATTCCGAATTCGACTTGTCGATGAGGAGGTAGACCGGGTAATTCTTCCGGGAATACATCGTGGAAATCGCGAACTATCGGAAAATCTTCAATTTTCTTCTCTACGAGGTTTTGATCCGTAACCGTTGCCAGAACGGCCATGTGCCCTTTCCGAAGATATTTTTGTGCCTTGAGGTATGATATGATTCCGGAGACAGTACCTCCCTTCTCACCCTGAATCGAGAGTACTTCTCCGTTTGCGAAGGGTATACGTATGACTTTCTCTCGGCAGACGAGTTCTGCGTGGTGCATGGACAACCAGTCCATACCAATTATTACGTCGAAGCTACCGATTGTAAAAGGCATCAAATCTATGTCGAACTTATGACCTGAGAGTTCTAAGGTACAATCCTTGACTATATGTGTTGCATCAATAAGTTTACCGTTAGCTAGTTCAACAGTGTATTTAGCTCCTAGGGGTTCCGTCTTGGCCTTTATCAATTTGTAAAACTTAGTCGTAATGAAACTTTTCTCGGCACCCGAATCAAATAAAACATTTGCAAAGTAGTTGTTGAGGAGAAACTTACCGGTAATCACATTAGCGTCATCCTTCGCTTCATCGGAACCCATGACAAACGCACGTCCGCGACCACCATTTCCCCCGTTACCATTACCACCACCATTGTTGTTGTTGTTGTTGTTATTGTTGGCACCTTTCTTCAACTGAGGGCAGTCTTTCTTCAAGTGCCCAGGTTTCCCGCACTCATAACACCCACGGGGGCCTTCAGTGTTCTGCTTGGCCCGGTTGAGTAGTTCACCCCGACAATTCTTGGCAAGATGCCCCGATTTTCCACATCTCTCACAGACTGGCCGGCTACATTCACCATTGTGAAGCTTGCTACACTTGCTGCAGTAGGGTAACTTTCCTTTATACCCGCTAGCGCCTTGCCCGCTGCTACCTTGGCGGTTTTGGTTGTTGCCACCACCGGTATTCCCATGGCTCCCCTTGGAGTTGTCAATTTTCCTGTTCTGATTCTGGGAGTTTGAAGACCTCCCAGTGTTGTTGCCAGGAGTTGCAGGGTTGCTCAACTCTTCCTCTCGCTGCCTTTTCCCGTCTAGAGCCACCTTTGGGACTTTCCTTGGTGGCAATAGCCCTTGGGCCACGGCCTGATCAGTTAACTTGTGCGCCAGTCGGATGGCCTGTCGCACATAAACGGGAGTAGATGCTGTCACCATTCCTTTGATCTGTGGGGCCAGCCCTTCCACATACAGCTCAATCCGCTTATATTTTGCATCCACCATTGTTGGGCAGAGTCGGGAATATGCTTGGTAGCGGGTGGTATATTCCTCTATCTCGGAACCCTCCATCTTGGAGCTTGCAAACTCGACCTCTAATCTTCGAACTTGGTCACGAGGACAATATTCCTCCATGAGAGCTTCTTTGAGTTCCTGCCATGTCATGGCGTTAGCTTCATTCAGTCCCAACATCTGAATCTGAGAATTCCACCAAGTTAGCGCGGAATCCTCCAAAGTGCCAGTGGCATACTTCACCCGGTCCCCATCCGGGCAGTTACACATCGCAAAGACTTTCTCGGACTTCTAGATCCATCTAAGTAGGCCCACAGCACCTTCGTCACCCTTAAATACCATTGGCTTGCAATCCATGTAGGCTTTGAATGAACATTGAGGCGGTTGACCTTGGAAATGTTGCTGAGCGGCTGCTAGGGCTGCTGCAACTCCTTGATTAATCATGTTCTGAACCTGTGCGGCAGTGAAGGTTCCTTGGTTGGTTTCGGGATCTCTCCGTGGAGGCATGATTTCTAGCAAATCAATGCAAAACTTCCAAAGGTTAGTATACCCAATACTAGAAAGTTGCCAAGTTCCGTTAGGTGTTGCATACAAGTACAATTCACATAAAACATTCATTTACATGAACAGTGCATTCTAAGTTGTAACGCGGTAGTAATAGTGTTAAAAACATGTAAACACGTTGTACGAGTTATGTTTGCATCACAGACTAATAGCAATATTATATCAGTCATGCAAGTTGGCTAAGAAGAATTTACCAAGTTTGGTTATTGTCTAATGTTGGTTTGGCTTGATTTGCATTTGGGGGGGTCAAATCGTTAAGCACAAAGAAAGCCAGATCGTTAAGACCAATCCCATGCAAATCGTTAAGAACAAATCAGGTCAAGTTGTTAAGAACAAATCAGGTCAGATCTTTAAGAACAAATCAGGTCAGATCTTTAAGAACAAATTCAGGTCAGATCTGTAAGAACAAATTCAGGTCAGATCTTTAAGAACAAAAGGGACCAAATTGTTAAGAGGAAATACAAAATCAAGGAAATTATTTCTAAGTCTCGGGAAAGAAAAATTTCTACCAAAAATCAAGTTCTCATACTAACACGAGGCAGGAATTTCTAAATGAGGATCACCTTTGGCACGCGGAGCAGTACTTTTGAGAAGTGTTGTAACTGAAGTTTTCAAAATAGTTACAGTTCAGAAAATTTTAATTTTCCTTAAAAATGTTCTGATTCGCTGTAATCGAGGGCTCTGATACCAATCTGTCACACCCCCAATTTCCACCTAACGGAGTATAACCGCGTGGGGGTATGATCCAGACCAGGATCCCAGACTTCAGTTACAAACAAACCACAACAGAGTGATAATAGGTAATAGAAAGCTTTAGATTACAGACCAAAAGGAGTTAACAGTTAAGCGGAAGCATAAAACAAGTTCACAGTTATGGTTTTTACAAAATGACTTGTTTAGATGATTGAAAATACAGATTTCAATCCAAAAGCATAATTCAGTACTGCCGCTGCCCGTGCCCACGATGATCCTCCTAGCGACCTGAAAAGCATTCAACAATCAAGTGTCAGCCAAGGCTGGTGAGTTCACTAAGCGGTCTACCCGTCACAAGTAGACCTAAATTTTTATGATCGAAGACAGGTACAACACAATCAATATCATAAGACCTGTAAAATTTTCCATATCGTAGGTAGCTAGCCTAATTTATGCACATTTGAATTGTTCGCAACCGAAGCTGACAATGTATAGGGATTACCTACGGATTTGCCTTCCTGTGTCCTGAAAGACCACGGAGGGTAGGCTAACATTGGTCCCAGTCCGACCTCCAGTCGGGTTGGTGCATCACGTGCACCGCTGGGCGGGGGTGTCAATCCCCAGTAGTACTACTCAACATCACCTAGCTATTCTATATTAACGGTCCGAATGTAAGGACTTTTGAAGTTTAACAATCAATTCAATGATACATATGATATTTGGTCGGAAAAGTTTACTTAGTAAGAAATACCTTACCGTTGCGCGTTATCGTCCTTGAATGGACATCGCAACATATATTAATGAACTCACCTGAGGGGGCACTGGTACTCAGCCAAAAGAAGCAATAGGTTGGTCACAATTAACCTAATCGGGCAAATATGACCTAAACGGGTTAGGAGGTGTCGCGAGGACTAAAATAGCAATCTTAGCTCCTAAACATGTTTCATATAGCCACACAAGTCAAACAAAGCACACACAAGTCTCATATTGAGAGAAATTCAAGGATTTGCAATTTTGGTCAAAGTTGACTTGGAAAGTCAACTCCAACTCTCATACTAGTAGCATAGTCAAAATCTAGATACTTAGGAGTTAGGATCTTAAATTTTGCAGGCTTAAACTACTTGTTAAACATGACTTGTTGCAAAAAGAATCAATCGAAAACATCAAATAACGAAGAAGTTATGCACCTTGCAAGTTGACCCATTTAGCATATAGTTAACTAGTTTATGAAAATTTGAAATGAGCATAACTCACTCAATTTTTGGGTTTAAGACCTCAAACGCTCCAGATCCTACAGTTTATATATAACCAACAATTCCAAATAGCAAACGCCCCAATATACTAAGGTTGACATGTCCGACCCGTTTGGAAAGTCCACTTTTTAAGTTTTCTAACAGCTTTGCATACCAGTTTTGTAACAGCAGTTTGGGTGGCCAAACGAAGGCTTTAGAAGGCGTATAAATAGCCGTTATAAAGCTAAGACATCCTAGTTTATCATGCAAAAAGAACCAACCAATTTAGATTAAAAATGACCAAGTTATGGCCGTCACAAGTTGACCAAAAAATCTAGTCAAAGCTGTTAGGAATTTGTTGTTTACCAAAAACTCAAAACTCAACTCTTATGCTACCTAAAGACCATGAATCATACCCCAACACAATTACAAGCACATTAGCACATGAATTCTGGTTCTAACAAGTCTATAGCATATTCACACCAAAACCATAGCAATTTCTCCATTTCCAAGTTAACATACAAGCTTATTGCATACTATCTCTATACCCAAACACCCACTAGAACTCAAGAACACATATAACACAAATCAACCCCCAATTTCCAGGTTTAAAACCCTCCCACAAATCTGTCCCAAATTAGGAACTATCATTTCCTAACCTAATTCAAGTTTCATAAGCACAAAAGTACATCATTTAGCACCCAAACTCAAGAAAACACACATGCAACATCTAATTTCGAAATTGTAAAAACTAGGGCTTACAATGTTGAGAAAAACCGTAGATTTGGGGAAGAGGGAAGGGAGAAGAAGCTGGTCCAGAGGTTGTGGAAGCTTGTAGTGGCTTAACCTTCTAGCAAATCACCTCCTTAAGCTTGATTTTCTCCGAAATTCGCTATGTATGTGTGTTTGTGTGTGAATCGCGATGTTGAGGGAAGAAGGGGGGAATGAGTGCGTGACAATGGAGGTGGGGAGGGATGAGGGCAGATTTGTTTAAAAGGGGAAATTACATAATTGGCCCCTTCTAATTTGGTTCTTAACATAACTAGCATAAAACTTGATTAAATGAGGTTTTTAACTAAAATTTTTAAAACAAGCATTCTAATAATGTTTCTAAACATTTTTAACTTATCTAACATGCTAGATTTAGTCGGGATATGATAAAGTTAATATTTACCCACAAAAATTAAATTTCGCGCGAAGTCCCGGTTTTACCCGAAAACGCGAAATTTTCAAGTAACACTTAATATCATGCCACGAATTCACAAAACAAGTTATCAACATCATTTAGTACGTAATCATGAATAACATACAATAAATCACGTAACGGGTCTCGGTTTGGCTAACGGAACTAACGGCACTTAACGGAAAAAGTTAACGGAGTTAACTCGGGAAGTGACGGTTGTCACAGTATCGCTTGACAACACTCGTCAAGTTTTCTCAAAACGAGAGTTGTGTAGTGGACACAATCGATAATCGTTACCCACCTGTGTAACCTGGCCGTTGAAGAGAGCTAAGCCATTCTACAGAGCTAAGGCCAAGCAGACCCTAATCATAGTTTTTGTTTTCTTGGGTCAAAATTAATTAGGTTTTTTCTGCATGGAAATTACTAAAATATGTTCTTGTTTTTCTTTTAGATCTTTTAGATGTCAACTAGTAAATCTGATCCCACTAATCATCCCTCCATGTTCTCGGTTAAGTCCATCCTTGAGAAGGAAAAACTTAATGAAACCGACTTCATGGATTGGTATCAAAACCTGAGAATTATTCTCACTGCCGAAAAGAATTTTATATTCTTGAGAATCCAATCCCTGAAGAACCCGTCGTACGCTCTAGTGCCGCGTACATAGCTTGGCTAGGTATGTTGATGACTCCCAAACTGTAGCCTGCCTTATGCTGGAAACCATGGTCCCTGAACTTCGGAGGAACATGGTTGATGTAAGGATCGAATCAACCCTCACGCGATATCAAAGTCTACAATCACCGTGCGGAATCCGGTGATTATAGGTGATTCAAGACTAATCGAAAAATAATGTAAATAAGCAACGAAGAACGTGATGAAAACACAAACCACAATGAAGAAAACACTTTTGGATTGCAACACTTTAATCGAACTTCTCTTAGGAGAATTTCGTGAACACCTGATTTCCAGAACACCAAAAAACAGCAACCCTAATCTCCTAATCTAGCTATCCTTATATAGGAAAACTTATGCTTGTTAAACAAGCTACAAAAATCGGTCTATAGGGCCTATATACGACCAACCCACAAGCCCACATAACCCACTAACATGTTTTAACCCATTTACAATTAGACTTGCCCAAAAGTAATTCTAATGCAAAAGCCTCACAAATTCTAGACTCTACAATCTTCCCCTAGGCTTTAGCATTAGACAACATTCACATTCGGAACTTCTTCGACAGATTCACTGTAGCCGGATCATACCATAGTTCCTTTGCAACAATTTTTGCCACAGCTCGTCTATAGCATTTAGCATATTCTTCAGTATCTTTGTTGCTTTCAATATGATGCTTTGACAGTACCAATATATCTTTTTTATGAAACCTCATCAAGTCATGTACTTCCATAACACTCATCGTCTTCGACTTGCAAAGTTTTTTGCTTCTCCAGAATAATCACTATATACCCAAGTTTGGAAGTCATGTAAACAATCTTCAGGATGTCTCATTGGCAAGGGTATTGTTTTAGTCTTCTCAGTTGGTGGATACAAGACATTTGTAAACTTCTTTCCAGTAACACTCTTCTTTCCAATGTCATCCTCCTTTCCAGGGATACTCTTCTTTCCATCCCACTTGAACACACCGCTGTATTTCTTAACATACGATTTCTTGTGAGGAAAATCTTCAAATCTCTTGAACTTGCTGCGCACTGCATTCTCCAACTTTTTGTAAAAATACTTAGCCTGCTCATTCTTTGATGGGTTCGTGAACGGTGCCTTGTAAAGCATAGTCAGATCCACATTAGTCCAGGAGTAAAACTGGGTCCAGCATTTGTAGTACTCCAACGGATATTGACCCTTTCTCCGCACAACAAACATATTCTTTTCACCATCAAACATCCAGGCTTTGATTTCTACAGTGATGCCCCTCTTATCATGATAATGCTCTCCTAGCTGGATTAGATACCTTTCAGGGGGATAAGCAAAAGTCTGAGCCTACCAACCACCGTCAAACTCGGAAGCAGGTACTGTCATGTAGTCTCTATCCCTTGTATCTTTATCTTCAACAGAGGCTTCATGTAATACTGGGTTAGATTCCTCAGGGATATCTGCTTTAAAGTCAAATGCTGGTGATTGTGAGGAATCACCTGCACCTGAACTTCCTTCTTTGTTTCCTGGATCACCCTTATCATCCTTCCTAGGGTTTGTCTTGCTTGATTTGTCAGAGTTAAGCTGCCTGATCAGCTTATGTAATTCCCTGAGTTGCCTTGTAAACTCTCGGTTTATCTTCTTTTGATTCTCCAATTCAGTATTGTGAACCTTTTGGATATCATTTAAGTCTCCGATAATCTCATTTTGGGATGCATTCTAGGCTTTCAGATCTTCAATTTCTGCCCTAAGTTCCTTTTCCAACCGGTACTCAAGTGTTTCTACCGATTTCCCTTTGTCTTGGGTTGTGGGTTGTGAAGATGATTGACCAGCACTGGTGGCACACAAGGATCCAATCTTCTTCTTCTAGGGTCACTTGGAGCTTCTTCAGGGTGTTGTGTAGCAATCTTCACTGATTCAGTTAGATTATCTGTAACAGAAGCACCGAGGGGAGGATCCTCAGTGGCTTTCCGTTTTCTTATCAATGAAGTCAGCAGTCTCAGTCTCAACTTCCTCAATATCAATGTCATCAAGATATGTGTCATAATTAATATTCTCTTCACCTTCAAAATTCAATGCACCAATCTGCACATCTTCTAGGTCAAAGTCTTCCCAATCCGAACTATCTGAAAGTTCAGTCACTGGCTTCTGAGAGGGAGGCAAATTATGTTCTTCTTCTATCACAACATTTCTTTGTACAGGAAGATCCTCTCCTGTTATCTCAGCGAATTCTCCAAACTTGTTACCAAATGGAACCTTGTCAATCAATTTCTTCTTCGGGTTAATCATCAGGAAAACCTCAATGCCCATAGGCTTAGTATCATGAGTATCATTGGTCTTCCTCAATGCTGGAATTCTAGAATCCAGAGCCAACTGGTTGAACCTTGGAACAGCTGCAAACTTCTTATCTCTGGTTACAACAGCCTTGACATCATCAAATATCAACCTGGACCAGTTGAAACGAACCCCTCTAACTAGTGACACCATAGCATGGGTGTGCACTTGGTTCAGTTGATCAATTAAACTTTTCTTGGCAATCACACACTTCTGCAAGTAATGGGCCAGCATTCTCCAATATGGTGGAAGGAGAGCCTTCATTGTAGGAGGAGATACTGTGTGATACCCCATTTCTTTTAGACGCTGAGAAACCATTTCTTTATCCAGAGTAATTGAATCAGTAGCAACGTCCTTAAGCCTGAGAGCCTGTCTGAAATTCTCTTCTGATAACACCACTGCAGTTGCTTGTATCTTGGCTATTATCTGCTTTCCATCATCAGACACGTATGCTGTCTTCCAAAATTCCCGTTGCATACGCTTGCAGATAACAGGGTTCGTGGTAAGAGCATAGTGTAAACGGCACCTCTTCAGATCTTCAATCATCGACTGGTACTTCTCCCGATACTCTGCAGGTGGGTCGAGCAAATATTCTACCGTGTTGTGATCTTTGATAAATTCTAAGTCCCTGCACTCACAAACACAGATAAAATCCAACACAAACAAGAATTCATCAGTTTTAAGGATTTCTCGAAAAACGGACAGCATAATGGCTTAACAATAACTGAAAAACCAGTTGAAACATCATCTGGTACCTTTCCGATCGAAAAGCAGGGTTTTCGACCGGAAAGCATCCGTCTGATCGAAAAGTATAACATGGACTGATCTCTGATCGAAAAGTCTGAGTGATCACCGAGATCCCTGATTGAAAAGTGCACATCTCGATCGAAAAGTCCAAGCTCCGATCGAAAAGCATAGTTTTCGATCGGAAAGCCTGGTTTCTCGATCGAGAAGACCCAGGTCATCGATGATCATTGATCGAAAAGTGTCGGGGGCCGATCGAAAAGCTTTTCAGCCTGATCAAAAATCCCAGGCTCGATTGAAAAGCCTCTTCTTCTTCAAACTCCACCTGCAACTCAATCAAATCGATCATATATGTGTGATTTGAACACGATTTCAAGAAATCTATACTCCCAAACCATAATTCCTTCCAATCCAGACTTAAAAACACAAAAAAAAAACGACACGTACTCAAGTTGGTCTTGGGGGGGTTTAGCCGCACGCTTCAAACGAGGGGCCATGGCTCAAATTGACACCGGGAAAATGATCGGAGGTTGATTCCAACCGGGACTGTGGTGTCGGATGACTTGTATGGCGGCGGACGGCGACAGATTTGGACAGGAGAAACGACGGCAGTGACGTGGGTAAAGGAGGGTGTTCAGGTAACGGCTTTTTGATGAGGGAGGTGGCGGTGAGGTCGCTGGGTAGTGGCGAGGGTTGTGGTGGTGACCGATGGTGGTGGCGGTCGAGAATAGTGGTGATCGGAGATGGTGGTTGTGACGGTTAGGGTTTGGGAGGAGAAGAGAGAGATGGTGTAAAGTGGGAAGGGGGGAGCCGAACCTCCTTCTTATTTTTGTTAAAAAATATTACAACTAACCCCCTTAAGTTTTTGAAGTTTAGCGATTGACATCCAAACATTATCAAAACCAAAATTTTCTTAATCAAACACAATTTTATCATCAAACACCCAAAGTTAATCCCGTTTATTACTGAAAGCTTCCCCTGAAATTAAGCCCGAGAGTTTTTGTTTCTGACAACTTAAAAAAAAAATAGACTAAAAATTAAGGGGAAAATGTCACAATACTTTCACATAATTTACAATTATACCCCTTGACTTAGATGTAATATCATACCATCCCCTTGGACACTTATAACAACCTGCAATCAAACATAAATGGATCATTTTGAGCACAGTTGACCTAATAAACACAATTAAAAATAAAAGACACAAACTCACACCAATTTATACAAAAATGACTCAATATCATATTAAGACTCAAATATTATAACTTAGATAAAAATAGATAAAAATAGACAAAAATGACTCAAACTTGACTCGATTTATATACAAAATACATAGGAAAACTAGATGTGTTTGTAACACATCAGTGAATCCTTAACAATCACCTAATGAGCACATAACCATAAGTGTGTGTCTAATGTACTAACAACACAACCTAGACGGCGGTGATTTGCCAACTTTACCAATGACTTGAAGTGCGTGTCAGTTTTCAAAACCGACAAGTGGCAACGATGTTTAATCCAAATTAGTCGTCAAAATCATTTATTTCAATAACAAAAACCCAAATGATTGGAGACACTGCTTTGATGCCCGATGACATTTTCAAAAAAAATACACACGGTTAAATATATAAAATATACATAGTTTGCACATTTAAAAATATATATGTAGATAACAAAATTTGAGGAAATTTTAACGAACAAATAACCGGGTTAAAATGTTAGATTTAATCTCAACATTTTGATAATACGAAGTTTGCTCAGGAATGAATTCGATACCAATATAATGTGACAATGACACTAAAAAAATTTAATAAAAAGTTTTGTAGGTTATGGGGGTCGAACCCATAACCTCCTGGTCTCTAGTCAATGACATAACCATTAGGAAAAAATGACTTGGTTGATTAAATCAGGTTCAGAGGCTATTTGATTTATAATAGTGGGAGTGGACTTTGGATTATTGCTGATTAAAAAGAAAGACGATGTCGTCGGGTTTATAACCCGTGACCTCTGTTTGTTGCAAGTCCAGAGACTAAGCAGTGGGCCAAGGCGTATGTTTGGTTTAAAACTGGTTCAAATATATATAGACACAAATATATATAGACAGTAGTTCACTATGATCATCTCCTTCAATAAGAACCCTAATGACTCGTCCGCTATAGCTATTCACAGAAGCTTACAAAATCGACCAGAAGAGATTATAAACAACAAACAGAAGTATGATGTGTGCCACAACATACCCATTTTCCCACCCATGTTTCCCTATTTCCCATTTATATTTAGTTTTATTAGTTTAGTATGTAGGTTAGTTTTAGTGATTATTAACCCACGTTTTCATTATCACCTTTCTATTCAGTTGCATTGTAAGCTTTAAAAGGCATAGTTTCTTTATTAATCGGATATGTAGAAAACAAGTTGGTGACCCGCCCTTGCTTTGCGACGGGCGCCACCTGTCACACCCCCAAATAACCACTAACGGAGTTTATACCGTTAAGGGGTGCGAGCAAACCAGGACCACAACCATTAGTTACAAATACTAAACGAATCAGAGTAAGTCCAAATATATATCATAAAATAAAGTCTCAAAATACGCAGCGGAAAATATTGTCTTAGCACTAACCACGTGTTTTACAAAATCATTGTTTTAAATTCCCAATTTGGTTTAAACAAAAGTAAAATGTCTTCATGTGCCATGCCGACCCGCTCCGGATACTCCTCAGCGATCTGCAAAAGTTTAAACCACGCAAGTGTCAACCTAACGGTTGGTGAGTTCACGGTGGGCTTGTCACGCAGTGGCCCGGTCTCATAATCATAATTGTGTCAACATATACTTATGTAATATTTGTTTGTAAAAAGCAATGCTCAGTGATAATACACCAGTCCATAATCGTAGTAGCGTGATTTAGTAAAAGTAATGTCCGTAACATGCGTTATCGGGTATGTACTAGTTTTGTAAAATTAAAGTGCTCAACCGATATCGCGGGTAGCTAATCCGTTGTTCCATGCACTAAGGAAGTTTGTACCAAAGCTGACTAATAAGTATTATAGTGGCATCGCCATCATCTATTTTGTTTTACGGACATACGTCATCGCGGCTTTGCCTCCCCCGTGTCCTCTCGGGATCACGGTCAGATAGGCTGATATTGTACCTCCGTGCACCTCCAGTGTCACGAGGCGGAGTTTGTCAAACTCCAGTAGATCTACCGAACATCCCCTCGCTTTACAATTAATGGTACAATTAAGTTGAGGACTTTTTCAGTTATAAGGCAATCCTTAGAAATCATGTGATATCATGTGGTTTAGACTTTAACATACACTAGCCATATTAAAACGTTTTACCGGATTCTCATGAATCTCAAAATGTTTTCAGTTTCGTTTCAGAAATAGTTTGTTTAAGTTCCACAAGTGTTTCCCATAAAACACTTCAAGTTTATCAAAGAGGTGCATGGCACTCATAAGGTTTCGAGTTCATAAAAGAGGTGCATAGCACTCATAAGGTTGTCAGCATTGTTTTTCATTGAGTTATTCGGTGTGTCCCAAACGGGCTCACAATAAACGGGTTAGTGACACTCACCTTTGGTTGCACTGCTACACTTGCTAAATAATCCAAGTATGATTGCTTAACGAAGACCTAAGAACACGTTTAGGTCTTAAGTATTAGTTTTATGTCTAATCTTTAACTTACGTCACTATGGCCCATAACATAGCACGTTGGAACTATGACACGACATACCGACACACGACACCAATGGTTGATCATAAACGAGGGTTCACATAACTCAGAAATCAAAGCATGTTTCATTATTGCATAATCAGGTAAGTCCTGGCATAGCATTCAAATAAGTTGCACAAGTTTGGGTTTTGGTCTGGTACAGTTTCGCTACACAGTTTCGCTACAGTTTCGCTACATAGTTTCGCTGTGTGCACGGGCAGCACTTTCGCTGGGTAATACCCGATGACACAGTTTCGCTAGCCAGTTTCGCTCGAAACTGATGACACAGTTTCGCTAGCATAGGTTCGCTCGAAACTGGTTTGAACTTTCGTTCAGGGACAGGGTCTATGGTTGTTTCGCTCGGTAGTTTCGTTACTTAGTTTCATCGGCGACACTATAGTTTCGCTACATAGTATCACTGTATGAATATTCAAACAGTTTCGCTACATAATTTCGCCCAGAGAACACACAGTTTCGCTAGTCGCGAAAAACTCGTTTTTAAGACCAAAAATCAATCTAACAGCTTCCATACATCATGTAATTCAATATCTAGCATGCATAAACATTTACCAACATCACAGAGGCAATTTTAACACCTTAAACATGAGTTTTCATCATCAATCACCAAAAACACATTTTAAGCATAAAATGACCTAACTAGCATAAATCTTCATTATGGCATGATTTTACACGTAAAGTTGCAGACTTTATGATAGATCTAGCATTCCTAAGCATCATATCAGAAGATCAGACCATTCTATGAGGGTTTAAGCATGTTTTTTAAGAAAACACATAGAATATGCATGAAAATGGTTTTGGAGACTCACGGTTTGATCTAGGATCCGAATGGGGGATGTCTCGAGGTTGAGATCACGACGGCTCGTGGTGTTTCTCAGCTGACCAGAATTCAGGAGAGTGTGTGTGTGTTTTTGAGAAATGATGTAAGTAAAATGAGAAGATTAGGGTTTTATAAAATATATAGGTCAGGAGCTAGTTTCGCTGGCAGTTTCGCTGGCCAAGCGAAACTGACTCTGAATTCGTGTGAATCTACAGTTTGGCTACCGAGCGAATCTACAGTTTCGCTCGGTAGTTTCGCTGGCAACCAAAAAGGGCCAATTTACAAAATTAATTAATTAAACACGTTGCACATAATAACAATAAATAAACACCTAACACATATGGACGGGTTCGGTGATCAACCAAAGGTCGTGGACGTATTCGGCCTAGTTAAGCATTAGTTACTAAGTTAACACTTATAACGTAACTAACAGAGATTGTCTAACGGAAGTTAACCTCGGAATTCTCGGATGTCACACCACGCATCTACCTGTCAGTTTAATTCAAAAATGTTTTAGTGTGGTTAAAGTATAAAAACTATAAAGATGTTGTGGCTAAAGTCAAAAACTCTAAAAGTATAATAATACAAAAAAGTAGAAAAGGTAAGGAGTACAAAACGTAAAAGTCTAAAAGTTTCATGGTAAAGTATAAAACTATAAAAGTATACTAAAAACGAAAGTAGAAAAGTTAAGGGATATAAACGTAAAAGTCTAATAAAACTATAAAATAGTCGTGGTCAAAGTCGAAAACTCTAACTTAAAAAAAACAAACAAAAGTGGAAAACTTAAGTGGTATAAAACGTAAAACTATAAAAGTTTCATGGCCAAAGTGGAAACTATAAAAAAGTCATGTTCAAAGTTGAAAACTTTAACTTACGTGGCCAAAGTAGAAGACCACAAAACTTAAAACAAAAAGCTTTAAAAGTTAGGGGTAGAAAACGTAAAAGTATGAAACATATGTGGCTAAACTATGGAAACCTAAAGTTTACTATTCCGTTAAAAAAAACAAAGTGTTAGATTTAAGGGTTGAAAATGTCAAAGTGTTAAGCTTTTGTGGCCAATGTTGAAAACCTAAAAAACTAACTATTTATTTACCAAATTTTTGTTCTTATATATATAATTGATCTAAAGTTCCTTCCTAAAGTTCTCTCTAGTTCCTTCTTAAATTCTTAGGCCATTGAATCATTGATCGATCCACATCAAAGTACACAATGTAATATAGTAAGCATTAATTCTTACCACTAGTGGGAATGAAAAGTGGTGCTCGTAAATGAAATCCGTGAACTCAAACGACGACCCGAACCGGAACGGATCTTCGATGATGACTTCTCGGTGGTAGATGATGTTAACAGTAATCTCACGACAACCAGATTGTGATGACTCAACCTTGAACAGTGGTGGAAAATGATGAAACAAGGATGACCGGATCGAGTGCTCGGAGATAGATACGGCTCCGATTTTCTTGTGGTAGTTCTTATCGAGAGTGTTTGAGAGTATGGCGGTGGCCGGTGGGTGATCAAGTGTGAGGCTACTGATTTGGTTATATGATCGATCGACTGGATCTAGATGTAACCGACGAAGCAAACCGATCGGCGAGAAAAGTAGTGAGACTTTTAAAGTGGCCGGCGGTTCCATATTATCTACATATCGACATTGGAGGATTGGCAAGAACAGTCCATGGCTACTTTACATAATAGGAATTTGGGTTTTGCTAATGACAGAGGTAGTCCCTATAGGTTTGATTAAATAGAAATCAGGTTTCAAAAATTACATAACAGGTCCCTCAAGGTGTTGGTTATCAATCAATACTCAACCTAGCGTAACTTTATAAAAATACTCGTACTTCGAAAATCCATTAATTTTTTTTATATAAAATGTATGAGACTGTATATTTAAATAAATACACAAATTATTGGAATTGAAAACTTATAAAATCGAAAGTATTTGAATCAAATAAAATCATTAAACGGTTTACGTGAAACGTCACATACAATTATAAAATATAAATATAGTTTCACATGAAATCATAAAACACCTAGTTCACATGAAGTCATGTATCGTGCATATTGATCATGTTTGCTAGTTTAAATCACTGACATATAGACTTAAGTGCAATGCTCGTGTAATGATGATTAAATAGAAACCCTAATTATGTGTGTAATGCAACATGTTCGCAATAACTTTCGTAGTAACGTAAGTTCGTGATAACATATGTTTGCATTAGCCAGGAATCACCTGAAAAGTCGGGTTGTCATACGAACATAGACCCCGAAACATAGTGATAGAAAAAAATGGAGTCAAATGACTTTCGGTCAGCTCACCAAAAAAACTCAAGCTCCGCCCACTAGTATGTACGATGAACGCTGGGATGAAGAAGAATTTGATTCTAATAATGAAAAATTCTTATAGGTGCAACATGCTATTATTGGAGTTCACATTCAAAGGGAAGAAGAAACTGACCACAATGCTCACAATCCATGTATGTTTGAAATTTTTCAAAATAATAAGTTTGTTGAAGGTGGTATATTAGTGATTCATAGGGGTGGTAATATGAATGTCTGATACGATGCTACAATGCTAACATTCAAACCACATGTTTGCGAATGGCCAAAAAAAATGGGCAATGGCGAAAGGTTTTTAGGGGCTGTTTGGATGCCTCTGAACCAGGTCTGAATCTGACCGATTCAGAGGGAGTCCTCGTTCAGAGTGTTTGTTTGGTCGTCTGGATGAGCACACGTCTGACCGAATAAGAGCTTTGGGGTCTGACCGAATCAGCTTCCAGAATGATGTTGAATGAAGCAGAGGCGCTGGGGAACGACCGGAGGGGCTGGAAAGAAACAAAAACGAGACCGAGGAGACTGAAAACCGGAACAAAAAAGAACAAAAACTTGCCTTGTACGAGGCTCGGGTTTTCGGAGTTAAGAAATTTTTTAGAATCAGACATCTCATTCAGAGATCCAACCAAACAGGTCCTTATGATTCATCACTTACTGGTTTAAAGTCTCTTATTAAATCAGATATCTTACTGGTTCAGCACTTAGTGAAACAGTCCTTACCAAACAGCCCCTTAGTCGTTAACATCTTTCACCGTGGTGTTTTATGTTACGGGTGCATTGATCTGACTATTAACATTATTCGAAACGATTGCATTTTTTTTAACACAAATATTGATGAGACTAATGCTCGTAATCCTATAAAAGGAATAATATTGGCTACATTACATATTTTTATAAGAAATTGAATTTTGCGAAGTTTAAAATTTCGAATTGAATTATTTATAATGTTCATGGAAATCTCAATTTGGGATTAAGACGTGACGGATGACTAGACTTGAAGAGATATGGTTCATTATATCTTGGGGCTACGATGTGGTAGGGAAAAAATGAAAAAATGAAATCCCGTCTTAATAAATGGAAAGAAAAAATGCTTTCCAAAGGAGGTAAAACTACACTCATAAAATCGGTCCTGGGGAGTTTGCCTACCTACTATCTCTCTCTTTTCAAAGCCCCGGAGGGTGTTATTAAGAAACTAGAAGGCATCAGGAGAAATTTCTTTTGGGGGCATTCAGAAAATCACTCAAAAATTCCATGGATTGCTTGGGATAAAGTTGTAGCCCCTAAACAAGTGGGGGGGCTTGGCATTGGGTCCCTGAAGGCAGCTAACTTGGCCCTCCTGACTAAATGGGGATGGAAATTCAAATCCAAAAGTAGCGATCTGTGGGCTCGGGTAATACAATCTATCCATTTTTCGAATCGCTCTCACAACATTGTTCCTCTAAAGAAAACAATTCCTGGAAGTTGGAAAGCAATTATAGGCGCAATTCATGAGACAGAACAATTGGGTGTTCACTTTTGGGAAGATTTGAAGGCTATTGTGGCAAAGGGCAAGGATATAATGTTTTGGCAGGATCCATGGCTCATTTTCGGCACTCTTAAAGATAGGTTTCCTGATCTTTATGCTATTGAAAGATGTAAATCCTGCAAAGTTGAGGCTCGTATTGACACACATACTCATCCTCCAACGATATCGTGGAATTGGTCTCAAAATATTACCTCGACCCATCTACAACATCATGTGGCTCAGCTAACAACGATGATAAACAATTATAGTTTCTCGGCTGGCCTTGATAAATGGTCTTGGACCGGTTGCTCGGATGGTAGTTTTCATACATCATTCATTCGAAGGCAGCTTGAAGCAAACTGGGTGATTATGCAGAAAAAGCATCTATGGGTCAATTGGATTCCTTTAAAAATTCAGATTATGACTTGGATGGCGAAGTGGAACAGAATTCCGGTGAAGGAAGAGTTGGCAAAGAGAGGGGTGCCTGTGCAGAATATGTTATGCTCTTGGTGTCAAACTCAAGGGGAATCAACCTCTCACGCTCTTATCTCCTGCTCTATAGCCGAAAGAATATGGATACAAATATCCGGTTGGTGCAATTTTCAATTTAAGACTAATTCCTCAGTTGAAGATCTACTATCAAACATTGAAGAAGCACAGGTGGGAGACAAAAAAAGAAAAGGGCTGCTAGTAGTTGCATCGGCATCGTTATGGGAGATTTGGAAGGCACGTAACCGGAAAGAGTTCGAAGGAATAAATTCCCCCCCGGCGATAATCCTGGAAGACATTAAAACTAATTGTTTCTTGTGGCTTAAGCATCGCGCTAATTTGTCAGATTTGGATTGGCATAATTTCTGTATTTCCTTCTTTTTGTAACTTTATTTCTCTCTAGCTCCTTGCTAGCTTTAATAAAATTTTCGCTGTTCAAAAAAAAATAAAACGTCTGACTCTGTACCAACTACCAACCCCCCACAGCACTTGGGAACAATCAATTTCAACACTTTTTGGGAGTGATTTTCTGTAGCTGAATTAGCGTTTCCCATAAAACCCCATGGGTGATGACAGTGAGTCTAATAAGCCACTTTTGGATAAAGTATATTATTACGAAAGGTGTCCTGGGTGTAATGTTGATCGGAAAAAAGAGCTGCAAACTGGGTTACCGATAAAGGAAGTGCTTTTTATATGGATTACAGCGCTTTCCGTTGGTAAGCAACTCTTATTTGTTTCAGTTATTCTAGCTAGTTAGCTGTGGTTTTAGATGACGAGTTGAATGGATAAGAAAACAGGTTGTTCTGGTTACTCTTCTGTCTTTATGCATGTTGGCACGTTAATTGCACACTAACTGTTCGATAAAATGTCTGACCGGAGGCACTATGTATGATGTCTCTCTTTTGCTATTCCTATCGTTTCCGAGTTAACTCACATGATACAGTGATGTCATCTTCAGCAGCAGTTTTGAGTTTTTGAAAGTGAAAACAAGACTTTCTGTTCTGAAATGAGTGTAGGTGTACAACAATCATTTCTATAATTTCTGAAGTGAGTTTAGGAAGCCAAATAGGTGCTTAGTTTACACTTCTTTTAATGGGTGTTGATGAGTTTAAGAAGCTACTTCTAACCAAAGTTGTTCTGGGGGTAATGTGGATCGTTATAAAGAGATGTAAACTGGGTTAGCATTAGAGGAAGTGCTGAGTATATTGATTGTGTTGGTAAGCAATCTTGTTTGTGTTAATTGTTTTTTCACTGTTTTATCAAGTCCAAAAGCATGTTTTAGATTTTCATGTTGCGTCGACTAGTTTATATAAACAGATGGGAAACATTTCTTACTGTGTTATTCAGAGTATATATTCAGAGTATTTACATTGTCCAGAAAAAAAAACCAATTTTTACACTACAAAATATTAGTGACTTTTTCCTGGAACCATGCAGGTCTGCCTGCGATAGCTTATATGGTTTATTGCATTAGAAGCATACAAGCTGAAGGAATATGATCTTGAGGTTTCTTATTGCGTTGCATAAGAACTGTTTTTTTATTTTTTTTTTATTTTTTTTTTGTTCTTCTCCTATATGTATGGTCAGTATAAAGTACTAAAAATTGAATTGTGAAGATGTATACAGTAGTTCAAGAGTGACACATAATATAGTTATCAAAAGCGAGCCTTTACGCCTTGTGTGTGCCTTTGACTGCCTAGATATAGCATTTAGGAATTCAAGCTGGGAACTTTCAGGGCTTGTAAACTGGTTTAGTTGACTCATTTGACACTTTTTCTTTTTTCTTCTGTCGAATTTCATAAATAGTTAATTTATTATATATGATTACAAAACCTACTATTAATAGAAAAATTCTTTAATTTATGACAACAATACAGAAGAAGGCTGTAAACACTTGACTATGCACTAGATTACTTCTGTTCTACCATTTCATTTATATATATTTGACCCTTTAGCAAAAAAATATAACCCAAACTGAGTCATTTTTAAACAAATGAGTTAAAACTGCCTCCCCAATATCTATCTGCATTAACTTCTTTTAAAGAATCTGAAGAACAATAAAACTAATAGAGCCTTTTGATCAAATTGCAAAAGCCTAGATTTTTTTTTACCTGTGTAACAAGATTCCCTAATGATCACACTTTGTAGCCAAACTTTTTCTTCACCTTTCAGTATAAAGCAATATACAATTTTTTCAGTCTTCAAACTTACATTAAAAAACTATTTTTCACACCATATTTATCTTGATGTTACATGCCTGACATGCATTTCCATTATTCCTTCTCAGCACTGCCAATAACATCTCTCTTTCCGTATCTTTATTTCATGGTAAGTATGTTCACTTCTGTATCTGATTTGTTATCCATTTCCCATATTTTGACATTTGAAATTCTTTATCTTGATTATATTGTAGATAAGAGATTTTAACATTGCAGAGGAAGAGGAGGACATTAGTTACTATGCAGGCTATGTAGGTAAGCAAATGTTGCCAATTAAGGCGGTGTTTGGATATGTGCTTTTAAAGTGATTATGTGATATTTTGTAGTTAGAATCATATAGTCAGTTGTAATAGAATAAGCTGTATCAGATAGTGTTTGGATTAATGAATAAAATATCCAAGCATCCCTATCTTTCGTGAATCAATAATGGCATTGGTTGATTGATCATCTAATGGAAGGATATCTCATATAGTCGTGTGATACTCAATTTTATGAAGGGTCTGCATATATGATCGGAAGGGCACTGACATCTGTATTCTGGGGAGTGTTTGCCGATAGATATGGACGGAAACCAGTTATTCTTTTGGGAACTTCAACTGTGTTCGTTACTACTTCCATACTTATTTTTTGCCATTTCATCTAGTAAAATATATAAATATATTATTCTTATAAAGCCTTGTAATTTTCATCTTCTTCAGGGTTATTTTCAACACACTTTTTGGTTTTAGTGTCAACTATTGGATGGCTATAATTACAAGGTTTCTTCTCGGCTTTTTAAATGGGCTACTGGGAGTTATAAGGGTATTCTTTATCATACAGCTTTTACGGTATCTATAAGATGTTTAGATTTTGTTTATTAAGTTTCTTCGCTGCTGATTCATATCCTATAAACAGGCATATGCATGTGAACTTTTCCGTGAGGAACATCGAGCTTTAGGATTGTCATCTGTAAGCAATCAGGCCCTCTTCTTTTCTTTAATTTCATATGAAATCAGCTTCAAGTTGTTGCATTTTTAGAAAGTCATTATTATTTATTATAATCCAATTACATCTTCCACATAATTTTGTACCTAGAAAATTTAATTCGAGTAATCTATTTCAGATTAGTACAGCATGGGGCTTAGGATTGATCATTGGTCCGGCTTTGGGAGGTTTCCTTGCACAGGTTTATATCTCCAGCTGTATCTGGATATGGTATATGTGCCTTTTATATATCCGATGTGCAGATAACATCTTGAAAATTGATTGAAGAAGAGTATGTATGTCCAATTTACTACTTTAAGGAGGGTTCAGAATCTTTTTTTGTCAAAATCATGCATGTAATTTAAGATCAACAAGGATCTTGCAATAAACTCAAATATTGTGTATGTGTTCACAACTCAAATGCACAAATGTGTGTGTTTTGATGCATGTGCATGCTTTGATTAGGGTTATGAATGTTTGCTATTCCGTATGCTATCTGCGAATGTCTTTCGGTTTGGATAGTATATCAGACTGCATGATTGTGTGTTTAGGATTAATGTATGGTTTTCTAAGCCAAGTTAACCATAAGAATAGTTTCCATTTGTTTTCTCAATCTCAGTGTTCAGCCTAGTTTAGACACTCCAAAAGGTGATAGACTAGTTTAGGTAATCGGGTTGGTTAGGGTTGTTAGGTTAATTCCCTCGGGGGAGGGATTCCCTAGGAGTCTTAGCTTTCTTGTTACTTTATGTCATTACGGGTAGTGTAAAACTTACTCCTTACATTTTAGGGTTTTCCTCAGAGTGTCTGGGATGGAGACAATTCGGGAGCTGATCTATTCGTTCGAGTACTAGAGTTTCGTTAGGGAAATCCGGAAGGTGACCTAACCAATTAGTGTGCGTATATCAGTTTTTAGGGCTTCTATTGCGTCACACCTGGAGAGTGATCTGGGGTCCACTGGGGTTCTAAAGGTTGATGTCAAGATCCTGATTTCCATCACAATTTTCATAGTCGAATGCAGTCATTAGCATTAATTAGGATTTGTGGTGTCACACCCTGGACTTTCGGGAACGGAGGTGTGTGATGTCATGGAGTCATAGTCGTGATATATTGAACGACCTCTAAATGATTAAACAAAAGGAGAAGTTTTGATTTATACACAATGTCTTACAAGTTGCAGCAGAAAGTAGTGATAGTAAAAGAATGATTATAAAGTACAAAAGTTGAGTTTAAAAAGTATGATGATTCAAAATTGATGATATGTGATAAACCTCCAAATACGCTAATTGTTGACTATGATACCATACAAAATGCAAGTCCTAATGATGTATGTCATTCCAAGCAAGCAACAGTTAAATACCTGATAATTCATGAGCTTAAAAAGTCAACATAATGTTGGTGAGTTCACATGTTTTATCGACTTAATAATGAGTTGTAAACAGTTTAAGGCATACAAGATTATGTAGTAAATGGACCTGTGTAAGTCAAGTTTTACGTAGTTTGATGAAAGTCTTGTGCAAGTCCAGTTTTGCACTGTTTGATGGAAGACTTGTGCAAGTCAAGTTTTGCACTGTTTGATATTATTCGGGTTACCGTTGTTGTCATGATCTCACATGAACCTCAAATTCGAACACTAACTGTTTACCCACTCATGACATTCTATCCCGTGAATACCGAATGGACCAGAATAATTGACATGTACCCCTTGACTAGTATTGCGGAGTCAAGATTGGAGCTACCGATCAGGACAGGGGCGTCAACCCAAATAGATCTATTCATTTAGTTATCGTTTCGTACAGAACTAATCGAATTCAATTAATAGTGGGCTTTTGTTGTACAATCGTTCATAACGAAATGTACATTTGTTTGGGATACGGAAAAGAACATGTAACCATTACCTCGGTATAGTCAACCATAATGTCAAGTAAAAGTTTGTTTGTCTGATTCATGAATAATCCCCAAAGATATTTAAAACAGTTTAAAAGAAATGAGCATTGTATATAAGTCGAAAAGAATGTATAAAGTTTAACGTTTCATGAATTCTCCCCCATATTATAAAACAATAAAAGAAAAAGGGCCGTGAAACTCACCTGAGTAAGGTGAAATGAAATGATATCGCGCTAGATAGTAAAGCCTAGTCGTGTCTATATGAGCTTAGTGAAGCGAAAATGAGAGCTAGTGAGTTGTTGACGTCTCCTTGTTAAGCTCCTACTCACTCTTTAGCATTGATCTCCAAGATTGATGGATGATTTACTGGAGAAATCTAGAGAGATGGCTGATTTCTAGAGAGAGAGTAGTGGGGGACGGTTGAGAGAGAGAGAATAGAGTGTTCTTGGGGGCTAGGGTTTGATAAAAATGAGAAGTAACTCTTAAGGGTGGTTTATGTATGAGAGCTCAAGTGTTTGGTGTAAAAAGGATATGAGAATTGTTAAGGGTTGGGGTGATGGGTTGAGATCTTGGTCGACGGCTCTAGTGTCCATGGGTTACCGGCCAATTTATTTTCAAAACACCAAACCTTAGCTCACACGTGCTATGGGGGTGTAAGGGTAATAATGGAGCAAACTCAACTTGGTAGGCTTGCTATTTAATAGGCTGGTCGTAAGCACAATAAAGTGAACATATGTTTGAGTTTATATCTAAACTTCTAGATTGATCTTCCCACAAGGAAAAATAAATATATGGGTGTGGATATGTGGGTCTTACATACAATTTATTAAGTGAAAACAAATATGTGTATGGGGTGGGTTTAAACAAGTCCGTGGGAATCGAGTATTAAATGGAGTTGGGGTGGCGAGATTTTGTGTATTACGTGGGTTTTCCTTATACCACATGAAAAAAAGGTTGTATATCTAGAATTTGTTGTGGACGTGAGCTTCTAAATGTGATCACAAGGATTTATTTAGGGATAGGCTATTTGTATCCCCCTTAGTTACTTGTTACACTTCCCCTCTGAGATTTTATTTTAAAAATTATCATATTCCACCCCTATAAAACTATGTTTATAAAGATAGTTTATTTTAAATAATTTTTTAAACATAAAATAACCAAAACGATAATCATTTTCCAAAACTGTTTAAAAAAAACGTTTTAATAAGAGTTCTTTTTTTAAAAAAAAGTTTTTCAACAGTTTTTTAAACGTTTTTTAAAGAGCTTTTTTCAGTTTAGAAAAAAAAGACGTTTTAAACAATTTTTTTATAAAAACGTTTTTATAAACATTTTTTTAAAATGTTTTTTTAAACAATTTAAAAAAAAAAATTTAACAATTAAAATAAAAAAAATTTTAACAGTTTTATTTTTTAATTAAAAACCGATAATCATTTTTAAAACTGTTTAAAAACATTTTTTAACACTGTTGTTTTTAAAAACGTTTTTAATAACTTTTTTAAAAGTGTTTTAAGCAGTTTTGTAAAAAAACTTTTTAAGCGTTTTAAACAGTTTTCTTTTAATATTTTGAAAAGAACGCTCGTTTTTAGACGTTTTTAAAAAAAAAACAAAAATGTTTTTTAAAGAGTTTTACTTTTTATAATTTTTTGTACAAAAAGAACTGTTTAAAAAAAATTATTGGTTCAAATATACCAAAATAAAACAAAAGGTTTAAATAGTAATTATCTATAAATTAGGGGAGGGGGTGGAACAAGTAAAAATCAATTATAAGAGGGGTACGAACAGTGGCGGATCCAAAGTTTTTATTGAGCGGGGGCAAAAAAAGATCGGCTTAAATCAGTCAGGTAAACTAGCTAGTGGTATCAAAATCGGCCAGAGAAAAAACACCTTACGCTTATTACTAATTAATGATATCATAAAACTATATATTTATTTATTTAGTGATACGAAGAACTCAACATATATCTTTTAATCAAATCAAGCGTGTGTAGAAAACAAAAAATAATTATAAATTTGTTAGACTCCACGTTACATTTTACTAATCCAATGATACTTGTACGTTATGCCTAAAAGGTTTGTCAAAAAGTTAGAAATGTTATATATAGAAGTTTGTTGTGATCAATAACTAACATTTCTTCTTCTTGAAATTCAAGCATCTTACTAGTGTTAGTGTTTTTAAATAATATGCTGATAATTAAAAAAAATATATAATATTTTAATATGCATGAGAGATAACTGTGATGTTTAAAACTATAATTAAACATAAAGGGGGTTTATTTTTGTAACTTTATCTTAGTTGAAGGGGGGTATATTAAAACTCAATTTAGTCACGAGGGTTATATTAAATTTTAATGTTTAAAGATAATTTTTTTATCATAAAAAACAGTGGTTTATTTCTCTCTCTTCTGTACTCTTCGTCTTCTTCAAAACCTCCTGCATTTCCTCCATTAAAACATTTACGTTGTGTTCCCGAGTTCACTTAAGGAGAGAAAAGAAAAGAAAGGAAAAGAAAGGAAAGGAAAAGAAGGGAAATGAAAAGAAAAGAAAGGGAGGGATTCCTTTCCTTCCATTTCCTTCCAAATCGGAAGAAAAGGAAAACTTAAAAAACTTGTCTATTTTTCTCTCCCTTTCCCTCCCTTTCCCTCCTTAAATGAAACTTGGGAACACACAATTTTATATCTTCCTTCCCTTTCCTTCCTTTAATGAAACTTGGGAACACAAAGTCTATTATGTTTCCTTTCCTTTCCTTTCCTCCCTTAAATGAACTCGGGAACATAGTGTTATTCTTCATCTTCAAATTTCTAGCAAGATCATCATTTTCTTTTTTCTTTCTCTCTCGTTCTGGTTGATATGTGAGGGGCCTCTCATCATTTTCTAAAAGGGGCCTGTAAAAACATATATATAGTCACTGGCGGACCTACTAAGGTCCCAGGGGTAGCGCCCGCTACCCCTGAACTTTTACCCCGACGTGCAAATTTTTTTTTTTTATAGGTTTTCGGTTTTTCGCGACCCCTGAAACGAATTTTTCGCGACCCCTGAAAGAAATTTTATGGCTTTTACTTAAAAATATGATCAAAAGCCCCTTAAAAATATGATAAAAAGCTCGTTAACTACTTAAAATTTTTTTTCGGGGGCGCTGCCCCCGAACCCCGTTAGTCCCCGCTACCCCTGATATTATTTCCTGGATCCGCCACTGTATATAGTGTCATGTTATGGTGGCGGATCTTGAGCGGGTGCCTCGCCCCCCTCTCAGCTACACATGAATCCGCCCCTGGATACGAATAGTAGCACCCTTTTAAAAAAGAGTAAATTATGAATTGCGTCCCTGTGATTCGTCTGGAAGTCTGAGATTTGTATTACTTTGATCTCAATAATCATCAACACGATCGTTCTTATATATTTTTTATTTCCCTTTTTAAAAGCCTGATCAGGTAGCCAGCCACAAACATGCTCTAATTACAGCATGCGGCAAAAGCGACCAAGAATCAAAATTCAAACTGTGAGGCCGGCAATAAATTCGGACCAACCAATGCAGCTTTTGTGTTGGTTCGTTGCCACATAAATGGCATCTCATCTGTTCGATATACCCGTCTGAACCAACCACCCTCATCACTTCTGGCATAATTCGATTCTCCATTATGTACCATTTGATTAGAATCTAACCAATTCGGAACAATCAATTTCAAGACTTTTCGGAGTCATTTTCGGTAGCTGAATTAGCGTTTCCCGTAAAACCCCATGGGTGATGACAGTGAGTCTAACAAGCCACTTTTGGATAAAGTATATTATCAGGAAGGGTGTCCTGGGTGTTACGTTGATCGGAAAAAAGAGCTGCAAACTGGGTTTCCAATAAAGGAAGTGCTTTTTATATGGATTATAGTGCTTTCCGTTGGTAAGCAACTCTTATTTGTATCACTTATTCTAGTTAGATGAGTTGAATGGATATGAAAACAGGTTGTTCTGGTTACTCTTCTGTCTTTATTCATGTTGGCACGTTAATTGCACACTAACTGTTCGATAAAATGTCTGACCGGAACCACTCTGTGTGATGACTCTCTTTTGCAATCCCTATCCTTTCCCAGTTAACTCACATCAACAGTGATGTCATCTGCAGCAGCAGTTTTGAGTTTTGTAAGGTGATTTACAAAGATATACCTGCCAAACTGATAGACTCAGTTTATTTTAATATTTGCATCCCTGAGTCATTTTCCTTCCCTTTTTTTAACTTCTTTCAACTGAAAACAAGATTTTCTGGTCTGAAATGAGCGTAGGTGTACAACGATCAATTTCTGTAATTTCTGAAGTGAGTTTAGGAAGCCAAATAGGTGCTTAATGTTATTGGTTAATCGTTTAAGTTTGGTTTGGTTCATATGTCAAAGAGTAAGTTGGTTTTAGTTAATTGTTGCTGCATGTTTTTATTATTAAATAATTGGTCATTGTTGACCGAGTTTTTAGAAATGAACGTTGCATTGTTGCACGTTGGTAAAAGTAGGGAACTAGTCTTTAGGAAGCCATAAGTTTAGGTGGTTGTTATGGCTCCACGTTGGTGTTTTCTGTATGGCTATTTATAGTCATCACTTTATTGAATAAAAAAAAGCAGCTTTATTTCCACAAGTCTCTATCTTCTGTTCATACTTTTCTTTAATATATGAGTGTGTATTTCTTTATCATCGAGAGTTAGACTGTGAGTTTAAGAACACTTTGTTCATTTTGCAAATAAGCAGCTCTTGATTTCCAACAAATGTACACTTCTTTTAATGGGTGTTGATGAGTTTAAGAAGCTACTTCTAACGGAAGTATAATATGAAAGTTGTCCCGGGTGTAATGTGGATCATCATATAGATATGTAAATCGGGTTAGCAATAGAGGAAGTGTTGTGTATATTGATTGTGGTGTTTTGTGTTAGTAAGCAATCTTGTTTGTGTTAGTTGTTTCTCACTGTTTATCAGGTCAAAAAGCGTGTTTTAGATCTTCATGTTGTGTAGACTAGATTTATAAACAGATGGAAAACATTTCTTACTGCGTTATTCAGAGTATTTACACTACAGTGCCCAGAAAAAACAAACCATTTCTTTACAAGTACAAAATATTAGTGACTTTTTCCTGGAACCATGCAGGTCTGTCTGTGATAGCTTATATGGTTTATTGCATTAGAAGCATACACGCTGAAGGAATATAATCTTGAGGTTTCTTATTGCGTTGTATAAGAATCGTTTTTATTTTGTTCTTCTCCTATCTGTACGGTCAGTATAAAGTACTAAAATTTGAATTGAGAAGATGTATACAATAGTTCAAGAGTGATACATAACTTAGTTATTGAAAGCGAGTCTTTGCACCTTTTTCGCCTTGCATCTAGGCGAGGAATGAGCCTTTGCGCCTTGTGTGCACCTTTGACTGCCTAGATACATAGTAGTATTCCTAGGAATTCAAGCTGGGAACTTTAGGGCACGTAAATTGGTTCGGGTTGACCCATTTGACACTTTTTTTGTCTTCTGTTTATTAGACTATTATACCAGGATTGATATTATATTATAATAGAGGGTATTAGACTGCAATATTATTCTCTATATATAGAGACTCAATGTAACCCTATTATTTACACACAACCAATAATATAATATCTCTCTGGTTTAACTTGGTATCAGAGCCAGAGAACAACCACCGAGAGATTACTCCGGCAGGGCGGCCGGCCACCGCCGCCGCCCTACCCCCAGCACCAGAATCGTCTTTTTTTTTCCCTCCTAGTTTGGTACATCTTTTTTCTTTTCTTTACCCATTGAAAATAGAAACCCAGATCTTATTCCTCTGCCCGTCAACCACACCTCAAAACCCTAAATCAAAATCACCAACAAGCCGCCACTGTCAATATCAACCCACAACTGGTCGACATCACCATCCTAATTCGCAGCCGTCAACCATCCCGGGAACAATACCCGGAACCCTAAATCTTGTGGTGAACTTCCTTATTCCGGCCGCAACCTGCCACTTTTTATTCCTAACCGTCGCCACTACAAACCCTAGTCACAATCACCGTCGCCGCTTCCAACAACCGATACAACCGGCAAACCACCATCGCACACCAAAGACGATGCCATGGTACATCACATCGCCTCCGCTATAGGTTAGCGGCTCCGCCCAACAACGGCGTCGTACCCACATTGGTATGATTTCAGGCGCAAGATAGGGGAGAAGAAACAACCCCGATGAAATAAAGGGGAGAAGAAACAACCCCGGTGAAAGAAAGGGGTGAAGACTCAACCCCGGTGTGGGGGCGACGGGAAGAACCGGTCGAGTTTATGGTGGAGAAACAACCACCGGTGCAATCACAACCAGTGGTGATGACGGCTGAGAGAAGAAGACAGAGGGAAGAAAAGAAGACCAAAAATTACAGACATACCGATCAATTTAGGGTTGCTGTGCCTGACGGTGAGAACTGAGAACATGGTGCAAAAGCTTCTAGCGATCAGAAGTTTTGGGTGGTCGGAATTTTGTTCATGAAGCTTTCATGATGATAAAATTCAAAGGAACCAAAGGCAAGGAGGATACACTTCTATAAATCTCACAGTTCACGTGCGTG
Source organism: Deinandra increscens subsp. villosa (assembly GCA_039602395.1). Taxonomy (NCBI): domain Eukaryota; kingdom Viridiplantae; phylum Streptophyta; class Magnoliopsida; order Asterales; family Asteraceae; genus Deinandra; species Deinandra increscens. Next base: position 21,304,379 of record JBCNJP010000015.1, read on the forward strand.
AGGCCAACAAGGGATGGACAAAAGCAAGATGGATGACAGGCTGGATGGATTTGACTTTCACAAAAAAAAAAGTTTTATTATTTACAGTTTTAGTCCTTTATATTGTAGCTAATTACATCTCAAGCTACAAACGCTACCGCGTTTAGCTTGCGGGGGAGTATTAGACTATTATACTAGGATTGATATTATATTATAGTAGAGGGTATTAGACTGCAATATTATTCTCTATATATAGAGACTCAATGTAACCCTATTATTTACACACAACCAATAATACAATATCTCTCCGGTTTAACTCTGTTGAATTTCATAAATAATTAATTATTATATATGATTATAAAACCTACTATTAATAGAAACATTCTTTATTTTAATGACAACAATATAGAAGAAGGCTGTACACGCTTGAGTAGTAGAGTATGCACTAGATTATTTCTGTTCTACCATTTCAACTATATATATTTGACCCTTTAGCAAGAAAATATAATCCAAACCAAGTCATTTTCAAATGAATGGGTTAAAACTGCCTCCCCAATATACATTTTCTTTTAACCTTCAAACTTACATTAAAAAACTCATTTTAACACTAAATTTATCTTGATGTTACATGCCTGACATGCATTTCCATTACTCCTTCTCAGCACTGCCAATAACATCTCTCTTTCCGTTTCTTTATTTCATGGTATGTATGTTCACTTCTGTATTTGATTTGTTATCCATTTTCCATAGTTTGACATTTGAAGTTATTTATCTTGATTATATTGTAGATAAGAGATTTTAACATTGCAGAGGAAGAGGAGGACATTAGTTACTATGCAGGCTATGTGGGTAAGCAAATTTTGCCAATTAAGGCGATGTTTAGATATGTGCTTTGAGAGTGATTATGTGATATTTTGTAATTAGAATCATATAGTCAGTTGTAACAGAATAAGCTGTATCAGATACTGTTTGGATTAATGAATAAAATATTCAAACATCCCTATCTTCCGTGAATGAATAAAAGCATTGGTTGATTGACTTCTAATGAAAGGATATCTCATATAGTCATATGATACTCGATTTTATGAAGGGTCTGCATATATGATCGGAAGGGCACTGACATCTGTATTATGGGGAGTGTTTGCCGATAGATATGGACGAAAACCAGTTATTCTTTTGGGAACTTCAACTGTGTTCGTAACTACTTCCATAGTTATTTTTTGCCATTTCATTTCATAAAATATATAAATATATTATTCTGATAAAGCCTTGTAATTTCATCTTCTTCAGGGTTATTTTCAACACACTTTTTGGTTTTAGTGTCAACTATTGGATGGCTATCATTACAAGGTTTCTTCTCGGCTTTTTAAATGGGCTACTGGGAGTTATAAGGGTATTCTTTATCATACATCTTATACGGTATCTATAAGATGTTTAGATTTTGTTTATTAAGTTTTCTTCTCTGCTGATTCATATCCTATAAACAGGCATATGCATGTGAACTTTTCCGTGAGGAACATCAAGCTTTAGGACTGTCATCTGTAAGCAATTAGGCCCTCTTCTTTTCTTTAATTTCATATGAAATCAGCTTCAAGTTGTTGCATTTTTAGAAGTCATTATTGTTTATTATAATCCAATTACATCTTCCACATAGTAGTACCTAATTTAATTCGAGTGATCTATTTCAGATTAGTACAGCATGGGGCATAGGATTGATCATTGGTCCGGCTTTGGGAGGTTACCTTGCACAGGTTTATATCTCCAGCTGTATCTGGATATGCTATATGTGCCTTTTATATATCCGATGTGCAGATAGCATCTTGAAAATTGATTGAACGAAGAGTATTTATGTCCAATTCTCTACTTCACTAAGGAGGGCTCACAATCATTTTTTGTCAAAATCATGCATATAATTTAAGCTCTACAAGGATCTTGCAATAAAATCAGATATTTTGTATATGTTCACAACTCAAATGCATATATGCAAACACACAAATGTGTGTGTAAATGGCAGTGTTGCAAAAATCGGTCTAGGCGGTCGCCTAGGCGGCGATTAATCGATAATCGGCATTTTACCTTGTAATTTTTAGCTAGGCGGTCAATTAATCGGTGATCTAATTAGGCGGAAAAATCGGTCAAAAATCGGTCAAAATCGAAAAAAATAAAAAAAATGGATTTATAAGTACTTGTTTTGTTATAACTAAGTTTGAATTCTATGAATTATGAAGTATTGATGTAGATTTGAAAGTATTATTTTCATATAAATGGGTGTATATATATATATATATACATTGCGGATTGATCTGGGGCGTCCATCAAGATCATCCAACAGCCAAGATCTATGGTGTTTTCGCCTATGGCGTTTTCGGTGGGGGAAAAAAACACCATAGGCGGAAACACCATAGATTATGGCTGTTGGATGATCTTGATGGACGCCCCAGATCAATCCGCAATGGATGTAGCGTTTTTGCTTGATGTATTTTACCCTAAACCTATATATATGCTAGGCGGTACTCGACCGCCTAGCTACCGCCTAGCGCTTTCTACAACACTGGTAAATGGGGTGGGGGTAAATGCTATGTTATGGGAAAATAATCAAGGTATCCTTATATTATCTATTGGAAATAAATTTGGTATTCAGGGACCCTCTTATAATTTATCCAGAATGTGGGGAAAAGCATAGCGAGTGAGGGAATAACAATTCATATGCCATGAGGCAATTACGCTTCCATTGATCGTTTGGTGTCACTTTAACCTGTTTGTTTAAAATGAATAATTACTCACTCTATGAATAAGGGGTTGGCACGATATAGAGGAATCAACGCCTGAAGTTATTATTAACAAAAAATGGTAACTGTTCCAAATGATCGAATAAATTTTTTTTTTTTTTTTTGCTCTGTCTTGCATAAGTCTTACTTGACAAATGATTGATTGACAGTTGTTCTTAATGACAAAAAAGTTAATTTTCACCTTATGGGCTATCTTGAAAAGAAAGAATGCATTCATGGTGATACTCATTGGAAAAGAAAGATTATATTGCTACTTTATTAATTGAAATTCTGATGAACATTCTTTTTTCTTTTACTCTTTCATTTAATCTTCGTGCTTGTTCTAAAATTAAGCCTGCAGAGAAATTTCCAAGTATAGTATCTTCAGATTCTCTATTGGGGAGGTAGTGTTACCCATTTGTTATCCTCTTTATCTTTCAATAGTGGTGATATTATTTGCAGATATGATTTTTGTTATAGTCTTCATTTGTGATGCAGGTTTCCATACTTGCTACCTTGCCTTTGCATCTCTATTTTCGCACTTTTTGTCACCATTGCTGCAATTTGGCTTCCGGTACTTTTTTTTTTTTTTTGCAGTTAACATCTTGGAACTTACTTAGCAATTCGCATGCATCTCAACATTAGATTTACTCAAAAATTGAGTTAGGTTCTACATTCATGTCTCCATTATCTGAAGATTGACGTGTCATAAATCAAAGCTTTATTTATGTGGCCTCTCTTTAGGAATTGGGATTTAGAGCCCATGCTAAAAACCAAATCACAGCTTTATTTATGTTGCCTCTCTTTATTTCTATGAACATACATCTTGTTGGATTGCATGTTTTTAACATGAATCTTGTTTAAATAATTTTCTAAAACTGCAGGAAACATTACACATTCATAAAAGAAATGAGTTAGAGGCTGCTTCCTATGTATCTGATACTGAGGAAAAAACGGATGAGAAAAAAGGTTCTAGTTTCATCAGCCTTCTCACGAACTGGCCGCTAATGTCTTCTATCTTTGTCTATTGTGTTTTCTCTCTTCATGACATGGCTTACACTGAGGTAGATTTCTAAATCTGATTAATAGTTACAATATTACTGTTGCAAGCAAATCCTTTGCACAGATGATCACTATACCATTCCTGAAAAGTATAGGGTTGTTTTTTGCAAAAAAAGTTGACATTTTAGTTTGTTATGAATAGTCAATTACTATGATATAGAAAGTCAAATAACTGTACAAACTAAGGAGTCATTGCAAATGTCTGAGTACCCGTCACAACTTCTAAAATGGTGTTGATTGTTGTCATTCTCAGATTTTCTCATTATGGGCTGTGAGCCCTAAGAGTTTGGGGGGACTCAACTACACAACTGTGGATGTTGGCACAGTCCTATCTCTCACAGGTACCAACCCTATTGAATTGCACAAAACAATCTGCAATACCTCTTTTTCTTGTATGTTTTCTGTATTTTCTGAATGTCCCATTTAAAAAGAAAGGGATGCTTTCATTAGCCCGCCCGGGGGGGTGGGGGGGGGGGGGGTGGGGGGGGGGGTGGTCTCTCTGGGAGCAACCCCTTTATCCCATGAGATAAGGTGCTATTTTAATTGGGACTTTACTGGAATGTTTGTTTATTTATAGTAAATTTTCTAACATCTCTATAATGAACAAGAAAATTTGATTGTTCTCAAGATGTCAAAACTTTATTACTCTTCCTTTATCCCGTAAACATGGCAACTAATTTTGTGGTCAGGTGTTCCAAAGTCCAAACTGATCGTGACATTTTCTTATCCAGACAAAATTTCAAGCTAACATTCTTATTTGCTAATTGTTGAAGCTATATTGGGGATTGATTTTGGTCTGCAAGCTCAAAATTTCATTACTGAAAGGGGTTATCGACTTTTGAAACCATCAAAATAGGTCTTCTGATTGCAAATAATGAACAATTCTGGAAAAAACCTGAAAACTTAAATGTAATTAATAAACGTTTTGCTTGATACTTCTCTCCATACTTTTTGTCTTGCTAATCTCTAAGTCTTGCTGTAGGAGTGGGCCTTCTCTTTCTCCAATCCACATTATATCCAATTGCAGAGAGGATGTTTGGGCCGATAATGGTAGTTCGCATATGTGGGGTAAGCAAAACATCATTTGTCTACCATTTTCTCTACTATCCATCGTTTGTCCTCCCTTTGACTTTGGAAGTCTAGTTTTACTTAACAAAATTGTAACTCTGTTAAGAACTGCAAATTCTGATTAGATCAAAACAGGATATAACAAGATAGTCTGTTGTGATGTGTAAATAAACAAGTCTGATTCGAGATAGGCGATCTCCAATACCCAATTTGAGAAGGGTGATTCTCCTATTACAATTTACAAAGTAGCTTAGATAACAAAACTCATAATAATGATAAACATCCCTGAATTCCTTCTAAATAGCCTACTCCTACAGCAGTTACTTAACTCCTCACCCCACTCTCCTCCTAATCTGGGACTGGGTCTTACTGGGTCATGGATCATAGGTGGGATCCAAGTCTGATGTGGGTCTGGGTTTAGACCTAGGATCCTATCAAACTCGCCTTTGTTTTACTGCAGCATTAACATATATACTTCTTTGTCTATGATAATTGTAATACTTTCTAGTTTGTTTATAATATATATTTCATAAAGAAGAGTAAATGTGTTCATTAAAACTAGATGAAATTATCCGGATGGTCATGTGGTATGTCCATATTTTGGATTTTGTTCGTATGAATTTTAGAATCAATGTATCCAACTAATAGAGGAGGAAATAAGTATTAGATAATGTGGTTGCTTTATGTGTTAACACAATTATTTTCTGTGTAGGTTCTGTCTATACCTCTACTCACAAGTTATCCATACATAGCGATATTATCTGGCTTCATGCTCTCCTTTACTCTAAATTGTGCATCGATTGTGAAGAATGTTTTAGCAGTAAGTTTTTCATTGACTAAATATTTTTTACTTTATGTAAATAATACTTGATTAACTGTGTTTGTCACTTAATCTAAGATATGAGCACATTAATGGTACTTGGTAAAGAATAGGAGGTACTCACTTTTGTTCTTATGAACAGCAGACATGGTAATTTTCACCATTTAATTTGAAAACATGTCCAGAATTGAGCTCTATTTTATTGATAACGGGTCAAATTTGTAAAACATGAAAACTTTTATGTAGAAGAGAAATGGGTCAGACGGTTTTCAAGTCATCCCAAGTGTTTGTGCTCTACCAAACCGTTTTAAGCTTCCTAATATAGTTTCTTATATTAACCAGGTGTCCATCATAACTGGGACCTTCATGCTGCAAAATAAAGCTGTGGTAATTTTCATCATTTCTAATTTTTTTTTTAAAATTGTTGGTGTCTTATAATTAGCTTTTATATTGATACACATGTACGTATATAACAGGATCAAAACCAAAGAGGTGCGGCTAACGGTATTGCCATGACTTTGCAGTCAACCTTTAAAGCAATTGGTCCTGCATGTGGAGGAGCCCTGTAAGTACTATGAAGGGAGCCCTCAATATATACAATGATGAGAAACCCTAGAAAAAGCTATCGCAGGCCCATGGGTTATGTACAACTAAAGCCTAATAATAAAATATTAATAACGGGGGAAAGTGAATATGGGGTTGTCACACAACTAAGTTAGGAGTGAAACCAATGAAAACTGCGTCGTTTTGATTAAAAACTACTTAAAATTGCTTTCAAACTAAAATCCTAAAATAATGCAATTTTAATTGGTTTCCAAAATTAGATATGTAATTAATTTGCTTTCCAAACATAATGTGTTATTATCAAAATGACTAGTTTTGATTGGTTTTACACCTAACTTAGGGCATGAGGTATACCTCATGTTAACTTAACATGTTAACATGCCACATAGGCGCCACGTCACCTTTAACACCACATTGGAAAGTTTAACATGGGTGGGGGATACTCCATGTGGTGTTAAACTTATTTTATTTATTTTTTTTTCTTTTTACTTTCCAATTATTTTAATGACTACAAATCGGTTTATTTTTTTTTTTGGGTTTTTGTATCGCCTTCGAATAATTAAAAAAAATTAAAGAAGATGCTTAAATAATTAAAAAAAAAACACTACAAATAGATTTCTTAAAAAACATAAAACTACAAATATTCCAAAAAAAAAACAACTACAAATACTTCATTTAAATAAAAAAAAACTACTCGTCGTCACGTAACTCCGCCATGATTTTTCGCTTTTCTTTCTCAATCATATCTCGTTGCTCCGGATCCAAGTTCGTGGTATCCATGCCGAGAAGACGGAATTGTTGAAGACGTAATTTTTTCTCACGAATTTGGGTTCTTTTTTCATGCTCCGCGTTAAACCTCGACATTTGCGCGTTCATCTTCTCGTCCATTTCTAGCTCCTTTTCTAGACGAATTGACTTCTTCTTTCCCACGGGCCTTCGCAAAACCTCTTGTTCTTGAGGTTGCGTTTCATCTTCGTCCTCGAACACCGAATCCTCGTTTAAATTTATGTTGCACCGTCCCGTTGAGTTAGATCCCATGGGACTATCGCGATCGGTCGAGGAACGCTTCTTGCTAGCGTTGGTGACCTCCACAATCTCAGCGAACTTTGGAGACGATTTCAATATTTGATAATGTTGAAGAAGAGGTGCCGAGTTGGTGTTGTCGTCTTTGTATCGATTAACGGCGATGTTGATCAAATCGCCGTCGCTCGCACCGCTTGGACGAGTTCGTTCCACGCCCAAAATGACCCCATGGAACTTGGCAACTTTTTTCTTGATGGTGCCCCACTTGCCACTAAGTTTGTCGTTGTTGCGAAATGTCGGGATCTCATCGGGTCTCGCCGCCGCCTTCTTGCTAGCGTGGAATTTTTTACTAACTCGATCCCAAAACGCATCTTTTGTTTGCGAGTTACCTATTTAGAAAATATAAGAATAGAAACGTTAGTTGGTGATTTCTAAAATATAAGAAAAAAAAAATCTAGATTTAAATTATTTTTAAAAAAATACCAATTTTCGGGTCCTCCGATGTATCGATATAAGCCCGAACTAGATGTAGCTCCTCCTCGGTATTCCATGGCACCCGTCCTTCTTGCTCTTGGAATCCTTCGATCGGTTTTTTCCCCTTCCCTCGGCCTCTTCGAACACGATCGGGAACTTGTGTTTCGGGAACGATCTCTATATCATCGTCTTCATCTAGAAGTGGTGTTTGCGGGTGCGATGGAACGGATGTGAAATTCGGTGAGAAAACGGGTTGTGATTGGAATGGAGATGAGAAGCCTTGAGGTTGTGGGTTTTGCCCCCATTGAGCGTAATTGGTAAACGAGGGGTTGGGGTTGTAGACGTTTGAGGGTGGTTGACCCAAATACAACGGGTTAGGTTGGCCCCCCCACATCGGGATATGCCACGGTTGAAGGTTCGGGTTGTTGGGAGGGTTGTTGCTTGAGGAATCTTGATTTTGTTGGTTTGGATTCATGGTGTTTTTTTATAAAAAATGTTAAAGAAAGAAGGAGTAGAATAGAGAAAAAGGTGTAAAAATTTGAATAAAGTAGGGTTTTTATAGGTGAAATGGTTAAAAAATTGGGTTAATTAAATTTTTTATTTTTTTTTAATCAATGCCCAACGGTCCAATTTTTGACCGTTGCCCAACGTTTCTCCTCTTTAACGCCCGTTGAACCTTTGGCGGAGATCGATGGCGCCGCGCCATAACGGCTAGGGGGGGCGGTGTTAGCGCCATTTGGCGCCGCCAAACAACCCTTTGGCGCCGGTATACCCCGTGCCCTTAGGTGCGTGACAACCTCATATTCACTTTCTCCTAATAACTACAATTAAAAACCACAACGGCGCAAAGACTCTCACACCCATCAGACACTTTTACTAGTTTGTTTGTACTTCTTCCCAAATTTGTTGCCATGTTACATTAAATCTTATTTGGCTTTTATGTAGTTTGTCATGGACTCAAAAGAGACAAAATGCAGTATTTCTTCCAGGTACATGCTTTCACTCTGTTGTTATTTGTGTAGTTTTCATAGAGAGGTCAATTTTGACTCATGAATATACTAATGAGTTGTGTTGGGTTATGTTTTATTCTACCTAAGATTAAGCTAAAAGATTTAACTAAAAAGAGAGCATGTCAAATTTGTTGGAAGTCATCCAAAACTTAATTCAAATAAATTAAACATTTGGAATCATTTAGTTGAGAAAAACTTAGATAATATTGTAACGGTGCTATTTATTGCATTATACACATTAATAATCATCAAATAAAAAAAATAAACAAGTCTTCAGGGCTTGGCTCGGCAGATCTTAACCTGACCCGACCCGCTATAAAATTACCTGTCCGGACCTGCCTTTAACAGTTACCCAGCCTGTCCGACCACCATTTGTCATACCCATGAACCCTATATAATGTAAGATTGCTTCATTGATAATTTGATATGGGAAAGTTGATGCACATAAAAAGCCTCTTTACTACTTGTAAGAGAAATGTTGCATGAAAATGCTTGTAAACTAATCAGATTTACTGGTTTATATAATTGCAGGCAACCACATGATATTTTTCATATTGAGTGTGATCGAGGGGATTGGAGTTCTGCTGACATTCAAACCTTTTTTGATTTCAAACCATTACTAGTTGAAAGCACCTGGAATCAGGCTTAAACCCTCAATTCATACCAGTTAAGATCGTCTTCTTTGTATGTAGCATAACTCTAATAAGCCGGTCACTCAAATGATTAAAGTAACAGTTCATACATAAACATTTTGTTGATATAAGAAGTTATAAATGCGAAAGGGCCTCTAGCATTTTATAAAAAAATTACATGTTTTCAGTCACAACCTGTATAAACTGCAAACTCTTGTCTTGCGTATTGATGGTTAGAGCCACCGGAAACACAAAGTTGTCATTCTTATTGATCCTCTCAACATTACATGTCATGAACCTTACATTAAAGTTTCCAATGATCACATCAAATTCATCACAAACCATGTTTTTTAGTCATAAAATCACATCATATGAAAGCCCAAATTGAAAAGTGAGGAAGTTACAAAACATACTAGCTTGTATTTAGAAAAGAGATGCATTTGAAACAATTCCATGCTTAGTAAATCATGCCTTTATAAGTGTCTTGAAATATTAGAGACTAGAAATGAGTGTGTTATAATTTGCCCCACATACATGCTTCTTAGACATTGGTTATCAAGTACATTAGCATGTCAAGTTCAACATATTAAACACATGTGGTCATTAAGATTAAGGCATCAAACATATGAGGACATCAAATTTCGTTCTCAAAGGTGACATAATACGGGTCAAACAAGCGAAAATATGATACGAGGACGGGAAAGAGCAACAAACGCATTTAAAATAATTCTACGTTATAATTTTGATAAAACAAAAGTTATTTTCAAACAGAAAAATTATGGATCTTGACAACTTATAAATAAATGTCAAATATCGCCAATAAGCTCTTGGCCTAGTGGTCAAAGAGGTGGTAAGATTCTGGGTTCTATCTTAGACATCTCATTTCCCATTCCCAACCAAACTCATTAAAAACTCACAACCCCCCCCCCCCCCCCCCCCCCCCCTCCAAAAAAAAAATTATGTTTACGGTTCACCCCATATCTATTAGTTTATATTATTTGTGAGTGGATGTGAGTGATAGAGAGAAAAAAGTAATAGAAGATATGGAGAATGAGATGTGTCAGAGTTTAGAAAATGTTCCATAAATTTAGAAAATAGAGTTTTTTTTAAGTAAATTATAGGGATACGAATATGGAACGGGCTGTAAATGTCAACCTTAGTTGCATATTTACCCAACCCAACTAATAAATTGCATATTTACCCATATTTAATAAATTTTTATTTATGGACAAAAATACCCCTATAATAATAAGAACAATTTTATATAGTCTTCTTCTCCATGACAATCGGACTTCTCAGTCTTCTACTTGAGTTTCACTTCCTTCTTTTTCTCTTCTTTATTCGATTTGGATTTCAGAAGGAGCGATTTACCACAGGTACAAGGTGATATCATTTAAAACTTGAACGTGTTACCGATAGCGATTATTTGAAATTGTCAACATATTAGAAAGTGTTGACGATGCCATAAATTGAATATGGATTAAATTCGACTAAAACAGATAAATAAAAAGAATAATTAAAACGAAAAAGAACACGTAATATATTTATATAATATACAATAAGGAATGGTGGTCCAAGACACAAAATCTACTATTCCTTTCGGCTACCAATGAGGACATGACATGTGTCATGTCCGACCACTAATAACATGACACGTGTCATTGTCATGTCTTTCCACCCAATAATTAAATGACACATGTCATGTTGAACCCAATAATAACGTGACACGTGTCATGTTCAACCAATAATAGATTGACACGTGTCATTTTGTTTTTTTAAATTTTACGTTTTATAGCACTTAACTTTTTTACTTTCGTTTTTAGTATACTTTTAGAGTTTTCGACTTACGTCATCCTTTATAGTCGTTAAAATGTGACCCGCCGCAACGCGCGGTGGTCAACTTTCAGACCACTTTTAGAGTTTTTGACTTTGCTCACAGCGTTTTAAAAAATGGGTGTTAGGCTGCGTGTCATGTACATGTGGTATTTTTTTCAGATTTAAGCGCAAGTGGTCAACTTTTAAATCACTTTTAGAGTTTTCGACTTTAGCTACGGCGTTTTGGAAAATGGGTGGCCCGCCGCGAAGCGCGGGCGGGTCACCATCTTGTTAACTTTATAAATAAAATAAACATGACTTGAAGCTACAATACAGGATATATTAACATCAAAATATATCACCTGGTGTTTTACAACAAAGAACATGTCATGTGTTTTTGTTAGAGGTCGATCGATCTTGTGTTTCGATAAGTCTATATGTGAACAAACAAACAAAAATACAATGATATGTGAGCAGCCCTGGGTGAAATCATTGTCACATAAAGGCAAGGTCTTACAAAACTATCCACTAAGATTAAAAAAAAAAATCAAAACTTGTTATATATATTTGTAAGAGTTGTGGAAACAAATTAAGAATCGAAATAAAACACCAAATAACACTACAAGGTATTTTCCAGTTTTCTAGATTCATTCTAATGCATATAGTGATATAGATTCAAATGTCATGTTCTGTATTTCTTAAATTGTACCGAAAGAAACCATTTTCACCATCTTACTTTAGTATATAAGGCCAAGTATTATATAGCATCAATGGATTTTTGTCAATCGTTATATGTTAATGAGACTATTAATCCATAGGTTTTTATTTGGCAAAGTTCTTGTCCACCTTAGCAAAGCGAACTCTAACAGTCTAACCAAATGTCCATAGTTTAGTATCCACATCACCAAACTACCAATTTACCAAATCAAAAATTTTCACCACCTATAATGTAAACCATTTAATAGCATTCACAACTCGTTTCCTATCCTTATTCCTATAATTTATTAAATAAGAGCATTCACAACTCATTATCTATCTTTGTCCCTATAATTTAACTAAATAACATCACCTTTTCTCTATTCTTATCAATTAAATGATATTTTTTTTATATATTTATCATTATTTTTTCTCTCTCTTTCACTCACAACCACTGTAAAAAGTATTAAAAATTTTAGAAAATCTACAGTGTTTTCTTAAATATAGAGATGAACAGTAATTTTTTATCTCTCATCCTTTCATAATCAAACATCAAATTTTAAGAATTACACTTACATAATTTTAAGGAATGGGTTGTGAATGGTGACAAAAATGTCCATACTTTAGTATCCACATCATGCATATTAGCAAACTACCCATTTACCAAATCAAAAACTTTCACCACCCATTCACAACTCATTTCATATCTTTATCCATGTAATTTAACTAAATAATAGTATTTTTTCTCCCTCATTTTTAATTAAATAATATTTTTTTATACCTTTTACATTACATTTTTCTTTCTCTTTCAATCACAACCACTTTTAATAAAGGGATAGGCTATTCGTACCCCCCCCCCCCCAATTAATTGTTGTACTCCCCCTGAGATTTTCTTTAAGAAATTATCATATTTCACCCCTATAAAATTATGTTTATATAGAAAAGTTTATTTTAAACAATTTTTTTAAAATAAAATAACAAAAACGATAATATTTTTTCCAAACATGTTTAAAAACGTTTTAATAAGAGTTCTTTTAAAAAAAAGGTTTCTCCAACAGTTTTATTAAACGTTTTTTAAGATTTTTTTTCAATTTAGAAAAAAACGTTTTAAACAGATGTTTTATAAAAATGTTTTTTAAACATTTTTTTTAAAAGTTTTTTAAACAATTTAAAAAACGTTTTTTAAACAATTAAAAAAATATATCTTTTTTAACAGTTTTATTTTTTTAATTTAAAAACAATAAACATTTTTTTAAACTGTTTAAAACAATTTTTATCACTGTTGTTTTTAAACACGTTTTTAATAGGTTTTTTTTAAGTTTTTTAAACGGTTTTATAGAAAACTTTTTAAAAAGTTTTTAAACATTTTTTTTTTGTTTTTTTTAAAGAACGCTCAGTTTTATAAAAAACTTTTTTTGAAAAAAAAAATTAAGATTTTTACTTTTTTTTATAATTATTTTTTTGTAATTCTATATAAAAAACTGTTTAAAAAAATTTATTGATTAAAATATACCAAAATAAAATAAAAGGTTTGATAGGTAATTATCTATAAATTAGGGGAGGTGGTGCAACAAGTAAAAATTAATTATAAGGGGGTACGAATAGTAACACCCTTTAATAAATATTCAAAAAAATTTTAGAGAATCTATAATGTTTCATCAAATATAGGAATTAACATTAATTTTTTCTCTCATTCACTCATAACCACCCACAACTAAACCTCAAATTTTAAGGACTACACTCACACAATTTTAAGGAATTGGATGTGAATACTCTAACTTACCATTCCTCATAAATATGTGAGTGCAAATCCTAAAATTTAAGGTTTAGTTGTAAATGGTTGTGAATAGTGGAGAGATAAAAAATTACTCTTCACCCGTGTATTTGATTAAAAAAAACTGTTAATTCCCTAAAATTTGAGATCTAGTTGTTAGTAAAATAGAGGATAATTGTAATCAATGTTGTAAAAATCAGCCTAGGCGGCGATTAATCGCTAGGCGGTACTTTCTCTTGGAATTTTAAGCTAGGCGGTCAATTAATCGGTGGAATAGCTAGGCGGTAAAAATCGGTTAAAATCGGTCGAAGCCGGTCAAAATCGGTCAAAAATCGGTCAAAAATCGGTCAAAAATCGGTCAAAATCGAAAATAATGGATTTATAAGTACTTGTTTTGTTATAACTAAGTTTGAATTCTATAAATTATGAAGTATTAATGTGGATTTGAAAGTATTATTTTCATATAAATGTCTATATATATATATATATAAATTAAAAAAATACAAATCGATTAATCCCGATTAATCCCGATTAAATTCTAGGCGGTACTCGACCGCCTAACGCTTTCTACAACACTGATTGTAATGATAAGAGTATAAAAATTATTTAATTTTGACCGTGAATGAAAAAAAGAAAAAAAATAATGAATATATAAATTATAGGAATGAAGAATGGATAATATTTTATTAAGAAGGATAGTATTAATTTTTTCTCTCTCTTTTACTCCCAACTATTCATAAAATAAAACGAAACTTTAAAATAATTTAAGGAATGCGTCTCGCGTTCTATGTGGGGACGGGCACGAATCGATTTCTCACTTATTTATGGGCTGCCCTTTTTCCGATACAGTGTGGTAGGTGTTGGCTCAATGGTGTCGTATTCCTCCGGTGGGATTGTTTTCTCGGTATTGAATATTGTTAACATCCACAAAACGGTGTCTTCCCCTCCCTGGAAACACAAGGCGGTGAACATTATTTTTTTGACGGGATGTTGGTGTATTTTGACGGAGAGAAACAATGTCATCTTTAACCAGCAAACCCCCTCCGTTGAACGGGTTATTGTTGAAATTAAATATAGAAGTTTCCTCTGGTTTTTGTAATATCGCTGTAAAGACTGGTCTATTGCTTGGCAAGACTGGCTTTCTTTTTCTATGTAAGTCGTTCCCCGGCGGCTCCTAGCGTCTTGCTAGGAGTTTTTAGCCGTGCTTAATAATATTCGCCGTTTAAAAAAAATTCAAAGGGTTTGTTTTTGTGAACCTGACCGGTTTGCAGGGAAATTGGCTTGTCTTAAACCGCCCATGTGGAAATTGTTGTACACTTTTGGAAGTGAGTTCGGGTTGTGGGATTCCATTTCCATTGGAGTGGCAATGATGCATTTTAACGAACCACGTTTTCCCGTTGATCAGAAAAAGAATAATCTGGATTGTGGCGCTCTCCGTCAAGTAAGCAACTCTTATTCTCACCACCACCAAGAACACGTGTTCGGATGAGTTGAAACACACATGCATGCACCCACATCTTGTGATCTAAGTTCTTGACGTGTGTGTCACACGGCTAATTGCACACCAACTGTTCGATAATATGTCTCATCGAACGTCACATCAAACCCCATTACCCCACTACCCCACTTGCCAATTATTTTCAATTTTCATCTGTACCAGCAGTTGGCGTTTTTTGTACAATGATTCATGAACCCAGTTTGTAGTAACATATGGAGTCTGAGATTCAGAAACCATTTATCACCTTCTTTTTCTTTCATTTTCTCTCAAACAGAAACATGGCTTTATGAAATCGGTTTCAAGACTGTTAGGAAGCCAAAATAGGTTCTTAATTTACATGCACTCTTTTGGGAAATGGGTGGCATTGAGATTAAGAAGCCACTTTTGAGCAAAGTATACCATGAAAGTTGTCCTGGGTGTAATGTGGATCAGTATAAAGAGCTGCAAACCGGGTTACCAATAAAGGAAGTCTTTTGTATATGGGTTGTGGTGCTTTGTGTTTGTAAGCAACTCTTGTTTGTATTACAATAAATAATTTAACAGTGATGCATAGAAGGATTCATAGGAATGCAAGTTGGCATGTCAACTGGGGTGGGCTGACGGTTGTCCCATTTGACACTTTTTTTTATGCTTACATGAATCTCATAAGTGATAAAAAAAAAATATTAGATATGGTATTAATAAAATAATATGCAACTCCCCACAAGTCTTGTTGAACAGTTTTTGCGGAAATCGATCATGAGAATAATTTACCAAGGAATTATTTAAGATTGTTGATTGATTTTCTTGAAGATTTGAAAGAAAAAAAGACTACTATGTCATATTTGCTTCAAAAATTGGAAAACCCCCAAGAATCATTCCAGGATAGGGAAAATCTAAGAGGGTCACTAAATTATTTGTGTATACTATTTCCTCTCCTGTTTTGGGGGCTGCATTTAATTTCTGCTTGCATCGATAAAGTTTGGCATTTGGTTATGCTTATATATGATGTACAATACTTTTCAAGCCTGACAAGTTTCCCATTATTCCTCCTCAGCACTGCCAATATCATCGCTCTTTCCGTTTCTTTATTTCATGGTTAGTATGTTCAATTCTTTATTTTCCTTCTTTTTTCTTTCTTCCTTATTTTGACATTTGGAATTCTTTATCTTGATTGTATTGTAGATAAGGGATTTTAACATTGCAGAGACAGAAGAGGATATTAGTTACTATGCAGGCTTTGTAGGTAAGCATAGTTTTCCCATTATGCAGTGTTTGGATATGTGCTTTAAAAGTAATTATTCCATATTTTGTAGTTGGAATCAGCTAATCATTTGAAATTTAAAAAAAAAAAAAAAAGATGTAGTAGATGGTGTTTCGTTGATGAATTAGATGTCCAAACACCCCCTATCTTTTATGAATGAATATTTGCATTGGTTGATTGACCATTTACTGAAATAATATCTCATGTGATGTCAACTTTTGAAGGGTGTGCATATATGATTGGAAGGGCGTTGACATCTGTCTTCTGGGGAGTGGTTGCTGATCGATATGGTCGAAAACCAGTTATAGTTTTAGGCACTTCGACAGTGTTCGTAACTACTTCAGCAATTGTTAATTGCCCACAATGTTCCATAAAATACTTAAATATATTGTTCTCTTAAAGCTAGTAATTTTCATCTTCTTCAGGGTCATTTTCAACACACTTTTTGGTTTTAGTGTCAACTACGGGATGGCTATCATTACAAGATTTCTTCTTGGCTTTTTAAATGGACTGCTTGGACCTATAATGGTAATCCCTATAAACATCATATACTATAGCTATAAGATGATGTTTAGATTTTGTTTATTAAATTTTGTTTCCTGCTGATTCTTTTCCTATAAACAGGCATATGCATGTGAACTTTTCCGTGAGGAACATCAAGCTTTAGGATTGTCATCTGTAAGCAATCAGGCTCTTTTCTTTTTTTATAATTTCCTATCACATCAGCTTCAAATTGTTGCATTTTTAGACAGTCATTATTGTTTATTATAATCCATTCATATCATATAGTTCTGTTACCTAGAAATTTATAAATTGAGTAATCTATTTCAGATTAGTACAGCATGGGGCATAGGATTGATCATCGGTCCATCTTTGGGAGGTTTCCTTGCACAGGTTTATATATCTAGTTGTATCTTGATATGCTGTATACGCTTTTATATATCCCATCTGCAGATTATATCTTGAAAAGTGGTTAAATGAAGGGTATTCACTATTTTAGTAAAGAGGGGTCACAATAATTTTGTCAAAATAATGCATATTATTTAAACTCTACATAATTGATTGTTTGATAAGTTTCAAAATGCACTACTAAAGTTCTCATTTTACCCTCTATCTAGAGAAGTCTTGCTTGAAAAATGACTGGATTGATAGTTGTTCTTAATAACAAAAAGTTACAACTTTCACCTTTTGGTTGTACTGAAATGAAGAATGAATTCATAGTGATACTGATAGGAAAACAAGAATATTTGCTACTTTATTTATTGAAATTATTATTATCATTCTTATCATTATTATTGTTTTTTTTATTTGTATATTTTTTATGAGTTTTATTTTATTTTATTTGGGGGGAGGGGGCTGTCGCTTTACTGTTCATTGTTTTCTTGTCTTTTTACTTGAGGTTTCCCTTCCCGTTTTCCCTTCTTCCATGTGTTTCTTGCTTTTGTTGTTCGGAGTTGGGGGTCTCCCTGGAATCAGTCTCTTTATCCTTTGCGGGTAGGGGTAAGGTTGCCTACATCCCACCCCTCCCATACCCTACTAATAGTATTTTATGCTTTTGGTGGGATTGTACTGGGTATGGTTGTTTTTGTTTTCTTTATTAAAATTATGATGAACATTCTTTTCTATTTTGCCTTTCCTTTTAATTTTTGTGCTTGTTTTGAAATTAAGCCTGCAGAGAAATTTCCAAGTCTAGTATCTTCAGATTCTCTATTTGGGAGGTAGTGTTACCCCTTTGTTAACATCTTCACTTTTTTATAGCGATGATATTATTTGCAACTATTCTTGTTGTTTATATTTTCCAAGTTCAGTTTTCAGTGCCAACAAATTGCAACTATGACTTGTGATGCAGATTTCCGTACTCGTTGCCTTGCCTTTGCATCTCCATGTTTGCACTTGTTGTGACCATCGGTGCTATTTGGCTTCCGGTACAGTTTTATGCAGCTTACATTTCCCTTAGTTATTACTTAGCATGCATGTAACATGATTTTTATTCAATATTTTTAGTGAAATTCGACATTTAAGTAGAAACTATGAGATACAAATGAAATGTTAGATTGTTTGGTTATTTCTAATTACATTGAGTGTCTGAGCTGTAATTAATGCCTGAATAACCATGGCCTTAACCAAAACTGAAGATTAACATATCACAAAAATCAATTGTTGAGATTCTAACTCGTGCATTCTCATTTGTAATTTTCAATTGTTGATCTGCATAGAAGACAGCTTATGTAAGTGCATATCCTCATTCATTTTTTGGTAGTGTGTATGGTCTCACAAATGACAAGTAAAATAAAATATTATTGGAGTGCACCCTCTAGAAAAAAAATGCATTGATAATGCATACCATGGTATGAAATCTAGTTCCATATTGCCCCTTAGAAATTGGGATCCACAGGCCATGATAAAAAACAAATCAAAGCTTTACATGGGTGGCCTCTCTATACTTTTGTGAACATGCATCTTGTTTGATTTCATGTTCTCAACGTAAATCTTATTTATATTACAGGAAACGTTACACTTTCATAAAAAAGATGAGTCAGAAGCTGCTTCCTATGTACCTGATGCTGAAGGAAAAACATATGAGAAAAATGATTCTACTTTCATTAGCCTCCTCAAGAACTGGCCATTAATGTCTTCTATCATCATCTATTGTGTTTTCTCGCTTCATGACATGGCATACGCTGAGGTAGATTTTAAAATCTTATTATTAACTACCAGTTCACTGTTGCAAACACATCAGTTACACATAAGTAATTTTTACCATTCTTTCAAAGTATAGGGTCATTTCTGCATAAACGATGGTTGAGTTCATGATGAATAGTCAACTACTATGGCTTAGAAAATCGAGTCACTTTACAAACTAAGAACTCATTACAGATGTCTGGATGAAATTATTCATACATTTTACCATACCTTTAGCACTATGATTCTATTATACATTCACACAAGTTCACCCATCATAACCTTTAGAACAGTGTTGACATTTATCTTTCACAGATTTTCTCATTATGGGCTGAGAGCCCGAAGAGTTTGGGGGGACTCAACTATAGTACAGAGGATGTTGGGACCATCCTATCTATCACAGGTGAGAACTTAGGTACCAACTCAATATTTCCTTATTAAAAGGGGATATTGACTCTCTAAACGTTCAGAACTTAACGTGTTATTGCAAACTGACCATAATCTAGTCTTGCTGATCATTAAGTCATTTCATAGGGGCGGGCCTTCTTCTTTTCCAAACCGCATTATATCCAATTGCAGAGAGGATATTTGGGCCCATAATGGTAGCCCGCATCTCAGGAGTAAGCAGTCTTCCTTTTGGGTTATTATGTTTCTGCATTTTACTCTCTAGTCATTTTTTAACATAACTTTCACTTCAAAAGTCAAAAGGAAGGTAAATAACTTGTTATGAAATTCGGCCTCAAGGTACCCAACTAATTTGAGGAGGAAATAAGTATTATATAATTAGGTTAACATGACTATTTCTTGTGTAGATCTTGTCTATACCTCTACTCGCAAGTTATCCATACATAGCGATGTTATCCGGCTTCACGCTGTCCTTAACATTAAACTGTGCGTCGATTGTGAAGAATGTTTTATCAGTAAGTTTTTCAGAAAGTAATTTTTTTTTAACAGCAGAAGAATTCCAATAAAAACCACCACTAGCAAGATACTAGTGGAGAAAACATTACAGAGTACACCTTTAGACAAAATAAATAAATTACAGCCAATACAGTGGATCACGCTTCCATTCATTCCAATCTAAATCTAAAAATTTTGCCCGATTTGTTAACCAAAGGAATGTTTCGGATTTGATTTCTTCGAAAATTCTTCCCGGATGCGTATTTCGGCCTTCAAATTCTTTCTCGTTTCTGGCTTTTCAGAAAGTAATATTGTTTACTTTACGTAATTTACTTGATTAAATGCTATTTATCACTCAACTTGGATATGAAAATTAATGGTACTTGGTAAGATAGGAGGTATCCACCATTTTCCTTATAAAAAGGTAGACATGGTAATTTCACCATTTAATTGGAAAATATGTCAATTTGAGCTAATTTTATCAATAATGGGTCAAATTTGTAAAACTTAAAAAAGTTTATGTAAAAAGTTTATGGGTCAGACAGTTTAAAAGCTGTCCAAAGTAGTTCAAGTGTTCTTGGCTGTGTAAATTTTGATATCTTAAAAATTGGATCACAAATTACTATAACAACTTTTGCAAACATATTTATATCTCTTAAATATTAGATCACAAATTATTATAACAACTTTTGCAAACATATTTCATAAAAGGGATATAAATATGTTTGTGGCTCAATCGGACCGTATTAAGCTTGGTAAAAATTTATCTCTCATCCAACCGGCTCATTTTGGCACATGGAAGCTGGTTTACACAAACTATTATCACCAAAAAAAAAAATTAAGCTTGTATACACAACTATAAGGTCACAGGATTGAATTACAGAAACTATATACATTGAATGCATCAGTTTTACAAAACTGTAAAGTCATAGGATTGTGACTGATTCCTTACATAATTTAGTTTCTTATTTAACCAGGTGTCCATCATAACTGGGACCATCATGCTGCAAAATAAAGCTGTGGTAATCTTGATACTTGATAGTTTCTAAATTTTTTATTTTATCTTTCAAAAATGTTGAGGCATCCAAATTAGCTTTTATATTGGATAATAGGATCAACACCAAAGAGGTGCAGCCAATGGTATTACCATGACTCTGCAGTCAAGTTTTAAAGCGATTGGTCCGGCGTGTGGAGGAGCACTGTGAGTACTCGTTTCCTTTTGCTTAAACTGAAAAAGCTCACACACCCTTTAGACACCTTTACACATTTGTTTGTACTTTTCCCAATCTGCGTATGCTAATTCTTATCCGTCTTTTTTTCTGTAGTTTGTCATGGTCTCAACAGAGAGATAATGCAGCATTTCTTCCAGGTACATGATTCCACTCTGTTCATATATTATTCTCGAGAATGTAACATGTGGTGCACTGGGGTTGCCAATTTAGGTGTTTTAAAATCTGAAAATAGTCCAAAACTTGTCTAATAAAAGTGATGAAAATTGTATTTCAAAAAATGTAATCACAGCTCCCGACGGTAGTATTTGTATAGAGGTGTCAATACGTATAACCTTTGAAATCGTCTAATTTAGAAAAGCTGAGATTATATCGCAACTCAATGTAGTTGTTATCGTGTTGTAAACAATAATAGTTATCAAACTGGAAAAAAAAAAGAATATTTAAACACGTGTTCGCTGTGGCTTGGCAGAACCTAACCTGACTCGTGTTAGAATTACCTGTCTTTTGAATGGTTACCCAACTCCCATTATCCTTAATTATTTGCAAAGTAAACACACCCTGTTGGTCCACCTGATGAACCTTATATATTATATTTTCTGTAATATTGTTGCATTTATAAACTTAATTTGCATTTAAGGGTTTATTTAATTGCAGGCGATCAAATGATATTTTTCATCTTGAATGTGATAGAGGGAATTGGAGTTCTGTTGATGTTCAAACCGTTCTTGAATACAAACCATTACTAGTTGGGAGCACCTGGAATGGTCAAACCCGTTCACAACCGGCAAACTCTTGTCTCGAGCATGAATTTGTTGGCTAGAGAGACTGGAAACCTGAGGTTGTGTATTATTAACTTTATATCAAAACTTCTAATGATCACTTCACAAGCCATGTTTTGTTACAAGACTCGCGAAGAATAAAGATTAGATCTAAACCAAATTGATTATAATTCATTTCCTCCAAAACAATTCAATTCAATTTGGTTCTGTTGATGTTCAAACCGTTCTTGAATTTGGTTAATCATGATTGACTTAAGACAGAGAAAATCATATTGGTGATTTATTGTCATCATACTGGCCTCTAGGAACCTTAGAGGACCAAAACCAAGGGTGTAAACTATACATTATTGTATTATATGGAAATAGATGATACTCTGGTTTATCTTTGTATCAGAGTCACCTGTTCTCTAGACGCCACCTTCAAATCCTAGGTGCTACCGCCACCACTAACAAATAGCACTTCTCTTTGCCTTCTCCGTAACAAAGAAAACCTTTCACAACTCTTACAAGTTTGCTTTCGCATTATCCTCACCAAACTATGATACATGAAACGGTGATCAAACCAATACTTGAATCAGAAACCGAACCGACCGAACCAAACTGACCCACCATAAACCAATATTTGAACCATCATAACCAATGTTTTAAAAACCGGTTCGAACCGGCCGGTTCAACCGCGAACCGCCCTCCTCACCGGTTTTTTATATCCCAGTTTTTGGCAATAACCGGACCGGGTTAGACCGGCCGGTTTTCCGCTTTTTTCCGGTTCAACCGGTTTTCTGATTTTTTTTATTTTTTTTTTATTTTTTAAAGTTTAAAACTTATATTTTCTTATGAAATACATATTTGATATTATCTTTGAGTGGATTATAAATGTATTTTAACTACTTTTGTTGGGGTATATAAGTTTATTAGCATTTTTATAAAAAAATATATATAAATCCCCTAACCGGTTCAACCAGCCGGTCTAACCGGTCCGACTGGTCGAACCGGTCCCGGAAGGTTTTCCGGTTCAACTAAAAAACCGGTTTTTAAAACATTGATCATAACCCCCTTGTCACAACAATTTGAGACATTCTCACCCTCTTGTCATCTCCCACATATGTGTTTTTTTTTTTAATCACATTTGATACAAGTAAAATTAGATGCATGTCCAGGATAATAGTTTCAATGGTTAGACTTAATGAAAAAAGTAACTTATACTTATAATGTTGTTGGCTAAGTGTAGCATTGTGCCTTCTATGTGCTTATCCCTACTGATACGACATGATTTCATATTATTATATATATAATATCATTTGTTAAGACATCAGGAGTTGGCATAACTAGTTCTATTTATATAAATAAATAGGGTTTACATGCTTAATCAAATGTGGTGTAAAAGGCACGTTCTCATACTCATGAGCTCCGATGTAGGCTTGAGCCCGGCTTCATTCAAGTTTAACTCGATCCAAGCTTTAACAAACCGATCTCCGGTCTGAGACTTACAGACTCTCAAAATGTATAGGATTCTGAACAAACATTCACTTTCCATGCTAGTGACCATTTCAATAAAATGTAGCAGCATAAAATAGTGTTTGATGAAACATATTAAAACAACACCGAATGAAACACACAACATATGCACACATAAGAACAGAATCTCCAGACAATTTGATATGGCTCATGACCTGGGTTTACTTCATCACCTTATGCGCCCAAACAAAATTGGGTGATATTCAGGAAGATCTCATGAGTCGTAGTCTTGAGATCGTTAAATCCGGAGCACCAAAACCGTCGAGTATAGCCTTCGCTGAAGGAAACTCGGCCCGAGATGTCAATCTGTGACATAATCACATAGAATGCTAAACTCATTTTTGGTCAACGTGAGTATAAATCATTTACTATTATTATTTTTTTATT
The DNA here is from genome assembly GCA_039602395.1 of Deinandra increscens subsp. villosa. NCBI lineage: Eukaryota > Viridiplantae > Streptophyta > Magnoliopsida > Asterales > Asteraceae > Deinandra > Deinandra increscens. Next base: position 21,328,300 of record JBCNJP010000015.1, read on the forward strand.
AATTTGAGTCAAAATAATCAAAAATTTGAAGTAGTTGGTGTAAGAAAACTGGCTGTTGAGATAAAATAATCAAAAGCTGAGAAACTAACACTCCCATACATCCCCAAAACTTTTGAAAACATCCATAGTTTAACCAGAAATCTTGACTACTAATCAAATGCCTAAATATTTAAACATTGTGGACTACAGCCAAAGCTTACTAATTTTAAGCCATGAATAAGGAGAAACAAGAAAGGTAAAATAAAGTCGCCAATTGGCAAATAATCAATGGAATTCAATGAAAATACTAAATAATTTTATTCATCAAGTTAGTTCTCTCGTTTTGACATGCAAAAAAGAGGAAGTAATGTCAATAGTGAACTTAATAATCATATACCTGCTGCGAAGAACAACACATGGCATGCCAATCTGCTCAGCTGCAGCAACCCCGGGAAGACTTCCAGCAACAAGAACACAATCGGGAACAGGTACTTGTGCATATTCAGCTCCTGCTCTCAGTGCAGCCACAATTTTCTGCTTGCTGTATGAATAGATACAACACATAAAGCAAACAAATCATAAATATTTCCCAACAAGAGCACGTAATCGCAATAGCTACAGTATACATGTGTAATTTTGAAGGTTTTATTATACTTTTAGAAGTCATACCAGTAATGAATAAGGCACGGAAAACACACAATATAAAGTGAAGATACACCTACCTTTCACTTGAAGTTGTATCAATGTCAACACTCAGTTTAAGCAAGGATGCAACCTCTTTAGCAACTTTTTGTTTTTCACTAGATGCTATCGACCCAAAAACATCATCGTCATCATTAAGATTCAAGGGTTCTACATAAAGATGTGTGCGTGTACAGTGCAAATGCAATTAAGGATTACCTGCTTTTCTTGCTTCATTAAGTAATTGTTCATCCAAACTAGAAGTAACTCCTTTACCAAGTACAAGTTGCCCATAAAAGCTCTGTTCCACCTCCAATTCCCCAACAATTTTCATCTTTGACATTCTATCTTTGCCGAGTTTTTCAATAATGGGCCTGAAAATTATTAGTAAGAGAAGATTTAGGATCATGGCAAAATATAGAGTAGAAAGAGAAACAATGTTTGCTTGGTATTATAATGTCGCTCAGTGCATGAGTTTATGTGTACTGCCATGCATCCACTACAATCCCATAAGCTTATACCAATGTTGCTGACACAACAATTTTCATGTCCTTTGATTTATGAGCCACAAAAGATCTTTAGATGTTGTGTATCAAATATCATGGTGGACGTTCTTAGCGGACATAGGGTTTATGTGGCATTTCGTTAGCCCGTTAGGAGAAAAAGATGGAAGGGGAACAATGCTGCAAAGTTTAATAGTTATAAGTTGTGGTATTTTGGGTCGGATGGGGCAAAGAATGGGGTGGGTTTTTAGGTGGCTAAGGAATTGCATCGTAGTTGGCGGAGGTGAGACTTTACAACGATAGGATCACGTTAGTGAGGATAGTGCTAGGGGAGGAAGTAGTAGCGGCTGTTAGTGTTTATGCATCGCAAGTGGGGTTAGGAGATCGGGAGCAGAGAGATTTTTTAGAATGTCTAGACGAGGTTGTGGGGCCATTCCGAGGGATGAGCAAATTTGTATAGGAGGAGATTTTTAATGGTCACATTAGTAAATAGAATGAAATGATGGTTTTCCATTGGTGCACGGGGGATTTGGCTATGGGACTCGAAATGAGAGCGGTGGGGAGCCTTCTGGATTTTGTGGTTGCACATAACCTAGGTTTGTAAACTTGTTCTTTAAAAAGGACTCGCATTTGATCACATTTAGTAGTGCGAGGGCATAACACGCAGATTGATTATCTCCTAATGCGACGAGGATATCGTAGTCGGTGGATGGACTACAAGGTGAGACCTTTTTTTTTAATCTATTTTCGTGAATGAGCTGCAAAATCAATTCAAGAGGTTATCCCGTGGTGCATGTTATTCGCACATGTTATGTTGGTTACAAAACGTAAATTGGACCTTAACATGAGGTTAGAAGAATGGCGTGAAACATTGGAGCATAAAGGCTTACACATCAGTCGGACTAAGACACGCTACCTCCACTATAACTTTAGTGGGGCCACCGATGGGGATGGCACTCAGTTATCTATTAGAGACCAAGTTGTACCACAGAAAACCAAGTTTAACTACGTAGGATCTTTCATCCAGAGCGATGGAGAATTACGTTGTAGCTCACCCTGTCTAGGCAGGTCGGAGCAAGTAAATGGCAGCCGTCTCCAGAAAGGCTAAAAGAGAAGTTATATATGGCTGTTATTCGACCGACAACGTTATAGAATACAAATTGATGCCCCTTCAAAAAGACTCGAACGGGTAAGTTAGAAATGGCAGAGATGAGAGCGAGTAAGGAATGATGTTTTATGGGCCAAATTTGGAGTAGCACATATTTCGAATAACATAAGAGAAGGGCGACTTCGATGGTTCGGGCATGTTCGAAGGAGGAAGATGTCAACACTTGTCAGGAGTGTGGAAACCTTCACCGTTAAGGGAAGCAGGGTCAAGGTCGACCGAAACTAACATGGGATGAAAAGATCAACCAAGATCTATTAGACTTGCACCTCTTAAAGGACATGATCTATGATAGGAGTTCTTAGAGACGTTGAATAAGACTAAGGATTTCTAGAGGAGAGTTACTTAGCTAGGGTCCCTAGTCGTCTGTATAGTGGATAGCATCTTCCTAGGTCTACTAGGGGAGCCTTTAGTCATAGTTCTAGTCTTTTTTCTTTAGTCTAAACTACTTTAGCCATTTCGACTTTGGTGCCTCACTCTTCTCGTAAGGCCATACTTCGATGCTTTTATCATAACTTCTTGCATCGTAGAGACTTGTATTTGCTTGTGTTACCTCTTTTTTTATTTTATTTTTTTGTGTATGCGCCTTCGGTTGTTACGTATAACTAAAAGATCTGTTTTCTCATATAAACCTTGTATGTTATGTGTATTGTTCGGTTAAGGGGGGGATTGTCTTGGAACCAGGGATCTCGCTGGGAGCAGACTCAGAATAGAGGTAAGGTGTGCCCTTCAATCCACCCTCCCTAGCCCCTACATTTGAGTTGGACTAATCCGGGTATGTTTGTATCAAAAATCAAACTCTATGGTATATCGTTTTCCCATCAAATTCATTTTAATCGCATGCCTTATATTTATAAGTTGTAGAAACTTAAGTTAATCACATGAATTTGAACATATTTACTAACCTTGCTACACGTTCACCACTTCTACTATACGAAGCTAGTACAACAACAGGAACACCTTCTTTATGTGCATCATCAATAAATCTTTAAAAGGAAGAAAAGGCATTATATTAGAAAGAGAAGTTATCATTATAATATAATTGTTGGAATATAAAAAGCAAGTGGGATTGTGGGAATTCTTGACACCACCTAAAACATGGCACGAACTGGACACGAAAACAATCGGGTTTTGTGCCATCATATCTAACTTATTCATTAGTCGTGTTTAGTTTGACATGTTGATTGGTTTAACCCGTTTCACTAAACAAATTAACCCATCAACCCGTTCAAATATACATTTTACAAGGTCAACCCGTTTACAACCCACTAGACGGTTCGACTCGTTTGGATAGGTTACACAAGCCATGTTCACGTTACACGATTTTGGATAAGAATATATTATGGGTCATGTTGGGGTTAGTCAATTCAACCTGCCAACCTGACATGATTGCCAACCCTAAATGACTTCCACATCTATTGCTAAAACATACACAACCTGCAATCATTGTGAGCAAATCTTTGTAATTAATTAGCCACAACTTCTACTTTACAATAATATGCGATGGAGCTATATTAAAATTAGAAAACCTCGAATCACATTTGATATTATACAAGTTGTTATCTTCTGTAAAAGCATGCCATGTTTAAAATTGATCATGTAACCAACACGTTTACATAGGAAGACAATTTAGTAGGTTAAGTGCTAACATATTAAGAAAATCTCTATTAAAGACTCAGATCAACTATCACGATCAAAAGGTACTCATACTATGTACATAGTATAAGTACCATCTCATCCTTAATGATTATAAAGGGTTTTTATGCTTCTCAGGGAGATTTAACACGCAATCCCTATGGTTGCATTCAAAAAAGCAAAATACGACCAACATTATTATGAACTAGTGGAAACCTATTTTTAATTGCGAGTATGAACCAGATTATCAAATAAATAATAAGATGAACATTTACAGTAATATCTAAATAGAAAAAGCTAAGAACCATAGTTATCATTAAAAATTGAAATATAATCATTGCATGTGCCTTAAATTCAAAAAAATAAATGATGATGTAAATACACCCTAATGAAAGGACAAATAACAAACAAACATACCAATAAAAACCCACTCATAGTAGCAACCATCTGTAGGGTCTAGGGAGGGTGTAATAAGGGCCTCTATCCTAGAGGTAGAAAGGTTGCCCCTGCTGAGACCCTCGGCTCGAAAGATACAACTATAAATACTATAGCAATAGCAAAGAATATAACAAAGAATAATCATAGCAAACAACCATACAATACAAAGAAGGTTACAAACTAGCGCTAACATACAATGATAAGTAGGCTATACCACAAAAGAATGCAAAGAACCGTATAGAAAGTAGGGATAAATATAAATAGGTGTTAGGACCACTCACTCTTCTACACCAGGTCTTAGAGGCAAAGATTTTGACGTGACAAGTTCTTCCAATGCATTTTGCTGCCAACAAGTCCCATTGTCTTGGCACATCAACAACAAAAAAAAGAAATGCAGTAATCATAATAATAACAAATTCAAATGATAAAAAAAAAATCATAAAAACAAGCAATCTGCTTGGATATTTCTGAAGCAATCTTAGTTAAGTAGATAAATGTCAAGGGATACTCTCATCTACGTGCACTTATAGGCATGTTACTACAAACTGCAAAATCATTATACCACCCACACTACACATGCAACATGATCAAAACACAAAAGCCGTCCGGATGATGTCAATTTTGTAAATAACTAAAAATAATATATATATCTTTACACACACGGATATATATGTGTGTGTGTGTGTGTGTGTTAATCATACCTTATCTCGTAGAACTCTTTTCATGAAACTTCCTTTTTCATTAGTAGGAAGAGAAGTAGGCCAACCTATCTGAGAAATGGATTAGCTAAAGCAAACCGCATGGCACGAAACACCAATATATGTTTGCCATATTTTCAAATAAATCACCTTATTAAAGTACAAGGTTAGCATTTCCTCCTCACCACCAAGGCATTTCCTGCAGAGTGAATTGCTACGTGAGAATCGCCAAAAACAAACACATAAGTAAGGATGACGGTTATTTACAAGTAGTATTACATATTAAACTGAACTATGTTAGCAAAACAAAAATAAATATATGAAATAAAAAGACTAAAGGAGAATACTTTAGACATAACGACTATGTACAGAACATATATATAACCTACTGTGGATCTAACATGTAACAATGATGACACCTAAACAAAATCCTATTTGTGCTATTCTTTTAGTTTAGAATTAATTAATCAATTAAAATTAAATCAATTCTAAAGGACTTTATCAAAGATTTGAATTTAAGTTCAACTTATTCTTTCTTTATTCAATCGTGGCTCCTAAAGCGTTTAAAAAAAAACTCCTAATATATGAATTAAAACAAAAAAAATTAACTCACACCAGGGATGATCAAGCACATCAACAAAGAAGTAGTTTAGTAAAATTAAGTAAAACAAATATATGAGAAATAAAGAAGATCCAAACAAATTCATTACGTTCAGAACATACTTTTTTCCCAAAATATAGCAAGCATGTTCTAACTTCTAGGATGGCCATGCAATCTGGTTCGCAGTTCAATAAAATAATCAAATAGATGAGCTTAAAAGAAATCAAACCTTACAAGATCCAAATAGATTGGTTCTGTCCAATGTGCACAATCCAATCCCATTTTCTTAAATGCTGGATAAACGAGAAAAATAAATTGTCAATCTACAAAGGCTATGAGCCTGCTACTCACTCCTGTGAGATCATATAAAACATTATTTAGAAACAAAAACAAAAACTATCAATTCACTGTTACAGCTCACCTAAATTGAAGGCCTCCCGATTGCAATAACGGTACACATCCATGAGAACCCTGATAAATGATCAAAGATCATTGGAAAACCACGAGTTGATTAACCTTTAAAAGATTCTTATTTTTTCTCATTGTTGGTTGAATTTGCCCTCCATTTCTGGACACAATTAGGGAACCTCAATAATCACTGGTACTTTGTGAGAAAAACTTTGTGAGAAAAATATGACCACTAATTTATCTTTAGCTTTACTACAAAAAATGTGACTGGCTAAATTCATAACTACAAGCGGAAAAACTTGAATTCCATCAGAGTCATTATTTGAAAGCAATGTTTTACAAGCAGAAATAAAGATGATGTGATTATACCTATTTATGATGATTTGGAGGCTCTAAAAGTTGCCCATAAAAGGTTCAAACTTGGCTCATGTTTGCAAAAATTGAGGATTATGTTTGTTTAAACTCGGTTATTTTGTTTGAATTCCGATTATCTTTGTTTAAACTTGGATCACATTTATTTTGTTTGAATTCCAATTAAGCTTTACAAATACTTGAAACTTCTGTTGCATTTTCTTTATACTTTTTAAAATGTTCATATTATTTATGAAGTCAATCATGTTCTTAAACCCTACGCCTATGAAGCCAGCAAAATCGAAGTCTAGTTTTAAGAAGAAACTAATTTCCAGTTGGAGAATTAATTACCCATCGATTTCAAGAAGAACAGCGAGTTGTTTAGTTGAATCGTCCGGATCATTAGAACCACTGCCGGAAGAGGCATTTGCAGCATTAACCCTAGAATTCAGCTGCCTGCTTTTGTGGCGATAACTACAAGTTGGAGGTGAAAAGGTAAGACATTGGGCGTCGAACTTTCTGTTATATGACGTTACGGCGCCGGTGATGCTGCCGGCGGCCGGAATGATGGTGGAAGGACGAATAATCGCACACAGAGATGCGGTTTCTAAGGCCGCCAGCCGCATATTTTCGTATCTTTGGCTACCCTTGGATTACCGGAGTTATCTGCACACTACACCCCCCAAACAATTTTGGGGCAATTTTAGAAAGTTTATCTTTTTGCCCCTTCGATCTTTTAAGGCTTTTAACATAATTAAAAGAGTAAATTACGGATTTAGTCCTTGTGGTTTGCATGAATTTCATATATGATCCTTAACTTTTATTTATTATGGATTTAGTCCCAAACGTTTAATAAACCGTTACGGATATAGTCCCTGAGATGGATGTCTGTTAAAAATCTATGTTAAGTTGATTGTAAATGACCAATATACCATTTTCTTTAATTAATAATTACATGAATACCTAAAATCAAATAAAAACCCAGAAAAAATCCTAAAATCATCATCATCTCAAATCTAACTTCTTGATTTCTTCCCTTTCCATATCTGATCTGATCCGATGTGCTGAATTAAACCCCAATTCACTTCGAATCACAAAACCCTTCAACCAATTCCAACTCTTTCAATCCACCAATACATTTACGCCATGGGTGTCCAACGTGCTCCGGCGACCGCTCTGTTTCAATCCACCCTTTTAACCGATGTTGTCGATGTTTGTCGGAATAGTACAAAGTGGTCCGACGACCGCTCAGTTCACCACCACCGGCATTTCCTTCTGGCAACAGAAATCAGATCTGAATCGATGTAAATTTTGAGAACGGGATACTATTCATCTTGTTCAGGTTGTTCTCTGTAATCTGGTCCGACGATTGATAACACATTTTCATGGATTTGGATCGAAATCGCAGATCCAACGATTCAAGATGTTCTCCGTCGTCTTGTCCGAAGATCTCCGGTCATCTTCTTTGAAGATCCCCCATTGTTGCTTGAGATTAAGCAATATGGTTTATTCAGATATGGAAGGCGCTGACTTATTTCAACAACGGCAACTGCGGCGCCGCTGCCGGCACCGAACTTCATGACTAGTCATCTAGGTTCTTCTTCTCGCACAATTTCGCGAACAATGAGCGGCACCACCGGCGATATACTCGGCAATGATTGTGATGTCGTCGTTGTGAAGGGTCAAGGAAGCGTAGGTACTAGCGAGATGTGGTTTTGCAGCGCCAGGTAGTGAACGGAGTAATGGTGATTTTTGAGACGTGGGATTGATGTGGTTTTGCAGGCGCCCTGAGGTTGTTGGTGGTTTTTATTTTGAATTTATTAAAATTGTATAAAAAGGTAGGGGTATATTAGGAATTTTAAAAAATTTAACAGAATTTTTTAACTGAACTTAGACGGAAGGACTATATCCGCAAAGGTTTGTCAAACGTTTGGGACTAAATCCGTAATAAATAAAAGATAAGGACTATATATGAAATTCATGCAAACCATAAGGACTAAATCCGTAATTTACTCTAATTAAAAACAAGTTGCAGACCCGCTCGCGCGTTGTGGCAGGCCTGCAATGATCGTGTCGTTCAGTTTTATTTAATTTTGTGACCCGTCCGCATTTGTGACGAAAGTATAAAACTATAAAAAAAAGTATTGACCAAAGTCGAAAACTCTAAAACAATACTAAAAAACGAAAGTAGAAAAGTTAATGAGTATAAAACATAAAAGTCTAAAACTTTCGTGATAAAAGTATAAAATTATAAAAAGTATACTAAAAAACGAAAGTAAGAAATTTTAGGGAATAAAACGTCAAAGTCTAAAAATTGTGTCGTCAAAGTATAAAACTATACAAAAAATTATACTAAAAATATGAATGTAGGAAATATTAGGATAACAAAACGTCAAAGTTTAAAAGTTGTGTTATCAAAGTATAAAAGTATAAAAAAAGTCGTTGCAAAAGTCAAAAACTCTAAAAGTGAAGAAGTCATCGCTAAAGTCAAAAAACTCTAAAAGTATACTAAAATATAAAAGGATTATAATAAAAACGAAATTTAAAAAGTCAAGGTGTATAAAACGTAAAAATCTAAAAGTCTCATGAAAATATAAAACTATAAAAGTGTACTAAAGTTGAAGGTATAAAAGTTAAAAGTTTCGTGACAAAAATAGAAGAGCACAAAACTTAAAACAAAAAAAAACTTTAAAGGTATAGGTAAAAAACGTAAAAGTATGAAAATATGTGGCTACACTATGAAAACTTAAAGTTTACTATTCCATTTAAAAAAAAAAAGCGTAAAAGTTTTAGGGTAAAAGATGTCAAATATCAAACTTATTTGGTCAATATATAAAAACTAAAAACCTTACTATTCCTTTCTAATTTCTAATGTTATATATATAATTCAATTTTAATACAACAACAACCAACCGAGTAAAAAAATCCCGTCAATAAACTGATAGGGTCTGGGAAGGGTGGATGTAGGTAAGTCTTTCCTCTATCTCAAATGGATGGAGAGATCTGCTTCCAGAGAGACTCTCGACTCGTGGCAAAGTTGAAAATGCAATCGAAATCCTAGAGTGGCCGCCAAAAAACAGGTACCTGGAAGCAAACAAGTAATAAAAATAGGGGGTAACAAAAAGTTAAGCCCAAAGCATTAGTATAGTACATTTTGTAAACATATTAAGGAAACATTAAAACATAGGCACACACAAGATACATAGGCCACCATAAAAAGTGAAAACGAAGTTAAAACGATGGTGCCAGAAAAACAAACAGTACACCTCGACCAATATCCACAGAGAGATGCAAAGTCTAGCAAGTCATGCCTAACTTGTTTGTCCCAAGAAGTCCTATCCTCCAACATTAAAATTTCAATTTGAATGTTATTCATTATTTTGGATAAGTGCAACCCCAAGCATACCCATGTAATGTACAAACTTGGGGCCTAGGACAACTTTAGTGAATGCATCCGTACCGATATCTTCCGTGCCAACTTTCACCACCTCAATCACTTTGGATTCCATCACCTCACGAATAAAGGGCAACCAAACATTTATATGTTTGGTCCTTTCTAAAAAATTTAGTTTTTCGACAAGTGTATTGCACTTTGGTTGTCACATTTTACCACCACCATTCCAAGTTCAACCCCCAATTCGATTAAAAACCCTTCATCCATAAGCTTTTTTTTACCGCCTCGTTATTTGATCCTTCTCCTCAAGCCGTCAATCCATCGGGAAGCGCTTCAAAAGAAAACCCCTTATGTTTGGTGGACCCATCAACTCAATACAAATCCTCAAGCCCAATCAATTGTCCCAGACCCAACAAACGGAGCAGACCCTTAGCGGAGAACATTGGGCCAAAAGAAATGGGTCCTAACTACTTGAAGGATCTTGAGGTGCAATCTTTGGGTTCAAACAACTCGACTCAATCTGTAGGGACATTGGCTCAAGAAACTCAACACCCCAACCCCTTGGTGGCTCCAATTATTAACACAGATGAAGTAACCGAAGCAACAAGTAACATTAGTCAGGAGATCAATGCAAGGGTTCTAATCGGTGATGCAATTGGCACAGACCTCAAAAGCTTCATCCGAGAACTAGAAACTGTTGTAATGGGAGAGGGGAACAAAACCAATATCTAATGGATTTTATTTCACTCAACATTCGTGGGATCAACGCGGACCGGAAAATACAATGGATCGCGAGACTTAAAAGAATTAACCGTTTTTGTTTTCTTAGTCTTAAGGAAGCCATGCTTTCAAACTCCTCCTCTATTCCCATTAACTCTTTCTAGGGCAACAATAACTTTGCTTCGGATTATGTCAACGCACAAGGTACATCTGGAGGGTTACTTTATGTTTGGGAACCAGGTCGCTTCAAAGCAACATCAATAACCAAGCAAAGGAACTTCATGGTTGTCACAGGCACAATAGTGGGGAAAACGGAAGTGATCAATATTGTAAACGTATATGCCCCCCCCCCCCCAAGGAAACCAAAATAAAATTCAACTATGGGCAGAACTCTTACATATCAGGTTGAACACAAATGGAATTTTGATTTTCATGGGAGATTTTAACGAGGTCAGATCAGGAGAAGAAAGAAAGAACTCCGAGTTCAACGCGGCAGCCACAACTTGAATCAATGAATTTATTCACCAGGCGAACTTAACAAAATATCATATGGGTAGTGGCCAATTCACATACATGACATCGGACCTTTCCAAAGCAAGCAAAATTGATCGCTTTCTGGTATGTGAATCTTTCTTTAATCTTTTACCTAACGCTTTATTGTGTTCTTTTAACAGGGATGTATCAAACCATAGCCCCTTGCTACTTAAGACCTCAATAGTTGACTTTGGTTCCCCTCCATTCAAATCTTCAACTCCTGGCTAGGCAAACCCGGCCTACAAGAGGATGTGGAACAAGGGTACAACAAAATTCCTTTTTTCGGGCCTCTAGATAAAAGACTAGCAGAAAAGTTGAAAGCAATCAAAGAATAAATATAAACTTGGGTAAAAGCAAGAAATTAAGATTCAGGAAGAAGGTCTTCTAAACGAGCTCAGGCACAAAGCAAACGACTTAGTTATAATAGCGGAGTCTAGATCCCTCTCGGATTCAGAGTCATCATCTTATGTAGAAATCAAAAAGAACATTGCATCTCTTAAAGATGACCAGATTAGAGACCTAAAGCAAAAAAGCCAGAATAAAGTGGAGCATAGATGGTGACGAGAACTCTGCATACTTCCACAAAACGGTTAATTTCCACTCCAAATCTAACAGGATCGATGGCTTCGAACATTTGGGTGCATGGGTAACGGATCCTAATGCAATTAAAGACATGCTTCTTAATTTCTTTGGGGATCTATTCAACGAAAAATGGCATTCAGGCCAACTCTGTTTGCTCATTCTCTGAAAAAACTATCTCAAACAGAAGAAACTATCTTAATTCAACCCTTCACATTATCGAAAATCAAAGAAGCTATCTGGGATTGTGGCTCAGAGAAATCTTCGGGCCCTGACGGTTTCACTTTTGGATTCATCAAGCATTTCTAGTGCCTACTCCAATCAGATTTTAAAGAGGTGCTTGACAACTTTTATGATGTTGGTGATATTCACCGATCCTGCAGCTCGTCGTTTATAGCTCTAATCCCAAAAATAAACGACCCTCAAAACCCCAGGGATTTCAGACCAATTAGGCTTATTAGAGCTGTTCAAAAAGTTATTTCTAAATGCCTAGCTAATCTGCTTAAATTGGTCATCGGATCAGTGGTGTCTGAGTTTCAATCAGCGTACATCAGAGGTAGGAGCATCTTAGACGGACCATTAGTCGTAAACGAAATCAGAGCTTGGTTAAACAAGAGCAAGAGGCAAGCCATTTTATTTTAAGGCAGGATATTCAAAAAGCCTTCGACTGCCTAAATCGGGGATTCCTTTCATCCATTATGTTCCAAATGGGTTTTCTGATTAAGTGGTGTGTCTCGATAGAATGTCGTCTAAAAGCATCTAGAGTTTCAATCTTAATCAACGGCAGCCCTACGAAGGAGACTTCGTGCTCTCGGGGTCTTCGACAAGGAGATCCTTTATCACCATTCATTTTCATTCTAGCCATGGAAGCTTTATCAAACATTATGGTTAGGGCAACGGATGTGGGATTATTTCATTGTATCGGGCTTCCTAATGATGGCCCCTCTCTTTCTCATCTTCTCTTTGCTGACGACGCTTTATTCGTTTGCCAATGCTCTCAAGGTAACATTAATAACTTATTAAGAATTGTTAGATGCTTCTATCTTGTTTCAGGTCTTCATGTAAACTTGGCAAAAAGTAACCTCATGGGCATAGGAGTAACATCACAAACTGTGAAGGAGCTTGCAAATCTAATCGGCTGCAAATCTAGCACTTTTCCGTTCTCCAACTTTGGACTACCAATTGATGGTAGGATGAATGAGGCAAGAAATTGGAATCCGGTGGTAGAGGTTTTGAGCGAAAGCTCTCACTGTGAAAAAGCAAACCTTTATCTTTTGGTGGAAGACTCACCTTGTTGAAGTCAGTCTGTCGAGTCTACCATTATACTTCTTCTCATTATATCGTGCAAAACAACGTGGTCGAAAAACTGGAACAAACTTAGAAGAAGATTCTTTTGGAGTCGGGTTGACACAGGCAGGAAAATACACTGGATATGTTGGAGCAAGATATGTGCGCCAAAGGAAAAGGGAGGCTTAGGTCTCGGTACACTTAAAGACTCAAATCTCTCACTCCTCTCAACATAGCATTCAAGAGTTCACATGTGAGATAACACTATTTGGAAGAAAATCATGTCGGCAATTCACTCAAATAGAAACAACAGCAACGCCTCTCCTCCTGTATCAACAGGAATCTCGGGGCCGTGGAAATCCATAGGGAAGGTCGAAAAAGAACTACTTGATATCGGGGTGAATCTAAAAAACCGACTGAAAGAATTGGGTACAGATTTTCATTCAAGCTACATTAGGAAATATCTCATCTCCATAGCACCAATCGAAGATATCATATCCTTTGAATGGAATAACTGGGTACCACTTAAGGTCAACATCTTTATCTGGCGGGTGCTCCAAATTAGGATTTCGACAAGGGTCGAACTACAACATCGAGGAATCGGACACCTCCCTACTATCTGTCCTTTCTGCAACAACAACGAAGAATCAACATAACACTTATTCACCGCATGTCAATTGTCTTTTTCGTTTTGGACCCTCCTTGCGCAATGGATCAAATCGACTCCTATTTTTTGCATTTGCATTCTCTGATCTCGTGTCCTTCCATAAAACAACACTTGGGGGTCCAAAAAAGAAGAAACTAACTCAAGCCATCTTCTACACGACAGCATGGATTCTATGGAAGGCTAGATGTGCAACGGTGTTTGATGGAAAAGTTGCAAATACGGAGTAGTTACTTGGAGAAACTTAATCAATGGCATTCCTTTGGTCAAAAAGCAAGGGGAAACATGAAGTCTCGTGGGGAAATTGGACATCGTTTGATTTTCATATGTAATTTTGTACTTTGTTTCTTGGGATTTATTTTCTTTTCCTTTGTTGTTTATTTTTTCTCTTGTTTGTTCCTCTCCTAGCATCTAGCTAGTTTTTTCTAATAAATTATCGTTAAAAAAAAGGTAAAAGTAAACAAAAAATCCTTGATTGAGTTCATCCCATAATCGCAAATAGCTATACTTATTTCAAAATGCTAAATCAATGAACTAGTCTCAAGTTCAACCTCAGAATTAATTTGAACTAATCAGTTATAAAATTACTATTTTTAGTTTAATAGTCTCGTGTGTATAGAAGTCATGAGCTGGTTTAATTAAAAAAAAATGAGGCCACACAAGATCGAACCTTCGACCTGCACTAGGAGGTTCAAGACCTCAACCACTTGATCTAGAACTCATTTGGTAACTGTTATCAAACCTAATTTATAAAACATTGAAATGTTTTTTTTTTCTTCTACAAGAAAGTTAGTGATTGTATATATACAAGTGGGTCGACCCGTGCTTCGCGGCGGAGTCAGACCTTTTTAAAAAATCAGTTAGCCAAACCATGAAAATATAGTGGGGCGACCAACGCTTTGCAATGAAATCTTTGCATGTCGAATACGTCAATTCGAAGCAAAAAAAAATAAAATGTCCCAACATAGACAACAAAACAATCATTCTCATAAAGATGAGCCATGAAATCAAACAACATCAAACACTCAAAACCCTTATTACAACTGCTAGCAACTTCGAGTATAAACTTAAGTCCACATACTGACCACATTAAAATGCATTGACCAGTTCCATAAAAATGCATGCATGTATGTCACTCATACTAACCACATTCTAATACATGAATTAGAGCAATGTCACATATTTAAAAAAATTGTAAAATATTAAAATCCCTCCAACATTATTGATGTAATTTCCATTTTTCCAAGAAGTTGTTTCTTCCACACATTTCAAGCTTTTATCATCCTATAAATAATTATAGTAAATTTATATTATACCTTTAGTTGGGAACAACTGAATTTTGCAACACTGACCAAAAAAACCAAGATCTTCAACAATGACAACAACTAGAACCTGCAAAAGTAAAACAAAAAATTGTTAACACAGTTGAAATAACTCTCTCAATGCATGGGTCGAGTCGGTAATGACCCATAACACACCCCTGCACAATATTTAAAATGTGTCTTGCTTCAATAGCTCTAGAATTTCATTCATATTAATGTTTACCTGCCATGTCTGTTACAAACCTGAACTGGGTATGCAAATCTAATACAATGCTATGGGTTCCCCTCGGATCTGGAAATTTTGAGTTGTAACCCAATACTCACCCGTGCACAAAACTAAAAAGGGTTGTTTGTTTGAATAGCCATAAAATTTCCTTGCTGATTGTACCACTCGCAATTCAGCACATAAACATGCGAAATCATCGATAAAATCATTAGATTCATAAAAAAAATCAACAAATAAACATGGGTTTTAGGGATGTTTCTATGACCTATTTGTATTTCTACCGTGATTAATATTGAAATTCCATATTTACATATAAATAGTAGAAAAAATTATTCTAGAAATTCTATATTTGCATAAAAGAAATACTTATTTTAGTGGTGTAGAAAATAAAAAGAAAAAAAAAAACAAAAGAGGGCAAATTCATCATAAAATTAAAGCACTTAATCAAACACAATTGTGAAACCAAAATCATGGACCAGTTCCTCAACATATGTTCTAAGTTGGAGTAAACTAAATGACGGTTAAAAAAATTGCTAACGATATAGTAAAAAAAAGTTGTAAACTATATATTGGTAGAGTAATAAAAAAGTGTGTTGCTTTTATGGTAAAAACCTTAATACAGTCAAGTTCTATTTCATTAAATTCTGATTCATATTGAATTATTTCTCAACTTAAAAATAAAAGATATTGAATTTAAATAAAAGATAATGATAATAACCTTATCACTCTTAATTTTTTTACGGTGGAGGAAGATGCACGTTACTTCAGATCATTTAAATAAAACAAACTTTTATTAGAGAGTGAAATCAGATACTGGACCACAAATTAGAAGCATAAATAAGAGAAAAGCGAACTTTAATAATAACACCGATGAACTCTAAACACGGATCTTTGTTGGTACCTCAATCGATCTTCAGTGGAACAAAAATTCGATCTTCGCCGAACACCCCGTTATAACACCGATCTTTGCTTGAACAAAAATCAATCTTCTGTTGGAACCAAAGTTGAGCTACGCTGAACACCAATCGAGACCCAAAGTCCAAACCTAGATCTCGCATGAACCATCAAAACCCAAGAATAGATTTTGTTTGATTAACCAAAATACCCAAATGTTCAAACAAACATCATAACAAACAAAACACAATTTAAATCCGTAAAATGAGTGACGAAAAAACGAAGTAAAAGAGATAAACATGAAAATGACGGAGAGTTTTCGAGGCGCTTACCTCTTAGACTTCCAAACCTACAAAATCATGTAACAAAAAACCAAACCATCAAAATTAGAAATGGAAACAAAATCCAACTAATTGTCAAAGATCGAGTGGCCGTGACTTTGTGGAAGAGATCGACTATAAAAGATGGAGTGGTTGTGGTTGTACGTGTGGAGGATATGAGATAAGAGAGACTACTTTAATTTCTCACCACACAACACACATGCAAAGATAAGTTGTACCCAAAATTTTTTTAGCTTATATCATATGCTATTGAAATTGTAAATCATGCTTTAAGAATTGTACAATCAAGTTGTATTTTGTATATATAGGTTAATATAGAGAGAGAGAATAAGAAACTAAGAGCACTCATACTCCCTTTCTCATTTATATCCCTATAATGTGACTAAAAACTCTACTTTTTAAATTTATATATTATTTTTAAAAAATCCTCTCACGTTACATTTCTTATATTTATTCATATTCAATTAGATAATACATATTTATTCTATTTTCTATTATTTTTTCTCTCTCTAACACTCACATCCATTCATAAATATAAAATAATAGATATGAGGTGAATAGTGAACATCAAATATGAAGGATGAATTTGGTTTCCCTTAAATTTATGGCGATAAAGAATAGGATGGAGTATTTTTCCCCCCTAAAATTTGATGACAGGGTGTGAAATGGGGAATGAGTCACGAGAGCATTCACAGCCCATTCCTCATAATTATGTGAATGCAAACCCTAAAATTTAAGATCTGGTTGTAAGTGGTTGTGAGTAGAGGAAATATAAAAAATTTATATTCATCTCTATATGTGATAAAAAATAATTTGATTCCCTAGAATTTGATGGTTGGTTGTGACTGAAAGAGAGAGAAAAGATGATGATAAAGGTATAAAAAATATTATTTAATTGTGGTTTTGAGTGAAATAGATAAAAATAACCAAAAATGTGTAAATTATAATTTATAAGGATGGAGGTGGAGAATGGGCTATGAATGCTGTAAGCCCAAGTAGCCTTTGATCTAATGAAAGATAGACCCAAGTGATGAGGGTTCAAACATTGTGATGGACAAAAAAATTGCCGTTAGAAAAAGACCCAATTTAAATTCACTTTCATGTCCTTATCGGTTTAATGGTTAACCGTTAACCAACCAATTAACCAAACTTCCAAGCCTAGCTAAAACTTTAAAGTTTTGAGTCCAGGTTTTCTGGGATTAAGACTATGGTCATTAATGATCGATTGTAGTGGATTGGTGGGGCCATGGATTAAAAAAAAAGAAAAATAAACAAACCATAACAATCGCTTCTCCCTGCCGATCTCCGTTCGTTGAACACAATTTGGTCATGGGCCTTCCACGTGTAACACTTTGAATGGTTCCTTTTTCAATTTCTTTTTTTTATTTTCTTTCAACCTATTTATTTTATATATAATCTTGTTTGTTTGAAATAACTTGCAATGCTTAACATTTAAAAAAAATCTAAATACGTACCCTTTTCTAGTTTTTTTTTCTGAACATCACGGTATAAAACTTATTAAAAACGGAGATGTTTTTAAAAAATATATATTTTATATAATATAAATATATAAAATTTAATCGTTTATCACTTTATCTTATCTGCCACGTGGCACTATACCATAGGTGTGTTAGATTTTTTTTTTTGATAAAATATCCAGAAGAACCAACATTATCTTATACAAGAATTATCAAAACTTATGAAATTTCCTATATAAATAAGCTCTTTACACAAACATTACTTTCATACCTATTTCTTATTCTCCATCTTCAACTTTCAACCCTCTTTTGATTTTCTTATTCCTACAATGAATCATTCGTATACGAATGTTTATAATCTTGAAGATTCTACTGATTATCCTAATATTCAAAACTATGACAACTCCCAGTTTTTTTCAAATTCCAGTCAAATACCTGTCACTGAAAGTCCTCACACTTCACAAAATACTCACGATGAATCACGAAGCACTAAATGGGAAACTGCTGAAGATGTTGCTTTAATGTCGGCATGGTGTATGGTTAGTGAGGATGCCGCTCGTGGCAAAAACCAAAAGAAAGAATCATTTTGGACCCGAGTAAAGAAATACTACGATGAAACTCGGGCCGAAAATCCAGGAAAGCTTGGTATAAGGAATGAAAATCAAATGAAAGGTCGTGTTTCACGACTGAATAAAAATGCCCATAAGTGGATTGCTGCGTATCGGGAGGCATATCGTCGAGGAAGAAGTGGAATGAGCCATAACGATATTGAGCGTGAAGCTCATATAATTTATCAGCAAGAGGTGAAAGGTAAGTTTTTGGAATATGTTGTTTTTAATGAGGTTATGTGTAAACACCCCAAATGGGAGTTACTGCAAAGTCGTGACACAACACGCACTCGTCCTGAATGTGAAGAGGATAATGAAGAAAGTGGTGGTAGTGTAAAAAGATCAAGAACTACCGAAGAAGGTGACTATTCAAACCCAGAAACCCCAAATAGTGTTGCTTCAACTTTTGAACGTCCATTCGGTAGAGATGCATCTAAGAAAAAGGGAAAAAGTAAGGTTTCTAATGAATTTATTGAAGAACTTCGGGAACTAAGGCTTGCTCGAGGTAATGAAGTTGAAGTCATGAAAAAACGAATCGAGTTAGACCAACAAAAGGAACTCAAAAGAGAAGAAAGGGAGCAAAAGAGGCAAGAGAGAGAACAAAAGAAGGAAGAACTTGAGTTAAAGAAAATGCAAAGTCTTCATCTGAACACGCTATTACAAAGGACAGACTTGTCGACTGAAGAAGAAAACATGAAACGTTTTCTAATTTCGACGTTGTATGGAAACTGATTCTGGTCTTGTGGTTGTTTTATTTCCAACTTGTTTTAATGCATTTGTAAGATATTTGATTGTCTACTTTGTTTTCATGTATGTGTAAGATTGTACTGCATCGTCTAGTATGTGTAAAATATTTGATTATGTATTTGATTATCTACTTTGTTAAAAATCAAGGTTTTCCACTTGGCATGATTTTATTGGATGCATGGATTTTATATGGATAAACGAATTAGATATTATCTTCATATTAAAAACTCTAAAATCAAGCTTTTCCACTTGGCATGATTTTATTAGATGCTTGGATTTTATATGGATAAACGAATCAGATATTATCTTCATATTAAAAACTCTAAAATCAAGCTTTTCCACTTGGCATGATTTTATTGGATGCTTGGATTTTATATGGATAAACGAATCAGATATTATCTTCATATTAAAAACTCTAAAATCAAGCTTTTCCACTTGGCATAATTTTATTGGATGCTTGGATTTTATATGGATAAACAAATCAGATATTATCTTCATATTAAAAACTCTAAAATCAAGCTTTTCCACTTGGCATGATTTTATTGGATGCTTGGATTTTATATGGATAAACAAATCAGATATTATCTTCATATTAAAAACTCTAAAATCAAGCTTTTCCACTTGGCATGACTTTATTGGATGCTTGGATTTTATATGGATAAACGAATCAGATATTAGCTTGTATAAATAGAGTATGATATTTAACATATTTTTTATCAACCACAACTCTTCAATTCTAAAATATTTGAAAATGTCTCAAAGTGAAAAGTCATCAGAGAGTTCTGATTCATCGAGTTTGAGTGAGTATGAAGAATGGGAAGCACGATTTATTCAGCGAAATCGCCAAACTGACGAAATCATCAGTGAATTGGTCATAAACATGCCAGAAATGATCATAAGAGACCGTCCTCGTACAACAAGAAGGAGGTACTGTGATCGGGAGCGTGAGAAGGGTGAGAAACAATTGATGGAAGACTACTTTGTTGACACACCAACTTATGATGAAGAAACCTTTCGGAACAGAAATTCGAATGCGAAGACCACTGTTCCTACGTATAGTGGCTGCCCTTACATCCAATGACGTATATTTTCAACAAAGGCGTGATTGCACAGGTAGAAAAGGTCTTTCACCCTTACAGAAATGTACGGGAGCTATGAGGGTGTTGGCCTATGGGACATCGGCAGATGCACAAGATGAATACTTGAGAATGAGTGAAACTGTAACAAGGGATGCTCTTACAAATTTTGTTGCAGGTGTCATTTCATGTTTCGGTCAAGAATACCTTAGAAAACCCAACGAGAATGATTTAGCAAGGTTACTCCATGTCGGGGAAGAACGTGGATTTCCAGGAATGATAGGGAGCATTGACTGCATGCACTGGCAGTGGAAAAATTGCCCATCCGCTTGGGCTGGGCAATATGCAGGTAGAAGCGGTAAACCAACAATCATTTTAGAAGCTGTTGCATCATATGACCTATGGATATGGCATGCATTCTTTGGAACACCAGGTACGTGCAATGACATTAACGTTCTCGACCGATCCCCTCTTTTTGACGATGTATTGTCAGGTCAAGCACCAAATGTGAGTTACACTGTTAATGGTCGAGATTACAATATGGCTTATTATCTCACTGACGGTATATATCCTTCATGGGCCGCCTTTGTCAAGTCGATAACTTCTCCACAACTTCGCAAGCACAAGCTATTTGCTAAGAAACAAGAGGCAGTTAGAAAAGATGTTGAACGTGCATTTGGAGTTCTACAAGCTCGGTTTGCATTTCTTCGACACCCATGTCTTGTGTGGGACAAAGAGATGATGGGAAAAGTTATGATTGCATGTATAATCATTCATAATATGATCGTTGAGGATGAACGCCACACATATCTTCACTATTATGATCCATCTGAATTTCAAAATAGCTCTACTGAAGATGTTGGACATGTTCAATTCTCTATGGATCGAGTTGCAGACCTATCAAGATACATGACCAATAGGGCACAACTTCACAACAGAGAAACTCACAATGCTTTAAAAAAAGATCTAATTGAGCATGTGTGGCAAAACCGTTCTGTTGATGAATAATTACAAGTGTAACTTGGTTTATCTATTTATTAACTATGCTTGTAATGTAAAATAATTTTTTTTATATTTTTATCTTATTTCTATATTTTTGTATTTAATTTATTTCTGGCAAAATAAAATAATTACATAATATATATAAATAATTGTTAATCATATTTATATAGTAAAGATTTAAATTGGATTGGATTGTGAGTGTGATTGTAAAAATATGTTAGATTGGATGGGGATAGTCTAAGAGTATTCACAATCTTTATATCACATATTATTCTTAAATTTTAAAGAAAATATAAGAAATGTCTATTTTTCTCCTATATCAACATCTTTATGTTTAAACCTTAGGGTATTTGTTATACCCTCGGGAGAGGGCGATCGGGAGAGTGCGGGAGAGTGCGGGAGATCGGGAACACCATAATCCGGTGTTCGGTGTTCCCGATCGGGATGCCTGTTCTTGACGATTTCACCGAGGGGGAGTGGAGCGGGGTTTAGACTGTTGGAGTGGGCCCCCCCACACCCAACGGTCATTTCCTTTTTTTAATTTTTTTTTTTACCTTTTTAACATTTTTTTACCTATTTAAACCCCACAATTCAACCTCTTTTCACACCCAACTTCTACTTCTCTCTAATTTTAATAAAATCTTTGTCACCCACATCCTACACCATGAGCAACTTCAACAACTTCTTTTCCAACCGCAACGATTCCGACCCACCAATCCCCACATCTCAACAAAACCCATTTGGCACTTCCGGTTACGTACCGACGATGGCGGATTCTCCCGTCGGTTGGGGCGAATTTAATTTTCTTCGTGATGAGTTTCAACCAAATAAAACCGATTCTCAACCACGCTCTCAACCCGAATTTGTTATGGAAACCCAACCCACTCAATAAAAAATGAAGAAGCATCCCGTCAAACGAAATAGGAAGACGGGTCAAACGTCTCAACCTGGCGAAGGTCAAAAAAGGATGTTCACTCCTTGGACGGTTAAAGAAGAAGTGGCGTTGGCGAGATGTTGGGTCGATTGCTCGGAGAGTTCGATTACGGGTAAAATTTATATTTTATAACTTGTTTTTTTTTAAAAGATTACTAACATTTTTTAAAGTTTACTAACAAGTTTTTTTTCCTTTCTTAATTTAGGAGATGTCCAAAATATGAATTCTTTTTGGAACAAAATTACCCTAGATTGGCACAATTTGTTGCGTTATCCTACCCCTGACTTCGACGATTTAAAAAGCTTTGTCCGCACAAAGCATCAATTATACTCGAAGTGGGGCGACATGAACCGGAAGGTCACCAAGTTCAACAACACCTACATCCACATTATGGGTAATCGAAAGAGTGGGCAAAGCGAAGAAGACATTATGAAGGCGACCCATCATCGATTCAAACTAGAAAACAAGGGCGCTTTCGACAAATTGGAGGTTGCCAAAAATGGCGAGCGGCATATACGGTGGACGATGGTTGCGATAGTGATGAACAAGGTGGTTCTAAAAGAAGCAGAATCTCCGATTCAAACACCTACAACACCGATAGTCCCTCGCAAGCCCAATCCATTTATTTCGATCTCAACCTCGGTGGAACGTTGTGACACCCGGTCCAAAATCAGGTCAAATCCTCTCTCTGTTGACTTTTGTTGACTTTTATTATGTGATAATTATGTGAATTACTGTTTTAAAACGCATGATTAACTGTGTTTAGTTAAATGAATCACTAATTTAAATTCCGCGTTTGTATGCCTGTGAAATACGAAAGTTTCATATTATAAAATGTGGAATTTCAATAATAAGAAATTAAATATAAAAAGTAACTTTTATATTTTATCAAACCAAATTAAGCCGTTACAACCTTTGGTGAAATCAAACGTATTTAAAAACCATCCGTTGTCAAGACTTAGCCAAACGAACAACCGTTAAACCTATTGGGCCCGGTTAGGCCCAATAAGCCCAAACTAACCCGGATAAACCCGAAACTTAACCCGGAGACTCGACTCGACTAACCGATTCACCAACCCGATCCAGAGGCCCGACCCGCGGCCCAAAGCAGCCTGGGCCGAAACCCGGCTTTTCTCCCACTCGCGACCCACCCGAAAGCCCAACCCCGGCCCGACCCTTTTTCCCTTCGCGGCCCAACTCGCAAACCCGGCCCAGCCCCACTGTTTTCCCTTGGGCTTCGGCTCATTCCCGCCTTTCTCATAGCTTTTGGGCTTCGGCCCAATAGTAAACTATTTAAGTAAATTGTTTGGCCCATGGAATTTTATAAAGGATCCTACAACATTTTTTTATAAAACTTTGGCCCATCAACTTTATAAAATTTACCACCCTTGTGGATCTAATATACTTGGATTGTATTTATAAAAGTTAGGATTTTAAACCCTCACTAACCTTCCCATAATTTATAAAAGCCTTACTCTTTTTATTGAACCATGTAACTTTTATAAAAATTAACCTACAACTAAATGAATTATGTCTTTCATTTTAGACATAAGACTTATAGGGAGACTAGGTGCCATACATGTCCAATCCATTAGTTGGCAAGTACTTAAAAACCCTTGGATTAAGAGATTAAACATGGGGTATTGACCAAGATTTGATGCATAGGAACCCAAGCCATCACCCCACTTTCTCCACATCACAACACAAGCACTCCCTCTCTCCCTCTCCCATCTTTCGGCCGAACCAACCCCACAACCACCGCAGTCGCCGCTGCTCAGCCCCCCTGCTGCCGCCGGAAGCCTCGCCGGACCACCCCAGCCCGCCGGACCGCCGCCACCTTTCCCTCTCTTCTCGGTTCTCAAGCCTCACTCCATTTTGAATATACTAAACCCCCTTTTCTCCTATAATCTTCCATATTTAGCACCCAAGAAAACCTACCAAGTCTTAACAACAAAACCATAAACTACTTGCATTTCGTTAAACCAACTAACAAACCTCTCTTCTCTATCTCTTTTCTTCAAGAATCAATGCATTCTCTTGGTGTCTTAGGACTTAAAGAAGCCAAGGAATGTGGTGAAACACATCTATGAAATCAAAAGAAAGTAATATGGTGTGCACCATGATTCTTGTGTTCTTGAAATCTTTGATTTCAATGTTACTTGGTTTAACAAAAATCTTAACCCCATTTATGTTAATAAAACCATAGAAACATGACTAACTAAATTGGTTAATTCAATGGTTAGCTTGTCCTAACACTTGAAAAGTGTAGGTTGATTTAAATGGTTAACATATGTAACTAGTAATGAAAATGGAACCTTTAAAATGGTTGTTCAGGTTTATTGAATTAGTCCTAACACTTGATGAGTGTTAGTTGAATCTTAATTAAATTGTCCTAACACTAAAATGTTAGTGATTTTCTTTTATTTAATTTGGTCCTAACACAAAAGTGTTAGTAGATTGTTTTATATTTATGTCCTAACATAAAATGTTAGTTGATTTATTTATTTTATTCATGTCTTAGTAGATTAAATATAAATCATGCTATGAACTTGTTACATGCTATAAAAATTGATGAACAAATAAATATATGATTAAGGAACTAAATATAAGTTACATAGATCATGGCTAAATGTGGCTAATTACTTATAAAATGGAACAAAAGAATATTACTTGATTTGAAAATATAACATATTAAGTGTGTTATAAATGTTCATGACAAAAAGAATATTGATAGATTTTATTTCTAAAAATGGAAGGAATAAATTTATGTCAAATGATTAATTTGACATAAATTCTTGGATTTATTACAAGTTTTAACCATTTAAAGACATGTTATAAAAATGGAGAATTTTCTATAAAAAAGATATTTATAAAATGAATATGTTTTATAGAAGATTTTATTAAAAATAATCAAGCAATTAATTGTTTTTATAAGCTTTTATTATTACTTTGATAAGTCAAAGTAATCGAAACAAAGATGCGTTGCGTAGTAATAAAACCGGGACCATACGGCGATATACGCGAAAACGTAAATGTTTGAAATCTCAAATAAATTACTTATCATATTTTATTAAAACAACCCAAAAGTTTATAATAAATAAACTTTTGTAAATTCAAGCGTCGCCGATTAATGTTTTTAGAACAACGTTTTTAAAAAAAAAGAAATGAATATTTCATACAAATGAAATATTAGGCGATTTCGAAATATAAATGATTAAATGTTATGACTTAGAATGTATCTTTCAAAAGATTCATGCTTTAAAAATAAAGTTAACATTAAATAAATATTCTTGACTAATAATTATTTACAAAAGGATATAATCTATGTTTTATTCACCAAAGTATTGTTAATCATAATTATTTAATATAATTATAACTTGCAAGATTAACAAATCCAACATGTAATTATTTAATTAAAAATAATTATACGAACTTGTGAAAATAATAATAAACATTATTATTCTTTTAAACTCAATGTTCAAGACTTGATTGAATTATTAAAAATGTTTATTCCTTGGTTATATTTATTAATCGTAAATATAAATCATCACCAAATGTATTTGTTTAATAAATACAAGTTAACGGGTTTTCAAAGATACAAACGGATTAAAACGTCAAGACTTGACCGGTATCCCTTGGGTGACTTATGTTACTCAATTGATCATAGACCTTATGCATATGTTTATTTAATTATTTAGGACGTTACGTGCTACCGTTCCTATCCTGCCTAAATTTCTGCTTACCTGCTGAATCAGTGAGTTTCACGGCCCCTTTTCTTTTAATTGTTTTATACCTTGGGGGAGAAATCATGAAATCTGATAAATGCTTTTTGCTTAATATTATGGTTTATCTGTTAGCCGTATGACTACTTGTTCTCTTACTGATTGCCCAACTTGGTACATTATTGTTATAAACGTTTGTAGAACTGTATCCTACCATTAATTGATTTCAATTAGTTCTGTACGAAACGATAGCTAGTGGATAGATCTATTTGGGTTGACAACCCTACCCTAATTGGTAGCTCCAGTTCTGACTCCGGATTTGTCTGGGGGTACACGTCAGTTATTCTGCTCTGTTTAACATCTCTGGGCAAGAGATGCTTGGGTGGGTAAACCGTTAGTATTTGAAATCAAGGTTCAGGTGAGATCATACAACCACAACAATAAACCAACGTAATATTTAAGTATACTGAAAACTGTTTTACAAACTTTAACTGTGAGTCTTAAACCTGTGAACCTCACCAACTTTATGTTAACCCTTTTAAACTCATTATTTCTTAGGTAATTGACGCAACTTCCTGAAGACATGCAAATGGGGCTTATATATGCTATCGGACCTGCTTTCGGAGTCATAGTCCCGACTATCCAAATAAACCGTCTCATGCTTTTAATATTAGTTTAAGACTTTATGTTTTCAAATTGTAAGACATTATCGTTTCCACTATCTTTTCCGCTGCAATGAAATGAAGTAATGTTTTATGAAGTTTTAATTTATTATAAGTTGTTCTATGTATCCTCGACTATGATTCCATTCTCGTTCACACCCGAAACCGTTGACCGGGGTGTGAAAGATTGGTATCAGAGCCGTGGTTATAGCGAACCAGGATAAACAAACAAAACGAAAAAAACTGAACCTGGACTATAACCCACTCCGAAGCTACCATTTGCATGCAAGACCTTATCTTCAATATGTTTACTTATGCTAGCTTATGTGTTACCTATACATTACTTCCTTACTTTAATTTCTACACCATTATGATGTTACTGATCACTGTTTCTTGTTGGAAAATTTTCGCAGAGATGACTTCCATGGAAGTTATTTGCGTTGCTGATTCTGATGAGGAACTAAGTGTGGAGTACACCCATCTCCTGAGGACCCTGCACCAGTAGACTACACTCCTTCTGTCACACCCCCAATTTCCACTAACGGAGTATAACCGTGTGGGGTGTGATCCAGACCAGGATCCAAGTCTTTAGTTACAACCAAGCCATAGTTAAAGGGTAAACCAGTCATATATTACATTTAATAAATCAGAGTTTACATTTCATATATCAGCGGAAGCATTAAAAGTTTACAAGGTTGTTGTTTAGTAAAAGTAATTACTAAAGTGTCTGAAATAAAATCTCCAAAAGGGTTTTTCAAAAGACAAGTATTGCCAACGCCCGCGCCATCCATGATCCTCCAAGCAACCTGAAAAACATTCAACAATCAAGTGTCAGCCAAGGCTGGTGAGTTCACTAAAGCGGTCTACACGTCACATGTAGACCCAATGTATGAATAAAGAAAGGTAAAACACAATCATTAATCATAAGACCAGTAAAATTCCATATCGTAGGTAGCTAGCCTATAGTTATGTCCACCTGAATTGTTCGCAACCGAAGCTGACAACGTTTTGATAGGGGATACCTATGAATCTTGCCTTCCCGTGTCTATCCGGATCACGGTGGTTAGGCTAACATTGATCTCAGTCCGACCGCCAGTCGGAGGGTGCATCCCGTGCACCGTTGAGCGGGGGTGTCAATCCCCAGTAGTACTACTCAACATTACCTCGCTATTGTATATTAACGGCCCGAATGTAAGGACTTTTTATAAATAAAGCAATCCAGTGCAACATATGATATTTTGTCGGAAAATTACTCAAGTAAAGAAATACCTTTACCGTTGGGTTGCCATCCTTTACCGGATGCAACTATCTGTGCGTTATTATCCTAAACCGGATATAACAGTAATAGTAAGTGAAACTCACCTTAGGGTGCACTGGTACCTAGCACTTGGTTCAACAGGTTGGTTAAAGTCCACCTATTCGGATAAATATGGTCTAATCAAATTAGAAGGTGTCGCTAGGACGAAATTAGCACATAAGCACCTAAACATGTTTCATGCAACCATACAAGTCTCTTAATGCACATAAAAGTCCCAAATTGGAAGGAAATCAAGAAATTGCAATTTAAGTCAAAATTGACACAGAAAGTCAAATTTCAAACACCTAACTAGTGGCATAGCTAAAACCCACAATACTTGGAATTAGCTTCTTAAATTTTACATAAATATACTACACATCAATTAGGACTTGTTGCAAAAAGAATCAAGTAAAAAGGTTAAGGTATGAGAAAGTTATGCACGTCCGAAGTTGGCCAAAAATCACTTTTGTCAAACATTAACACACCATTTGGTGACATAGCTAAATTGCTCATTTCTTGGAGTTAACTCCTAAACTTTGGTAGGCAATAACTAATCAACATTTAGGGAATGTTTCAAAAAGAATCAACTCAATCGGATAAGTATTGAGAAAGTTATGAGCGTCGGAAGTTGGAAATTTTAGCAATTTGTAAAATAGTCAAAGTAGGTTTAAAATTTGCATAACTCATTCAAAACTTAGAGTTTAGGCACAAAACCTTCAAGATCTTACTTTTAATATATAAAACTCATTTTCATTTAACAAACCCCTCATTATAACGAGGTTATCATGCTCAACCAAAAAGCAAAGTCTACTTTTCACAGAAAAATACAGCTCTGCGCATCTAACTTGCAGCAGTGTTTTGGATGACCAAACGGAGGTTTTAGAAAGTGTGCGAGTAGCCCAGTTAAAGCTAAGACATATAACTTTACTACGGAAAAAGAATCAACTGATTTCGATAAAAATTGAGCAAGTTATGACCTCTGCAAAATGGCCTAAAAATCTGGCCGAATCTGTCCAAAATTGGTAATTTGTAAAAGTTTCGGTTTTCTAATTTTTAGCAACAATTTGGTCATCCAACTTCTACTAACATCAATATAAACACTTTAACATGGTTTTTCAGTTCTCAACATGTTCATATCCAAAACATAGCAAGATCTCAACATAAAAACTAGTATACAAGCACATATGCCCAAACTTCATGTCCAAACACCCAATATACATACAAGAACATTCATAGCAGATTTAAACACAATTTCCAGCCCTTAAACCCAACTTCAAATCAGCCCCAAATCAGCCTTTAACATACCTTAACTTAAAACATGATTTATGAGCATAGAAGCTCACCATTTAGCATTCAAACACAAAAGAACACACATGCAACCATGAATTTCGGATTCAAGATTTTAGGGCTTACAAGTTAGAGAGAGAAATCGCAGGTGGGAGGAGAGGGGAAGAAGAAGGAGCTTCCTTTGTAGGAGCTTAAGATCTTCGAATTTTACCTCCTTATGCTTGATTTCTCCAAAAATCGCGATTGTGTGTGGGTGTGTGTTGAGTCGTGAAGAAGAGAGGGAGAGGGGAGCTGAGATCGTGAATGGGGGTGGGGGATGGGTTTTGTGTAGGTTTTGATTAAGTATAAATTTCCATTTAAGCCCCTCAAGTTTCATTTTTAAGCATAAGGGTATAAAACTCATTTTAAGTGGGTTTTTAACTAAAAGTTGTAAAGTAAAAATTTTAAAAACATCACCAATTGTTTTAAACTCATTTAACATGCAAGACTTAGTCGGGACAAGTATAAATATCATTTACACATGAAAATTCGAATTTACACACAAAGCCCGGCTTTGCATAAAAATGCAATTTTTCACAATTAACACATAAAGTCACGAAACGAATTTACAAACCAAGTTACCAAAGTCCATTAACAAATAAACATAAATTAACACGAAATCATTCAAATAACGGGTCTCGGGTTCGCTAACGGAACTAACGGGACTAACGGAAAAAGTTAACGGAAAAAGTTAGCGGAGTTAACTTGGAAGGTTGCAATTGTCACAGCCTCCCCATGTTAAAGAATTTTCGTCCCGAAAATTGCCGTAACGCTCAAGGTGCGTAAAATTTCTAGTTGTCACATCGTTCCCGAGTTGAAAGGAAATTTCCTTTAGTGCTAACTGTTTCATGGAATTTGCCCTGATAGTGTTATTATTAGAGAATCCAAGTTCTCTGTTCCAAGGGGAGTGATGGATGGTATATGATTAAAAGCATTGAGTGGACATTTCGCATGATCATACAAAGCGTGATTTTCTATAACGAACGTTTCCGTGAGTGAGTTGAACCGCCTCGCATGGTTAGGCTTAACGAGTGTCGCAATGACACCATATCCGAAATCGAAGTATTTAATATGACGAAGTGACCATATGCCTGAGTAGCTTTCAGTTGAAGTATTTCAATAAGATAACAGAATGTATTGTGTCAAATGACACGGTATAGGCAAGAAGTGCTGCTAAAAGGGTTCGAACGTTAACGTATCTAGAGAGTAGGTATGCATCCTTGAATTTGGCTAAGATTGGGTGGTTCTTATAGTTCGCATAAAAGTACCAATAGCATAGCGAGTAAACGTGGTAATCTCATAAAGAGTCGCTCAGCTTCACCAAGCCGGTGACTGGTTTTGAATGTAGGCGTTCTCGCGATAGATAAGTAATGATATGCCGGAAAACGCAATGACTAGAGGACAAATTTAAACATTTCACCAATTCCTATGGTGAAATGAGACGAGTACGGGTCTGGGACGAGTGAACGTTGATAAGGGTACTGAAAGGTCATGGGGTTACTCCAAGGAACATGTGATTTGTCTTTTATAATACAAGACTTGAGTTGTTAAAACGTTGTTGTTCATCTGGGTCGTAATCTATATTTGACCCTTAGTAAGCAATTTATATTAGGAGGTTTCCTCTCAACCTAGAGAGTTGGAAAACAATAGGTTTTATTTGATTAAATTGTGCATGTCTCTTCTAGTGAAAAATATGTACGAGGGACATGTGAAATTACAACGGAGTAACATAAATTTTGCTTTATTGTGGGCACTGTCCCATTAAATGAAGTTTCTTAGAATAAGGTTTTTGTTTATGATTTCAAAGTAAATATGTGGTTCAGCACTGATCTCACATTCCACATGTCGACAGTGCTTATGTATAGGGTGTACCGCAGCTAACCCACCACACTACCAGCACGTTGAGGGTGCACCAGTTTCCTTGCCATTCCTGGCTATTTGACAAATCTTGTTAGATAATATACTTGAAAATAAGGTACCTTATGTTTTTACCCAAATGCTTTTTGAGTTGAATGGGAGAGAAAGATTTGAAACCATGCAATCGTGTGAAAATTTGAATTTTGCAACAAAAAGGTTTTTCCACGTTTTCGATCGGTGGGGTCTTCGTCTATGGTGAGGAGTATTAAGGGTTTAGCGGACGCAACGTGAATACAATTTGAGTTTTTGAAGTGGGTTCACAAGATAAGGTAGTCTTTCACGTTTCGGTTTAAAATGGGGGTTCGCCAACATGGGATAAATCGTTACGCGTATTACCCTCCGGTAAATAAGGGTGACGTTCTAATGACCGAAAGGTTCCCTGCAGAAGCATGAATGATACCAAGTATGGGAATATAGACTCAGGATGAAGGGCGAGGTAGCTAGTGTAGGGTAGTTGCAACTATACGTTTCGAAGAGAGTCATCCGGCACAATTGACGCGGACCCGGAGAAAAACGATTTGGGTCGACCGATATAAACGCGAGTATGTCAACGGTTGTACCGTACAGTAGGATAAATTTCATGTAAGAAATCAGTTTGTGTCGGTCTTCAAGAGTAAGTAAAGGTGTAAGGAGTAATAAGAGTGGGTTTCCGAGACACCAAGTGCTGATGACTTTGAAATATTACCTGACTTTCAATGAGTGTAAATACGAGTTGTAGCTAAGGTTTTGCGGAGTCTACTGCGTATCAAAAAGCCGCATTGCATATAAGATGTAAAAATATCGGGTACTTGGGTCGCTTTCAGTGATCCTCGGGTAGCTCGCCGCATATACGATAGATTCAAACGTGTCTTCGTCAAATCTGAAGTCAGTCTACTTCCTTACGCGTGTCTCGAAAGCTCGGGTCAATCATTCGATTAGTCACCACTAGTTATGAAGCAGGGATTACCAATGAAAGTTTTTCTAGAGAAGAAGGAAAGAGGACAATGGGTAGCAACGCATGATGTTGTGGAACTTTCCTAGCATACCGCTGCCTATTGCTTATTGTTGGATGTCACTGTTTGTCATACGGAAGCTTCTGACAAGGAAGTGCATGGAAATGTCATTGATGAGGTTAACTAGCCGTGATGGCTCAAGGCATGAAGACCTCCAAGTCACAAAAGAATATAAGAGTAGAAGGTTCTTTGGTAGTCAAGTTCACCGACGAATCGTGTGTTTGAAGAATAAGCAGATCGTACGGGTTCGAGAAGCAACCTACATCGCTCCGTTGGGCGAAACTGTATTTGTAGTGAGGTATAAAGTGTTTAATATCGTGATGAGATCACTAGTCAAGAGGGGAGAATTTCACAAGATTTTCCTGCCGAAAGGTTGGTTCCAATGGTTGAGGTGTAATTGTTCATCGAAGAGGTCTGGGTTTCCATCAGATTAGAGTTTATGAAGTTGTTGTATAATTGAGAGAGCTTGAAGGAGGATTGTAGTTAACGTCATAGGGGGAGAGTTAGGATTGCGGATAAATTAGAGTCAGTAAAGAGTTTAACCATGGCTCGCTTGCAACGAGGGAAGATCTTTATCGTCGGATGGTGTGAGTGATGGGATGTCTTACCGGGGTTATCATTTGCACAAGCAATTTTAAAGGATCTTGATAGGGTGGAAACCATATATAAGAGAAATGAGAATATGTGTGATAGCGAAATGAGTATGGTTGAGGACCATAAGCTTGAAAATCTATGTCATGAGAGTTTCGAAATGAAAGGTCGTATCCCTTACAACCGATGGTTTGCCGAGTAGGATTTCCTCAGGGTTTCCATACACTATGAATTACATTTACGTGTGCACCCGTAACGGTAATTTACCTTGTATAGTCACGCTGGTTCCTCTTACTTTAGCTACCAGGTTCGATGGGGTAGTATGTGGTTTCCAAGGGGTAAGTATCAAGAATGTTGTTATTAAATCAAAGGTAACTGACCGGGATTTGCCAAGAAGACAATTTTTTAGAATAAACAGCTCATTCAATTTAAAGTTTACCGTAGGTACGATTTGGTAAGCAAGTGGTTCAGTAGGAGTATGGGTAGGGCATGCTACAATGCCCCAAACTTAACTTAAAGTTATAGAGTAGTTATTGTCTGACTCGATCACGAATCCGTTATACACACATATGTTTATATATATATACTGAGAGAATCTCATATTATTCTTAGTCATCACATGCCTGATTTCATTTATGTTACTAAAGTCACATTCACATTGAATTATCACACAACAACTATGTGATTTATAATGCGAGGTCTAAATTGACCAGGGAAACGAGTGTCAACATTTTTGGGTAACAGACGCAGTCACAAGCATCCCATGAGAAATCATCTGATTTTATACAATGTTGCCCTATAAGAGGCTAAACAACGTTCTTTACTAACGCACTACGATAAAGGTACTCTCAGTGTGTGTCAATGGGTGTCTTACCCGAACAAGATCTACTACGACTCCTATTTATGTTATAAGAAAGTATGATCAGTTGAGCTGAGAACATGTTGGATCATTGTCTTAGAGTCCATATTACCATGATCTAGGTCTGAAAGTGAACCTACCAAGGTTGTTAAGAATAAACAATGCTGTTAAGGGTTAAACAAGTCCGTAAAGATATTAGGATCATAAACAATGAATTTTACCCTATTCAGGAAGCTAGTGCCTAACTACAAGCACTTACGATTAATCACTCAAGTTTTGTTGATGTAACCAAGTAAAAAGATGGTGAATACAGGCCTAAGATAGTAAATCCTCTCTGATTGCATCTTAGGCGGGTCTTACCCCAATAGGGTTCTTGATGGTCCTGTATACACTATAGGGAGGGCAATGTGCATTCTAACACGTGGTACAAACAATTTCTACACCAATTCTTGTAAATTCTTTCAAGTGTCCCCTTGAAGTTCGCTAGAAACTGTTTAAGTCCGCTAAGAACCATTCAAGTTCGCTAAGAACCATTCAAGTCCGCTAAGAACCATTCAAGTCCGCTAAGAACAAGTTCGCTAGGAACAAGTTCGCTAAGGCATATCAAGTTCGTTAAGGAGAATGGTCAAGTTTACTAGCTGGAAGTTCGTTAAGAACATCACAAGTTCGCTAAGGACAATGGTTCAAGTTCGCTAACAGAAGTCCGCTAAGAAGGAATTAAGTTCGCTAAGGTCTTGGTCAAGTTCGCTAAGCACAGGGACCAAGTACGCTAATATCAAATTCGCTAGGAACAATTCTAGTTCGCTAAGAGCAATGTGAGGATCTCTAAGAAGAGTTCACCAAATTCGCTAAGATGGATGTGACAAGTACGCTAAGACTATACTTAGAAAAATTTCTGACTCAAAATCTCCAAAATTTCTAAGTCTCGGGAAAGAAAATTTTCTATCCAAAATCCAATTCCTACACCGACATAAACAAGGAATTTCAAGTGAGGATCATCTTCAGCACGCGGGGCAATACTTTTGGGAGTTAGGTTGTAACCAAAGTTTTCAAAAAAGACAGTTACAGTTCAGAAATTTTACTTTTAAAATATTCTGGTTCGCTGTAACCAAAGGCTCTGATACCAATCTGTCACACCCCCAATTTCCACTAACGGAGTATAACCGTGTGGGGTGTGATCCAGACCAGGATCCAAGTCTTTAGTTACAACCAAGCCATAGTTAAAGGGTAAACCAGTCATATATTACATTTAATAAATCAGAGTTTACATTTCATATATCAACGGAAGCATTAAAAGTTTACAAGGTTGTTGTTTAGTAAAAGTAATTACTAAAGTGTCTTAAATAAAATCTCCAAAAGGGTTTTTCAAAAGACAAGTATTGCCAACGCCCGCGCCATCCATGATCCTCCAAGCAACCTGAAAAGCATTCAACAATCAAGTGTCAGCCAAGGCTGGTGAGTTCACTAAAGCGGTCTACACGTCACATGTAGACCCAATGTATGAATAAAGAAAGGTAAAACACAATCATTAATCATAGGACCAGTAAAATTCCATATCGTAGGTAGCTATCCTATAGTTATGTCCACCTGAATTGTTCGCAACCGAAGCTGACAACGTTTTGATAGGGGATACCTATGAATCTTGCCTTCCCGTGTCTATCCGGATCACGGTGGTTAGGCTAACATTGATCTCAGTCCGACTGCCAGTCGGAGGGTGCATCCCGTGCACCGTTGAGCGGGGGTGTCAATCCCCAGTAGTACTACTCAACATTACCTCGCTATTGTATATTAACGGCCCGAATGTAAGGACTTTTTATAAATAAAGCAATTCAGTGCAACATATGATATTTTGTCGAAAAATTACTCAAGTAAAGAAATACCTTTACCGTTGGGTTGCCATCCTTTACCGGATGCAACTATCTATGCGTTATTATCCTAAACCGGATATAACAATAATAGTAAGTGAAACTCACCTTAGGGTGCACTGGTACCTAGCACTTGGTTCAACAGGTTGGTTAAAGTCCACCTATTCGGATAAATATGGTCTAATCAAATTAGAAGGTGTCGCTAGGACGAAATTAGCACATAAGCACCTAAACATGTTTCATGCAACCATACAAGTCTCTTAATGCACATAAAAGTCCCAAATTGGAAGGAAATCAAGAAATTGCAATTTAAGTCAAAGTTGACACAGAAAGTCAAATTTCAAACACCTAACTAGTGGCATAGCTAAAACCCACAATACTTGGAATTAGCTTCTTAAATTTTACATAAATATACTACACATCAATTAGGACTTGTTGCAAAAAGAATCAAGTAAAAAGGTTAAGGTATGAGAAAGTTATGCACGTCCGAAGTTGGCCAAAAATCACTTTTGTCAAACATTAACACACCATTTGGTGACATAGCTAAATTGCTCATTTCTTGGAGTTAACTCCTAAACTTTGGTAGGCAATAACTAATCAACATTTAGGGAATGTTGCAAAAAGAATCAACTCAATCGGATAAGTATTGAGAAAGTTATGAGCGTCGGAAGTTGGAAATTTTAGCAATTTGTAAAATAGTCAAAGTAGGTTTAAAATTTGCATAACTCATTCAAAACTTAGAGTTTAGGCACAAAACCTTCCAGATCTTACTTTTAATATATAAAACTCATTTTAATTTAACAAACCCCTCATTATAACGAGGTTATCATGCTCAACCAAAAAGCAAAGTCTACTTTTCACAGAAAAATACAGCTCTGCGCATCTAACTTGCAGCAGTGTTTTGGATGACCAAACGGAGGTTTTAGAAAGTGTGCGAGTAGCCCAGTTAAAGCTAAGACATATAACTTTACTATGGAAAAAGAATCAACTGATTTCGATAAAAATTGAGCAAGTTATGACCTCTGCAAAATGGCCTAAAAATCTGGCCGAATCTGTCCAAAATTGGTAATTTGTAAAAGTTTCGGTTTTCTAATTTTTAGCAACAATTTGGTCATCCAACTTCTACTAACATCAATATAAACACTTTAACATGGTTTTTCAGTTCTCAACATGTTCATATCCAAAACATAGCAAGATCTCAACATAAAAACTAGTATACAAGCACATATGCCCAAACTTCATGTCCAAACACCCAATATACATACAAGAACATTCATAGCAGATTTAAACACAATTTCCAGCCCTTAAACCCAACTTCAAATCAGCCCCAAATCAGCCTTTAACATACCTTAACTTAAAACATGATTTATGAGCATAGAAGCTCACCATTTAGCATTCAAACACAAAAGAACACACATGCAACCATGAATTTCGGATTCAAGATTTTAGGGCTTACAAGTTAGAGAGAGAAATCGCAGGTGGGAGGAGAGGGGAAGAAGAAGGAGCTTCCTTTGGTGTTCTTGAAGCTTGTAGGAGCTTAAGATCTTCGAATTTTACCTCCTTATGCTTGATTTCTCCAAAAATCGCGATTGTGTGTGGGTGTGTGTTGAGTCGTGAAGAAGAGAGGGAGAGGGGAGCTGAGATCGTGAATGGGGGTGGGGGATGGGTTTTGTGTAGGTTTTGATTAAGTATAAATTTCCATTTAAGCCCCTCAAGTTTCATTTTTAAGCATAAGGGTATAAAACTCATTTTAAGTGGGTTTTTAACTAAAAGTTGTAAAGTAAAAATTTTAAAAACATCACCAATTGTTTTAAACTCATTTAACATGCAAGACTTAGTCGGGACAAGTATAAATATCATTTACACATGAAAATTCGAATTTACACACAAAGCCCGGCTTTGCATAAAAATGCAATTTTTCACAATTAACACATAAAGTCACGAAACGAATTTACAAACCGAGTTACCAAAGTCCATTAACAAATAAACATAAATTAACACGAAATCATTCAAATAACGGGTCTCGGGTTCGCTAACGGAACTAACGGGACTAACGGAAAAAGTTAACGGAGTTAACGGAAAAAGTTAGCGGAGTTAACTTGGGAGGTTGCAATTGTCACACCTTCATCGGAGGATCACATACCGTCTAGCCCTGAGACCGAGGGAGCCACTGTTGGTATCATTCGTCAGACAACCCCTCCCCCTGGTTTCCTGAGTCCCATTAGGCGTAAGACCTCCGATGATTCCCCAGACCACCTTGCTCCCACCGCCACTGCTGGCGGTGTGGCCCCCATGTGTGCTTCGAGCACTGCCGACCCCTTCGCTGGCCGTGACCGGTCTGTGAAGACCTATGTCGCCACACCTGGTGGCGGCAGACGGGGATTCACCCCAGGACGGGCACCTGGCCCATCCCGGACTCGGGAGGTTGGACGCACCCCTGATGAGCCTGCGCCCAAGAGGCGCTATGTATTTCAGTTGCCCCACCTAGCGTGGATGCCGGGCCAGGTTCAGAACTGGCGTATGATCGAGGAGTTCCCGAGCTGTTATGCTCGTGGGGAATCCTCACTCCCTGAACCCTCCCGCCATGTGCCCTTGGGGATCTCGCCTTTCACGGACGAGCCGATATCTGACACGGTACCACTTTTAGTAGCTCGTCTGAGGCGTATAGAGGCCGACCTAGGGAAGCTTGATGCTGATGTTCGCCAGCTACCGACCACACCTGAGATGACATTCCTTAGGAACCAGATGACCGAGCTGATCGGACGCATGAGCGCTACTGATGGCGCCATGGGGTCCCTCCATGTCCACATGACAGGGGTCAGCATGGCCACTACTGATCTGCTCCTCTCACACGAGAGCTTGCAGAGGAGGGTCTCAACCTTGGAGTTTGTTTCTGGACGACTCCTCGCCACCCTCTAGGCCATGACTCAGGGACCGGCCGTCTTTTTCATGCCTCCCGGACCTCCACCGCCTCCACCAGCATTCTAGGTAGATGTGACCTAGTATCTTTTGATAGCCGTTTTATAGATGAAACATGTTAACTTTGATTATGATTGGGACTGCGAGCCCACGATGCAAAACTTGTTTCTTTTGAATATGTTTCGTCTGTAATATGGTAACAAACAATGGTTGATGTATGACTTCAGTTGATATGCTATGGAAATCTTTTGGTATGATTATGGTTAATGTTATGTCTTTTATGGTTATGTTATTATCATGTTATGGTTGTGTTATTTATATTATTACTATGACACGTTATGTTACTACGCCCTTCCTATCTCCTCTCTTCTATCATATGTTCTTGGTTGCGTTGCGCGAAAAATGTTATGGCATCATTGATATATGTCGTGGTAGTTATTCTCGAGCATGTAATAACCCCATTTACATAGTATCTAAAATTTTCTTTATGTTGACAATTGTAACTTA
Organism: Deinandra increscens subsp. villosa; assembly: GCA_039602395.1. Classification (NCBI taxonomy): domain Eukaryota; kingdom Viridiplantae; phylum Streptophyta; class Magnoliopsida; order Asterales; family Asteraceae; genus Deinandra; species Deinandra increscens. The sequence goes on from JBCNJP010000015.1 coordinate 21,367,222, forward strand.
AAGCGAAATCATGCCACCGAGACGCCAAGCCACCAGGAACACCTCTCCTCCTCACATGTCTGCCGAGGAAATCGAGGAAATGATTGCTGATCGCGTTGCAGAAATTGTTGTCGCCGCCGAAACCGAACGTCAGAACGACAATGGGGCACGCGGTAAGAATGAATTAACCAATGTTAGAAAACATTAGACTACAATTTTCCTAAATTGTACTCAACGTTGCAACCTAACAACTGCAGGCGCCCGTGAGTGTTCATACAAGGACTTTATGAACTGCAAACCCTCAAATTTCAAGGGTTCTGAAGGCGCTGTTGGTTTAATTCGCTGGTTTGAAAAGATTGAGTCCGTCTTCCGCATAAGCAACTGCCCTAAGCAGTACATGGTTAAGTATTCCACATGCGCACTTACTGATGGCGCACTGACTTGGTGGAACTCCCATGCTGACGCAATGGGAACTGATTTGGCCTATGCTATGACATGGGACGAGCTCAAACAACTGCTTCGCGATGAGTATTGTCCTAGAGAAGAACTTCAGAAACTCGAAGCTGAGTTCTGGAACCTATCCATGAATGGAGCCGATGTTGCCGGCTATACCAAAAGGTTCCGTGAGCTCGCTCATCTCTGTCCCAACATGGTTACTCCTCCGTACAAAAAGATCAAACGGTACATCTAGGGACTTGCACCTCATATCCAAGGAAATGTCCTTTCCTCAAATCCTCAGACTTTTCAGGATGCTGTGCGCCTGGCACACAACCTTGTTTACCAAGCTAACCGTCAAGGTGTGAACCTTGGCAAGAAACAGTCTGAGAGCAAGACCCCTGTAGCTAGTACCACACCCTTCTCGAGCAAGAAGCCTGACAACAAAAGAAAGCGCGGATTCTGGAGGAATCGCGAAGAAAAGACCCCTGCCAAGGAAACCGAACCAATGAAGGTTTATGCTGCTACAACCTCTACTCATGCTGTCCGAAAGACCGGATACACCGGTGGTGCACCTCTGTGCAACAAATGCAACCTCCACCACACACTCGATTGTGGAAATGTCTTCTGTAATATCTGCAAGATCTATGGACATGTGGCATGTGATTGCCCAAAACACACGTGCTACGGTTGTGGAGCCACCGGACACTACAAGAAGGACTGCCCGAAGGAAAGGAACCAAGATGCTAATCAGGCTAGAGGAAGAGCCTTTGTGATCAATGCCGGAGACGCTCGCCGTGACCCCAACACGGTGACGGGTACGTTTCTACTAAATAATCATTATGCTTCCGTTTTATTCGATATTGGTGCTGATAGAAGCTTCGTGTCTACCGAGTTTGGCCAATTACTTGAAATTACCCCAGTTGCCTTAGACACTAAGTTCACAGTAGAATTAGCAAACGGAGAATTAGTAGAAACTGGTAGAATTTATCAAAATTGCTCGCTAGAACTCTCCGAACATTCCTTCAGCATTGATTTGATGCCTGTAGAACTAGGAAGTTTTGACGTTATCATCGGCATGGATTGGTTATCAAAGAACCATGCGGAAATCGTGTGCCATGAGAAAATAGTTAGGATGCCACTCGCAGATGGCAACACTCTAAACGTGCAAGGCGAAAAGAGTGGAACCAAACTAAACCTCATATCTAGTATGAAGGCACGAAAATATCTTCGTAAAGGATGTCATGCCATCCTAGCACACGTAACTGAGAAGAAACCAAAGGAGAAGCGTGTGGAAGATGTTCCCGTTGTTCGTGAATACCCGAAAGTCTTTCCCGAAAACTTGCCAGGTTTACCTCCAACGCGACAAGTAGAGTTTCGCATCGACTTAGCACCCGGTGCCGCCCCCGTAGCCAGATCTCCGTACAGTCTGGCACCTTCTGAAATGTAGGAGTTATCTAGCCAATTACAAGAATTGCTAGATAAGGGCTTCATTCGCCCAAGCCACTCTCCATGGGGAGCACCCGTGCTATTTGTCAAGAAGAAAGATGGAACATTCTGGATGTGCATCGACTACCGGGAACTGAACAAGCTGACCGTGAAGAACCGTTACCCGCTTCCTAGGATTGACGACCTATTTGATCAACTTCAAGGATCGAGCTTCTACTCCAAGATCGATCTAAGATCAGGATACCACCAACTCAGAGTTAGAGATGAAGATGTTTCGAAGACAGCGTTCAGAACACGCTATGGCCATTATGAATTCCTCGTAATGCCATTTGGTTTGACAAACGCGCCGGCTGTGTTCACGGATCTAATGAACCGACGCTATGGCCATTATGAATTCCTCGTAATGCCATTTGGTTTGACAAACGCGCCGGCTGTGTTCACGGATCTAATGAACCGCGTATGCAAACCCTATCTAGATAAATTTGTTACCGTGTTCATTGACGACATCCTTATTTACTCCCGTAGTAAGGAAGAACACGAACAACATCTGAGACTTATCCTGGAATTGTTGAAGAAGGAAGAACTCTACGCGAAATTCTCCAAATGCGACTTTTGGATTCGCGAGGTACACTTTTTGGGTCATGTGATCAACGATCAAGGTATTCACGTGGATCCCATAAAAATTGAAGCAATCAAGGATTGGAGTACGCCAACGACCCCAACCGAGATTCGACAATTTTTAGGTCTCGCTGGCTATTATCGTCGATTCATCGAAAACTTCTCAAAGATAGCCCAGCCACTGACCGCTCTGACCCAAAAGGATAAGAAGTTCATATGGGATGCCAAGACTGAAGCAGCATTTCAGTTGCTAAAGCAAAAGCTTTGTGATGCCCCGATTCTATCACTACCCGATGGGATCGAAGACTTCGTTGTTTACTGCGATGCTTCGCATCAAGGTTTAGGTTGCGTATTGATGCAAAGAGAGAAAGTCATCACCTACGCATCACGACAACTAAAAATTCACGAGAAGAATTATATGACCCATGATTTGGAACTCGGAGCCGTTGTCTTTGCTCTCAAGATCTGGAGGCACTACCTATATGGTACACAGTGTACCATATTCACTGATCATAAAAGCCTCCAGCACATTTTCAATCAGAAGGAATTGAATATGAGACAACGACGATGGGTAGAACTTTTGAATGACTACGAATGCGAGATTCGTTATCATCCGGGCAAAGCTAACGTCGTAGCCGACGCCCTGAGCAGGAAAGAGCGTGCCAAGCCACTTCGTGTTCGAGCCTTAAGTATGACCATACACTCGAATCTCACTTCACAAGTGCGTGACGCTCAGATTGAAGCCCTCAAACCGGAGAACCTAGCAGGAGAAGGCTTACGTGGAATGGAGAAGCAACTGGAAGAGAAACCTGATGGAACCAAGAACTTCATGGATAGGCTATGGGTACCTATCTATGGAGGACTAAGACAACTAATATTCGATGAGGCTCACAAGTCAAGATATTCCATTCATCCCGGATCAGACAAAATGTATCACGGTCTGAAGAAACAATTCTGGTGGCCAAACATGAAAGCCGAGATAGCCACCTATGTCGGCAAGTGCTTAACATGTTCGAAGGTCAAAGCCGAATACCAGAAACCTTCTGGATTGTTGACTCAACCGGTAATCCCGGAATGGAAATGGGAAGAAATATCCATGGATTTTATCACGAAATTGCCTAAGTCTAGATCAGGACATGACGCTATCTAGGTAATAGTAGATCGATTGACAAAATCGGCACACTTCTTACCGGTCAATGAGAAGGATAAGATGGATAAGCGAGCCAAACTTTATATAAAGGAAATCGTCTCGCGCCACGGTGTGCCTAAATCCATCATATCCGATCGAGATAGCCGTTTCACTGCACACTTCTGGAAATCTCTACAGAAAGCTTTGGGTACTCGACTCGATATGAGTACTGCCTACCATCCGCAGACAGATGGCCAAAGTGAGAGAACTATCCAGACACTAGAGGATATGCTGAGAGCATGTATGATAGATTTCGGACCCAAGTGGGACGAGCACCACCCTCTTGCCGAATTCTCATATAACAACAGCTATCACACCAGCATTAAAGCCGCACCATTTGAGGCACTTTATGGGACAAAGTGTAGATCCCCACTCTGCTGGACTGAGATTGGAGACAGTCAGTTAACTGGTCCTGAGTTAATCTTTGAAACAACTGAGAAAATCTTCCATGTCCGAGATCGTCTGAAGTCTGCCAGAGACAGACAAAAGAGCTACGCCGACAACCGACGCAAATCCTTAACCTTCAAAAAGGGTGATCACGTCATGCTAAAGGTGTCACCTTGGAAAGGTATCATCAGGTTCAGTAAACGAGGAAAGCTCAACCCTCGTTACATTGGTCCCTTTGAAATCACCGAAACCATCGGACCAGTAGCTTACCGTCTATGTCTGCCCGCCGAGCTAAGCAGCGTTCACAATGTCTTTCACGTCTGTAATCTTAAGAAATGTTTATCTGATGAAACGCTTGTCGTCCCTCTTGATGAAATCCAAGTGGACGAGACCCTGCACTTTATTGAGGAACCTGTCGAGATACTTGACCGAGAAATCAAAAAGCTGAAGCATAGCCGCATTCCCATAGTCAAAGTGCGATGGAACTCTAGGCGAGGACCTGAATACACTTGGGAACGCGAGGATCAAATGCGTCGAAAGTATCCGCGTTTGTTTGAGAACGTCGCATCCACCAGTAACCAGAACTGAATTTCGGGACGAAATTCTTCTAACTGAGGGAGAATGTGACACCCGGTCCAGAATCAGGTCAAATCCTCTCTCCGTTGACTTTTGTTGACTTTTATTATGTGATAATTATGTGAATTACTGTTTTAAAATGCATGATTAACTGTGTTTAGTTAAATGAATCACTAATTTAAATTCCGCGTTTGTATGCCCGTGAAATACGAAAGTTTCATATTATTAAATGTGGAATTTTAATAATAAGAAATTAAATATAAAAAGTAACTTTTATATTTTATCAAACCAAATTAAGCCGTTACAACCTTTGGTGAAATCAAACGTATTTAAAAACCACCCGTTTTCAAGACTTAGCCAAACGAACAACCGTTAAACCTATTGGGCCCGGTTAGGCCCAATAAGCCCAAACTAACCCGGCTTTTCTCCCACTCGCGACCCACCCGAAAGCCCAACCCCGGCCCGACCCTTTTTCCCTTCGCGGCCCAACTCGCAAACACGGCCCAGCCCCACTGTTTTCCCTTGGGCTTCGGCCCATTCCCCCCTTTCTCATAGCTTTTGGGCTTCGGCCCAATCGTAAACAATTTAAGTAAATTGTTTGGCCCATGAAATTTTATAAAGGATCCTACAACATTTTTTTATAAAACTTTGGCCCATCAACTTTATAAAATTTACCACCCTTGTGGATCTAATATACTTGGATTGTATTTATAAAAGTTAGGATTTTAAACCCTCACTAACCTTCCCATAATTTATAAAAGCCTTACTCTTTTTATTGAACCATGGAACTTTTATAAAAATTAACCTACAACTAAATGAATTATGTCTTTCATTTTAGACATAAGACTTATAGGGAGACTAGGTGCCATACATGTCCAATCCATTAGTTGGCAAGTACTTGAAAACCCTTGGATTAAGAGATTAAACATGGGGTATTGACCAAGATTTGATGCATAAGAACCCAAGCCATCACCCTACTTTCTCCACATCACAACACAAGCACTCCCTCTCTCCCTCTCCCATCTTTCGGCCGAACCACCCCCACAACCATCGCAGTCGCCGCTGCTCAGCCCCCCTGCCGCCGCCGGAAGCCTCGCCGGACCACCCCAGCCCGCCGGACCGCCGCCACCTTTCCCTCTCTTCTCGGTTCTCAAGCCTCACTCCATTGTGAGTATACTAAACCCCCTTTTCTCCTATAATCTTCCATATTTAGCACCCAAGAAAACCTACCAAGTCTTGACAACAAAACCATAAACTACTTGCATTTTGTTAAACCAACTAACAAACCTCTCTTCTCTATCTCTTTTCTTCAAGAATCAATGCATTCTCTTGGTGTCTTAGGACTTAAAGAAGCCAAGGAATGTGGTGAAACACATCTATGAAATCAAAAGAAAGTAATATGGTGTGCACCATGATTCTTGTGTTCTTGAAATCTTTGATTTCAATGTTACTTGCTTTAACAAAAATCTTAACCTATTTATGTTTAATAAAACCATAGAAACATGACTAACTAAATTGGTTAATTCAATGGCTAGCTTGTCCTAACACTTGAAAAGTGTAGGTTGATTTAAATGGTTAACATATGTAACTAGTAATGAAAATGGAACCTTTAAAATGGGTGTTCATGTTTATTTAATTAGTCCTAACACTTGATGAGTGTTAGTTGATTCTTAATTAAATTGTCCTAACACTAAAATGTTAGTGATTTTCTTTTATTTAATTTGGTCCTAACACAAAAGTGTTAGTAGATTGTTTTATATTTATGTCCTAACATAAAATGTTAGTTGATTTATTTATTTTATTAATGTCTTAGTAGATTAAATATAAATCTTGTTATGGACTTGTTACATGCTATAAAAATTGATGAACAAATAAATATATGATTAAGGAACTAAATATAAGTTACATAGATCATGGCTAAATGTGGCTAGTTACTTATAAAATGGAACAAAAGAATATTACTTGATTTGGAAATATAACATATTAAGTGTGTTATAAATGTTCATGACAAAAAGAATATTAATAGATTTTATTTCTAAAAATGGAAGGAATACATTTATGTCAAATGATTGATTTGACATAAATTCTTGGATTTATTACAAGTTTTAACCATTTAAAGACATGTTATAAAAATGGAGAATTTTCTATAAAAAGGACATTTATAAAATGAATATTTCTATAGAAGATTTTATTAAAAATAATCAAGCAATTAATTGTTTTTTATAAGCTTTTATTATCAAAGTAATTGAAACAAAGATGCGTTGCGTAGTAATAAAACCGGGACCATACGGCGATATACGCGAAAACGTAAATGTTTGAAATCTCAAATAAATTACTTATCATATTTTATTAAAACAACCCAAAAGTTTATAATAAATAAACTTTTGTAAATCCAAGCGTCGCCGATTAATGTTTTTAGAACAACGTTTTTTTAAAAAAAAAGAAATGAATATTTCATACAAATGAAATATTAGGCGATTTCAAAATATAAATGATTAAATGTTATGACTTAAAATGTATCTTTCAAAAGATTCATGTTTTAAAAATAAAGTGAACATTAAATAATTATTCTTGACCAATAATTATTTACAAAAGGATATAATCTATGTTTTATTCACCAAAGTATTGTTAATCATAATTATTTAATATAATTATAACTTGCAAGATTAACAAATCCAACATGTAATTATTTAATTAAAAATAATTATACGAACTTGTGAAAATAATAATAAACATTATTATTCTTTTAAATTCAATGTTCAAGACTTGATTGAATTATTAAAAATGTTTATTCCTTGGTTATATTTATTAATCGTAAATATAAATCATCACCAAACGTATTTGTTTAATAAATACAAGTTAACGGGTTTTCAAAGATACAAACGGATTAAAGCGTTAAGACTTGACCGGTATCCCTTGGGTGACTTATGTTACTCAATTAATCATAGACCTTATGCATATGTTTATTTAATTATTTAGGACGCTACGTGCTACCGTTCCTATCCTGCTAAATTTCTGCTTACCTGCTGAATCAGTGAGTTTCACGGCCCCTTTTCTTTTAACTGTTTTATACCTTGGGGGAGAAATCATGAAATATGATAAATGCTTTTTGCTTAATATTATGGTTTATCTGTTAGCTGTATGACTACTTGTTCTCTTACTGATTGCCCAACTTGGTACATTATCGTTATAAACGTTTGTACAACTGTATCCCACCATTAATTGATTTCAATTAGTTCTGTACGAAACGATAGCTAGTGGATAGATCTATTTGGGTTGACAACCCTACCCTAACTGGTAGCTCTAGTTCTGACTCCGGATTTGTCTGGGGGTACACGTCAGTTATTCTGCTCTGTTTAACATCTCTGGGCAAGAGCTGCTTGGGTGGGTAAACCGTTAGTATTTGAAATCAAGGTTCAGGTGAGATCATACAACCACAACAATAAACCAACGTAATATTTAAGTATACTGAAAACTGTTTTACAAACTTTAACTGTGAGTCCTAAACCTGTGAACCTCACGAACTTTATGTTGACCCTTTTAAACTCATGATTTCTTAGGTAATTGATGCAACTTCCTGAAGACATGCAAATGGGGCTTATATATGCTATCGGACCTGCTTTCGGAGTCATAGTCCCGACTATCCAAATAAACCGTCTCATGCTTTTAATATTAGTTTAAGACTTTATGTTTTCAAATTGTAAGACATTATCGTTTCCACTATCTTTTCCGCTGCAATGGAATGAAGTAATGTTTTATGAAGTTTTAATTTATTAGAAGTTGTTCTATGTATCCTCGACTGTGATTCCATTCTCGTTCACACCCGAAACCGTTAACCGGGGTGTGACAAACGTCTCCCAAGAGCCCAACCGAAGATCCACTTCCAATGGGTACCTAAAAAGTTAAAAAATTAGAAAAACTCAAAGCAAAAGGAAAAGGAAAAGCGTCTTCGAGTGGAGCTTACGATTCCTATTTTCAAACGTTTAACGAGTATCAACGGGAAAAGACCGAACTTCAACGACAAGCTCGAGAACAACGAGAGAAACAACTCGAACTAATGGAACGCGAGCAAATGTGTCGTGAGCTCGATAAGGTTGAACGCGACCAAAGCGAGGGGGCTAAAACCGTTGCTCAAAAAATTCAAGCCAAACTCTTCAAGAATTATTTTTAGGATTTTTTTTAATTTGTAATTTTAGGATTTAATAAGTAATTTTAGGATTTAATAAGTAATTTAAGATTTTTTTCTTTTTTTTTAGTTTGTAATGTTAGAATTAACTTTTATTTATAAAATGTATTTGTTAAATTATTAGTATTTTATTTTAAATATTTTATTATAAAAAAGTGTTTGGGGAAATGGAGAAGTGGGGAAACCAATATCCACAAAATGGGAATGGGTGGGGAATGATGAGGTGACACAAAAAATGGAGTGGGGAAATAAGGGAGTGGGGAAACCATAACCATTACCCTTATACTTTTAAGGAGTAAATTACGGCTATAGTCCTTGTGGTTTGCACGTTTTACGGCTATAGTCCCTAGGCTTTAATTTTTACGTCTATAGTCCCCAAGGTTTAGGGGTCCGTTACACTGGTGGTCCCTGGGGCTAACATCTGTTAAAAAATTCTGTTAAGTGTGTGTGAAAAGACCATTATATCCTCCTTTAAAAAAACAATGTAAATATAAATTAAAAACAAATTAAAAAAAAAAACATAAATGTTCATCGTTCACCACCGCAGGGATATTCAACCACCGCCATTTCTTTTCCGGCGAATCCTCGCGTTCACCACCAGGGGATATTCAACCACCGCGACCACCATATTCGTCCACCACCACCATTTCTGCTCCAATAGCTCCGTCCGTCACGCTCTCGTAACTGCTCGACCAAATGTAGAGCTCCGCCACGTCCGGCGGCGAGGGCTGCACCTGAGCTGAGTTTCGGGGGAAATATACACCGAACGACCGTGAGAACATCGCCCCCCCCCCCTTTTGTGGAATCTTCCCAGTACCGGCACTGGAAGAATTTGACGGAGACGAAGATGGAGTTGACGAAGACGAGCGGTGGCGCTGCTGTGGATAATGTTACTGTGAGTTCGCCGGAGATTTCTATAAACCCATTGCTGATTTGACTTTTCCAAATCCTTTGAGAAGCAGACGAAACAATCGATTGCATAGACGAAGAAGATCGCCACCATTTCTCATCCATCGCCGGAGAAGATCGTCGGAAAACATAGACGGAGAAGTTGGGGGTGGTGTCTGGACTGGACGGAAATGGTGGGGGTGGTGAATAGAAATGAGTGTAAAGTTCTAGGTAGAAAGATGAGGGTAAAAATGTAATTTTATATTTTCTTTTATTTTTTACTTTTTAAATATAAGGGTAGAATCGTCATTTTAAAAAATTTAACAGAATTTTTTAACAATAGTTAGCACCAGGGACCAAAGCCGTAACGAGTCGTAAAATGTTAGGGACCAAAGCCGTAATAAACGAAGTTTGAGGACCATAGACGTAAAACGTGCAAACCACAGGGACTATAGCCGTAATTTACTCTACTTTTAAGGGATAAATGTAAGGAAATAGTAAATATATCAATCCATTACACATATATGATTTTTTAAAGATAAGGAATGCAATATAAAGTATTTTTTAAAAATCAATAAATTTTACGAATAAATATGTTTTTCTATAAATTATAAGGCTATGTGTACTCATAACCCCCCACCCATGGGGGTTATGCGCCATGTGTCCGCCACATCATCTAGTGGGGGGTTATGATGAAAGTGGTGTAGTGGTAACAATGTTATAACCCCCCTACCAATCATTAACTAATTATTAATTTAATCATTATTTTAATATAATTTAATATTAAATATATTAAAATCTACATTCATAAAAAAAAAAACAAACACTAGAAGATTTTTAAAAAAAAGTACAACATTCATTAAAAAAACACCTAAAACATGAAAATTTAAAAAACACACATAGATTCTTAAAAAAAACTAGAGCCCATATCGGGTCTTGATATCCTCTCGGATTTGCAACGCGAGACTTCGTGCGGGTTCTTCATTCGGGAGCGGTTCCATGAGCTTTGCCAAATCTTTTTCTTTTTGCCGAATGTTTACGGCACCAATTTGTTGCGTCTTAAGTGACAAAAAGCGATCGAACCGGTCTTTCGTTTCTTCTTGGTGGGCGGTGTAGTCCGAGGCGGCTCGACTAGTCGAGGATGAGGATGCTCGCTTCGCCTTCGCTCGTGCCTTTGCCTTGTCCCGACTAAGCGGCCTAGCAATCTCAAGTTCGACGTCCTCGTCGTTCTCGTTCAAATCAAATGCCCGAGCGTCAGACATATTAGGAGATTCGGGAGCGATGGAAGACGACGTTTTAGATTTCTTTTTTGGTCGTCTTGTCGTTTTTGTGAGGTCCGCTTGGTCCCTCCACTTCGGACTATCGTAAACGACTCTCCAAGCTTCCAAGTTGTTAAACGCCGGCTTATTGTTTCGATACTCAGCCAATGCCGCCGTGATGATGTCACCGTCGTTTGCACCGCTCGGCCAACTATTTTTAATCCGCCCGTAGATGTTGGAAAAAGCTTTCATCCTTTTGTTCATTTCGGTCCACTTCCCCGACAACGAGTCATTAGCTCGGTATGGCTCCTTTTTTAGCTCGCTAAAAAATTTCCGACGAATGGAAGCCCAAAATGTTGTAACATCTTGACTATTAGCTACAAAAAAAAAACCTCAAAAAATTATACAATTGCATAAACTAAAAAAGCGAATAAAAAAATATTTTACCGTGGATGGGATCCTCCGAAGTATCGATCCATGCTCGAGCTAGCACCACCTCCTCCTCCACGGTCCATGGTTGAACCATCTTTCGTTGTCTCGGTTCCTCAGCCGTTTTCTTCTTGTGAGATTTCCGTCTCCTCACGAGTGGAGCCGGTTCCTCTTGCGTCTCCGGCACCTCATCGGGTTCGTCTGGGGAAACCGGAACGGGTTCTTGAGAAGACGGGCGGGAAGGTGGGGTAGGAGATGGAGATGGAAATGGTTGATATGGTGGAAAACCTTGGGTTGGTTGAAATGGTTGGTAATTTTGTTGGGAGTAGGAGTTAAAACCGAAGTTTTGAAAGGGAGCAAAAGGTTGAAATGGTTGTGGCGGTGGAGTCATATTCGCAACATAAGCGAACAACCCATCGTCTCGCGGTTCTTGATCGTTCGAGTTTGTTCGCCGCGGGTTTTGGAAACGTGGGTTTGATGAAGAACCACCACGAGGAAACATTGTTTTTTTTTGTGTAGATGAGAGAATTTTAAGATTAGAGGATGAAAGGAATGTTGTGTGTTTAAAAAAAATGGTTGAAGGTTATATATAGTGTAAAATAAAGTGGGTAAAGAAAACAAAAACAAAAAAAAAAGAATTCGACCGTTCAACGGTCGAAAATGCAAATCTCAAAAAATTACACGGCGCCATGTCTATAGCGCCACCCACCAAAAATTTTAACATGGCGCCCCGGGGGGCGGTATTGGGCGTTATAGGGGGCGCCATGTTAGCCCAAATTGTCCTATAACACCCCACTACGGACATCCTAATAAAGACCCAATTGTGAAACCATAACCGATGGATTAACAGAACCATTCATAACCGACCGTAGTTATCAATTTGTGGTTAACCGAAATTTCATAGACTTAAATCTCATGATAGTTTCTTAAAATAAGCAAACACAATCCTAATTTCAAATTTACACATTTTATCAACCAGAATTTGAACATTCAACCACTTAGGCTATGTGTACTCATAACCCCCCACCCATGGGGGTTATGCGCCATGTGTCTGCCACATCATCAAGTGGGGGGTTATGAAGAAAGTGGTGTAGTGGTAACCCCCTACCAATCATTAGCTATTATTTATTTAATTATTTTTTAAATATAATTTAATATTAAATATATTAAAAAAACTACAACATTTAAAAAAAAAAACAAGATCCATAAAAACACTAGAAGATTTTAAAAAAAGTACAACGTTCATTAAAAAAAACACCTAACATGAAAATTAAAAAAAAAACACACCTAGATTTAAAAAAAAAAAAAAAAAAACTAGAGCCCATATCGGGTCTTGATATCCTCTCGGATTTGCAACGCGAAACTTCGTGCGGGTTCTTCATTCGGGAGCGGTTCCATGAGCCTTGCCAAGTCTTTTTCTTTTTGCCGAATGTTTACGACACTAACTTGTTGCGTCTTAAGTGACAAAAAGCGATCGAATTGGTCTTTAATTTCTTCTTGGTGGGCGGTGTAGTCTGAGGGAGCTCGACTAGCCGAGGATGATGACGCTCGCTTCGACTTCGCTCGTGTCTTTGCCTTGTCCCGACTAAGCGGCCTAGCAATCTCAAGTTCGCCATCCTCGTCGTTCTCATTCAAATCAAATGCCCGAGCGTCAGACATATTAGGAGATTCGGGAGCGACGGAAGACGACGTTTTAAATTTATTTTTTGGTCGTCTTGTTGTCTTTGTGAGGTCCGCTTGTTCCCTCCACTTCGGGCTATCGTAAACGACTCTACAAGCTTTCAAGTTGTTAAACGCCGGCGCATTGCTTCGATACTCAGCCAATGCCGCTTGGATGATGTTGCCGTCGTTTGCACCGCTCGGCCAACCATTTCTAATCCGCCCGTAGATGTTCGAAAAAGCTTTCATCCGTTCATTTCGGTCCATTTCCCCGACAACGAGTCATTAGCTCGGTATGGCTGCTTTTTTAGCTCGCTAAATTTTTTTTTGACGAATGCTCGCCCAAAATGTTGTAACATCTTGATTATTAGCTACAAATAAAAAAAAAGTTAACATTTTTTTTATACCTCAAAAAATTATACAATTACATAAACTAAAAAAACAAATAAAAATAACAAAAAATAAAATATTTTACCGTGGATGGGATCCTCCGAAGTGTCGAGCCATGCTCGAGCTAGCACCACCTCCTCCTCCTCGGTCCATGGTTGAACAATCTTTCGTTGTCTCGGTTCCTCGCTCACTTTATTCTTGTGAGATTTCCGTCTTCTCACGAGTGGAGCTGCCTCCTCTTGCATCTCCGGCACCTCATCGGGTTCGTCGGGGGAAACCGGAACGGATTCTTGAGAAGACGGGCGGGAAGGTGGGGTAGGAGATGGAGATGGAAATGATTGATATGGTGGAAAACTTTGGGTTGTTTGAAATGGTTGGTAATTTTGTTAGGAGTAAGAGTTAAAACCGAAGTTTTGAAAGGGAGCAAAAGGTTGGAAGGGTTGTGGCGGTGGAGTCATACTCGCAACATAAGCGAACAACCCATCGTCTCGCGGTTCTTGATCGTTCGAGTTTGTTCGCCGCGGGTGTTGGAAACGTGAGTTTGATGAAGAACCACCACGAGGAAACATTGTTATTTTTGTGTAGAAGAGAAAATTTTTTTAAAAAATATGAGGATGAAAAGAATGTTGTGTGTTTAAAAAAAAGGATTGAAGGTTATATATAGTGTAAAATAAGTGGGTTAAAAAAAAAGAAAGAAACCGTTCAACGGTCGTTTATTCAAGAGGGTCAAACGTAACACGGCGTCATGTTCATAGCGCCTCCCACAAAAAAAATTTAACATGGCGCCCCAAGAGATGGTGGAGGGCGTTATAGGGGGCGCCATATTACAATTTTTTGTCCTATAACGCCCCACTACAGACAGCCTTATAAAGGACACATTTCCTACACATGGGGCTTCAACAAGTCGGTCTATATAAATACATAAAAACCAGGCCTAAGGGGAGATTTCATATATATGCTATATTCTCTTCACTTACACTTCTGATGAACTAACGAGACCCTTTAATAATTCAATATATGTATACAACCAAACATGTTACCCCTAAATTTCAGTCCACTTTTTAGCAAATTTTGATGATTTAGTGAACCATATGGACCATAGTAATACACACATGCTAATAAATGATGTTTTCAGTTGTTTTGGGAGTGTCTAATGCAAACTATATAGATATGAAGTGTTATCATACATTTTAATTAAGACAAATACAATGATGGCAAGTGAAATCCTCTAAACTAGTTGATATTACCAAATATGAAAGCTTGTTTTCTTTTTTGCAAATTAAGGCTCACGTATACATAGGGTCCAGGAGGTATCTACTACTTGGTCTGATCCCTATCTTGTACGGCCATGCGAATCATTTAAATTGTGTTCTCTGATTTTTTTAGACATCAACACAATGGAAGGTGGGAGGCTCGAATGGGAAGCGTCGACGGTAACAAGTACATATACTTGGAATTTACGGTACGTACATTTTCTCATCCTTATTTAGAAATATATATATATAAAATATATGTACCATCAATGATACACGTAAGCATGGGCGTTTGAAGGGATCGGAGGGGGCGACCGCTCCCGCGGTTTTTTCGGCCAAAAGCATTAATATTCATGATTTTATGTAAAAAAAAATTATATGTACTGAGTATCGCCCCTTCGAATGTATTGAGTATCGCCCACTCGATAAAACTTTTAAGCCCCGCTTCTTCGGGGTTTTCTTTCAAGCTTCGCCATTGCACGTAAGGTTCTTTAATTTTAATTTATAAATTTCAAACTCAAGAAAAGGGGCTAAGGGAGCTTAGTCACATTAATGAAGGGCTAGAGCATTAGTCTTTAATTTTATGTGTCCTAAAAGAAAAGAGTAACATGCATGTTAATGATGACTTGGCAAATACTAATGTGGCACATGATGACGACGTTTAAAATTAATTTTATGTTCGATAACTTGAGCATCATGCTCAAACTTCCCCCCATCACTTTTCCCAACTTTGATTCAGGACTTTGAATATTCTACTACTTAAAGTGGGTGTGAACATAAAATAATCTGTCAATCCTGAAAGATGACTGTAGTTTCTTATGAAACAAAGATTACAATAAGAGTTTAAATAGGGATGATAATTAGAGATAGATCGATGTATCTTATATACTAAAAAAACGTGTGTTTCTCTACGCAAGGTCAAAAAGTAACCTTATACACAATCAATAAACAATCTTCTTCATCAGTAGAGGAGGACGAAACATAGTTATGAAAAGGAATACATGCCTTGTTGAACATGGCAAGCAATGTAGATATTGTCAACGAGAATATCTAAGCATCTATCAAAGGGAATTTGTCCTAATGATATGAGGTGATGATGGAGAGACTTGTTGAACAAGAGATCACAAGTTCGATCACTGGGGCCCACATGTTTTACCACATTGGGTCTTTGAACAGTGGTTTTTCCTAGAATGAGCTCAATTGATGTGTTTAGGCTACCCACCGCACGAAAGAGTATGGTATTTCCCTCTGCTCTCCCGGGTGTGGACACCCTTTCGCCATTGAGATTGCCTTAGATAGCCAAGACGTTACAAGACGTTATTCGTTAGCCGATAAAAAAAAATCTAAACAGACGCATGAGTAGAACGAACTTCCATCTTATGTGAACGAAGTTACGATAGTAATAAATATGATAAGGATATAAAATATATAAAAAAAATTAAAGGTTGAAAAAATAAATAGTGTTTATGAATATTTAAGTGAAATTGTTATTAAATTAAGTATTATTTTTTCCCAAGTGTAGCCTAAGATATTGATTTTGAATTATATTCATGTGTTCGATCAACCACAGAAGATGAAGCAGCTAGAGCATATGACTTAGCAGCCATAGAGCATCGAGGAGCAGCTGCTCTTACCAACTTTCAGATCAGCAATTATATGGGTGCTCCTCCTCCTACGGATGAACAGCATCATGATCACCCACCACCAAAACATGACGCCAAGAAATCTAAACAAGAAAAGATGATTCCGAGATGCAAAATCTCAAGTTTGAACAAGATAATCCCTGGACCTTAAGTATGGAGTTGGGTTACACTACTCCACATGTCTTTTCTGACTATCCATTCGACAGGTCTAGAGATCAGTTGGATTTGTTTAATGATCATGGGTTTGAGGCTAACATCGACTCCATATTCAGTAAGCCGGTTTCCACCACCAATGGTTGTGCCGAGTCGACTTCATCTCCATTGTTTTCTTCATCCTCATGGATGAGTTTTGGAGTTTAGGATTCGGTATTTGAAACTTGTCAAGGATTTCTCTTTTTGGTTAAGCCTTTTTCAGGTTTTTTTTTTTCTTTTTTTCTTTTTTTGTGGATTGACCAACTACAAGTGCATGGACAACTGAAAGACCAATTAGCCAAAAGAAATTTATACTATGGATGCTTGCTACAGTTTAAACAACAAGATTGATCTACCTCTGATTTCTAGGTTCTGAATCCTACGTTTACTCTACTATTGATGACTACTTGTTTTTCTTACCACCGGCTAGAATACGCTGGATCTGCAGCCCTCTGCTGAAAGCTTGGTTGAAAAGAAGTCTAGTTTGGAAGTCGTATACCATAGGGAACCATGCAAGTATGGCAACCGGAGTGAATATCATTACGCCCATTATATACTCGTATCCTCTCCCCAATGCTTTCACCGAAGCCCACATTCCCAACGCCTTAACTAATGGCCTGCATGCTTGTGCTATCTGCATATATCACACACTCATTCTCATGTACTAAATATTGTTAAACTATTATAACTAACAAATTAAATGATTGATTAAGAAAACTATTATCAAGCAGTATTTAAGAAATGAGGATATATGGGTGTGGTTATAATGGGAAATAGAACTCAGCATCAGTACCTGCAAGATAGCCCATCCAGTGGGTAAAAAGGCAAGTAAGCTTGCAAAAATGTCTCCCACAGTAAGTCCAAGGAATTGGAAGAGGATTACAAGCGTGATAATGAACCCCACAAAGAGGAACAGCTTCAGGAGTCGGAACATCAGCTGGAAATCAGCACTAAATTTCTTCCGACCCATTGATACGACCTGAAAATACATAACATCACTTGTTATAATGTGATGGAAGGCTAAAAGAATCAGGAATT
This sequence comes from Deinandra increscens subsp. villosa, assembly GCA_039602395.1. Lineage (NCBI taxonomy): Eukaryota > Viridiplantae > Streptophyta > Magnoliopsida > Asterales > Asteraceae > Deinandra > Deinandra increscens. The sequence goes on from JBCNJP010000015.1 coordinate 21,384,792, forward strand.
AGGCTTTCGAACAGACCTTCAAGATGACTATAACAGCAAGAATTACAAGCCAGGATAGACCATAGATCTGTATCATGCAGGAGAAAACTTTCTTAATTCATTTCGATACAATGTATGTTTTCTAGTACCCATGGCATGATAGGCAGGTTGTGTAACATGTCAAAACAGGTTTCAATCGATATAGCCTGGGTCAGGTTGGGCAGATGCACAAACACTTGTTTTCCATGTTTAAAAATAATCAATGACTTAATTATTGATTATAAGAAACAGCATTATTACTTTAGTAATTAGAAATTTGAATGGCATTAGACGAGACGTTTGACACGTTCCCTTTTGATTAGTTTATTTGACCCGTTTAATATAAAACACAACCCAAATCGCTCATTGATAAGTAAATGAGTCGAAATACTTACCATTATGCTTTTATCTCTTCGGCTGACTCTAAGCTGATATACAATTCCATACTGGTAGAAGAAGAATCTGAGAGAAAGAAGTAGTTCCATCAAACGTCCAAGAGGGCCGGTGAACTGGAGGTGCTCATGTTCCTCCTCCCACCAGGACTCCCAACTCTTGTTAGCTGGAACACCGATACCACCGCGGTTGCTGATCCATGTTGACCAATCTTCCCAGTCTTCCACTATCTTCTGCCACTCAAATCCAGAAGGGTTGAATAGGAAAGGAGCAAACAACCAAGAAACTACTAAAAACCACATTGATGCCGTAAGGAAAAAGTAAGCAGTACTGCTGGTAGCTGCCGACCCATATGCTTGATAAACCACTAGCAAAATTAACAACTCAAAAGCTTTGGTAAAATGGCTCCTTGAATACATTCTGTAGTTTTCGGCAAATTTCTCATGTCTAACAACAAAACCACGCCCAGTGGCTCTGTACTTGGCCCCACCATGCAAAATCGTGCGTCCAAAATAGTGTAGCTTTGTACCAAGCGAGAATGTAAAGAAGACAGCGGCTAACTGGAGCTGCATGATGATCAAGTCACCTATGGCTGTTCTGAAGCCTCGTTCTAGTCCAATCTCCATGACCATGGGCAAGGCCATTAAAAGACCCAACTGAACTACAGACTGAGAAGCCATCACCGCTTTCAGAGCAGTATCCCCCCTTATTCTTGCTGATTTCATTATTGCTCTCTCTAATCCACTCAGAGACAGGTATAGTCTTCCATACAAGTATGCATACACTGTAAGGACCACCAGCTGGATGGTATTATTAACACAAAGCGTGTGTCAGCCCCAACCCAACATCTAAAAATCTGTTAACCATAATTTTTGTTGACTCTTTTAATTTCTAAAACAAATACCTTTTGCGTTGAATTCAATGGTAAATAAAAATTGAAAATATAACCTAGAATATATGCTAAAAGTATGTATTCAAGGCGATTGAAGAACTTTCGATGCCGATTCCTAACTCATGGATGCTTTAATGGTATTTGTTCTAGATGATCATTGTGTATTTAGTTTACAGCTAAAGAGGCCCATGGATAGTCAAATTAAAGCTTGTCGTTTAATATGTAAGTGATCTTAAGATACTAACCCTAGGCTCTTTTTTATGACAAGTGCCCTTTAAGCTAGAAATGAAATTAGTTCAAAATGGTTAATATAATTTGGTATAGCATGCTGGATATATAAAAAGTTGGAAAGGAGGAAGGAGATTTTGTACGTGGTTAATAATGGGTGGTAGATTATTTTTAATCTACATAACATATCGAGTTAAACAGCTTACCATAGAGCTGACATAGAAGCCAGTAGTCGTGTAGTAACATGATAACATCCGGAAAAAATCAAAGCGGTGGCCTAATCTGTAGATATCGCGACTTAGAGTTTGCTCCCCATTACCGCACGCCACTTTAGCTTCGAAGAGTGAGATTTGGTTAAGACCAACATCTCTTCCCTTACCAACTTGTATGTATTCATGGTGAGTTATATTACCACGTCTCAATGTTGAGTTGAACCCTACATTACTATGAGTTTCAATATAGTTGTCGAATAGATAATGAGTAGATCATGGTAAGTTCAGACTTCATCAAAGAGAATATAAATATACCTGCAAAGATGTCCTCACTTAGGTTAATGCCTTTTGAAGCCTTGCTAATGCCTCCTCGTGTTATATGGAAAATTCTATCAAAGACATCTGGATGCCCATAGTGGAACCGAACCCTGAAAGGATGCATAAGTAGTTCAAAATAGCAGCTTCTCAAGTCTTACATGAAAGATCATATCATGTATATATAATTGATATCTAAAAGATGATAGATATCATGTACTGGCTCAGGTTACTTCAAATTATTGCTCTAGGACCATCATAGTACTAGATGTCCTGGTTATATGTTCCCCTTGTTTCTGAATCTAATATATCTTGTACATTTTTCAAAACAATGCACCCCAAAGTATGAGTAAGGAAATGCATCTGAAAAAGTAACATGTTGACTTTTAGTGAGGTTTCAAAGAAGTGACATACTTTAGTGGCCTTGCAAGTACACGTTGACCAATGGTAACAAAGCTCGTTTCCTGATTTGACATGAACCACGCCAAAGAAGAAACACTGCAGCAAAAATATGACATCAGATACAGATCTAAATTTAAGCCCTGAGAGAAATGTAAAGCCAATTTAATTATTGAACCTTCCTGTAAAGATGTGTTCACGTACACCCAATATAGTCGGGGGCCTCACACCATGATCCTCATGAAATTCTTCAAGCAGGTTACGCATTTTGAATGCTTCTTCCAAGTAGTTGTCCTGTAACATGCACCAAAACAATAAAATTATATTTTGTTGAATTGAAAGTCAACAATTACTAATATGGGATATACCTGGTTCATGTCAATAGTCTGAAGAGCTTCCCCTCTTGTAAACACTATGGCATGGTTTTGATTCTCAGGCTTCCCTTCTCCTATTTTTGCCGATCCAGGTAACTTTATCCTGTAAATTTCCTTTTCACAAGAACAATATCATGGTCTTGCAGAGAAAGATCAAACATGAATCGTGAACTTTCTGAGGTAAAATTATAAGGTTAGCTACCTGATCAAGATTATCTGCAGCTTTAATCAAGACAGAATAGAAAGCTTTGTGTGATTTTGCCCCTTCTCTTTCTTCAACTTCATCAATGTATGCCACACGAAGAGCTGGATTGCTGTAAACAAACAATTGAGAGGGAGGCAGTTATATCATCAAATCATAAATATACGTGAAAGAATCTCTATCTTCCCATGAAATACTTACTTAACCATTAAATTTAAAATGTCTGTTGCACGACGATCACCACTACGCTTTTGGTTTCCATAATTTTGACATGTGGCAACATAAGTAAATTTCATATCAGCCACGGCCTCTAGTCGAGCATACAAGGATTTCTGGTTTTTCTTGTCCTCTTCTGATGGAATGGTAACAGCCTTATAGCCTTCCAATATTTCTGCATGGTTTGCACAAATACTTAGGACAAACTATTACCTTTAAAAAAGTTTGTTACATAAGATTACCTCACTCCAAAAGTAAACCAAAGTTCTAAATTATTTCCTCAACTTTAGAACCCACATTGGGATATTGTTGACTAAACTCATTAGAAAGGAAGGACCCTCGAATATGACCGAAAAAAGTTCAGGATTTTCACCAACATGTTTCCAGCCTTGGTTAGTTCATAGTTTCTTGTGAACGCTATCAATGTGACAGAAGTACTTACTTAACTTATCCCCATCTAACATGAACTACATTATACAACTTTGAGTTCTGACCAAAAAGTTTTGGCAAGGTCACAAGTTTAGATGAATTGTATTCACATGGATATGTTTTACTTGTATTAATAAAAGAATATTAAATGGATAGTGTTTAATGATTTCAATTACTATTATTATTTCATATTTAACTAAAACTAGAATTTACAGGAACTTTTTTGGGACAACATATAAATAGAATCTGTTTTACTTGTATCAATAAAAGAATATTAAATGGATAGTGTTTAATGATTTCAATTACTATTATTATTTCATATTTAACTAAAACTAGAGTTTACAGGAACTTTTATGGGACAACTGACAACATACAAATAGAATCCCTTTTTATTAATAATTTCCAGAATGTGTCAAAAATTATCTTATAGCTTCAACTTGTAGAATTTTTTTTTTTTTTAACAGCAAAAGAGGATAATATATTAGAAGAAAATCACCCCTAGCAAGAAGCTAGAGGAAAGAAACGTACAGGGAGAATCAATCATAATGTTACAAGACAATTTGTATCACTAAGATTTACAAGGGATGTCCAACTTATACCGTCATCATAATGTTACAAGAGTAACATCAATAGAAAGAAAAACTGCATACATGTACCTAATTCATAAGGATTTGCCCTTTACCTTTTTCATTGGCCATGTCAAGAAATGCTTGAAGCTTTAATGCCCTTCTATAGTACATCATCCCTCTAACTGGAAAGACAACATCCACAAGTATTAAATAAAGGAGGTGAACTACTAATAAATTAGTATGGAATCACCTGTTCTGCAAAGTGTCTGCCCTCTTAAGGAGACCCAATGACGGAGCTGTAATATGTTTTCATCATTTTCAAAAATATCTGCATCTTCTTTGCAGTTGATGCGTTCCATGAAGTTCTCCCATTCATCTGAGGAAGCAGATAACCACATAAACATATGTGTTACGGAAGAAGTTGTATATAGTAGAAAGGTGGCATTCATATTATTGGAACCTGGGAAAATCTTGCGCAGGTAGTATTTGATAGATATACCGTCCTCATTTTCCATGTCGAGATCACTCTTTGAATAAACAGTCTCCTCACTGTAGTAGGGGGTCATGACACTGCAATTCCAGTTGATTGTGATTATATCATGCTGACGTATCAAAAATTGTCAGTCTATTGTATGTACATTAATTATTTATCCCCTTAAACTGCAGCAGTAAGATAACAATCATATGGTTTGATTTCTCAGCGGCACAAATGTCCAAGTTCCCTCACATGCATGAAGTTTTGAATTATATTTAGCTTTTCATAAATTTGTTATACCTGAACGATAGCATTTTCCGGACTTGAGGTGCACGTGGCATATCCATGAACAATGAATTTGTGAAGAATGTGATCCTCCTCCGTGCTTCAAGATTTTTAGGTACATCCATGGCGGATTCATTTACAGTGAGAAGAAGATAGAGACGCTTTATCTGTAATGATAACAATTCAGTTATGACCATTTGTAAAATGCAAGCAAATAAAATCCTGATGTAATGGTCTCATGTGTGTGGCTCCATGCTTCCATGCACACTTTGTACATAATACATGCAATAGAACTATCTGCATAACCTGTTCTTCCCATTGAGCAGTAACTGGAATAGGAAATGCAATAGAAGGTCTTGAGTCAGGAGCTTTTTCAAAAAGCTGTGTTCCTGAATCCTTGCTACCATGTCCTAGTTCTACCAACTCACTGAAACAAACATATACAAGATCATTATTCTTTTATAGAATGTAGCAGAAAAAAGCTATGGATAATATTTCATTGAAGACGGTAATGTATATATTATTAGTCTTTGTTGATTCACAAACCGAATTTCATTGATCATCATGTCGCGGGTAACTACTTCTAACATGTCCTGAAGCAACAAAACCACAGTGTTGTGCTTAGATTCATCACCCTCTTTCTGCAATAATTAAGTTTAACATGTTAAAATGATCAGCACTAAGCTATGAATGAGCACAAACTTCTGTTTCTGGAGGACTCACCAGAATCTCTACCAATTTCACAAATTTGTTGCATAGAATAGGTAGAGAGCCCGTTCTGAAATTCGTAAGGAAGGTGTTCTTTGAAATATTGCTTTCAACTTCCTTTATAATAATACCAATTATCCTGTCATCATAACAAAAATTAAAGATGCAGTGGCAGATATAAAAATGTTCTTAAAACATATAGTCAAGAGCTTCAGTGATCATTATAGCACTCAGAGAATAAGTTATATACCATGTACTCACCTTCTATAAAGGTTAAGATAATGTCTATGTCAGCATTAGGATAACGTTCAACCAAAGGTAACATAAACAGAGGATACTAGAATGGAGCTAAGAAATGATATCTTGTAAGTGGCAGTGGCACTAAATAACTTTAAAAACAATAAGATTTCAAGATCAAAACAAGAAAAACAATAACGGTAGTGTTAAATATATTATTATTTGATATATTGAAGTTTAGTTATGTTTAGCCCACAGGCCCAAGTTAGTCTAGGGTTTCTAGTTTCTTACATTTTGAGGGTTCTCTCCATTGTAATAGACACCATTCAGATATGAATCCAGTTTGTTTATGGATTCAGTTTCAGAACCTGATTATTAGGCAAGCATTGACGGCATAGAAAAAGTTAAGATATGGTTCTTATTGATCTAAAGGAGATTGATAAGGTGCCAAGGAGAGTGATGTGGTGGGCTGTTAAGAAGCAATTTTCTCAGATCATTACTGTTGATTCAAGATATATGTTTTTCCTATTACTGTTCGGTTAGTGTCAACTTCCATATTTTTTGCCTATGGATAAGCTCATCAAAGAAACTAAGATCACATCATTATTGTTGAGGAAACTAAGCAATGTGTTAATGCACTGGTTAGGGATATGCAGAAATGCATTTGCATGTGAAGGTTTTAGCTGAGGAGATCAAAGTACATGAAGTGCATCTTGAGTGATGCTGACAAAGGTTAAGAAGTTAAAGATGCTAAGCTTGTCTGGGCAGAAAGCAGTTAGGAAAGATACTTTTCTATTTGGGATCTGTATGACAGCACAGAAGGATGGAGATAGATATATATGAGGATGTTAGTCATGGTATAAGAGTGGAGTGAATGAAATGACAAAAAAGAACATATGAATTTTATGGAGGAAAGTAAAAAATAGAGCCATTATAAGACTTAAATTGCTAAGGATGAAAGAGGAAGTCATGAAAAGAGATTTGGGTGAATTATGTTTCAAATAAATTGGCTTTAGATAGGACGAGGGCATAAAAGGGTGCTATGTCATGGTACCCTAAGAGGGTTGACCTCTTTATATTCCCTTCTCCCCATGATAATTACATTGTTTGATTCGTCAAGTACTTTTATAAAAGTGTTCGATTATTACTCAAATATCTAAAAATGAAAATCTTGTGAAATAAATTTAATCAATTAAAGGTGTAATGATAACTTTATAAATTATAGCCTGCAGATTTGCCAAATAAAGAAGATGGCGCAACTTTTATGGGATAACTCTTGCAATGATTTTGGCTTCGTTAAAAAATGGGTTCATTATTAGCCTACTCAACTATTTTGGGGTAAAATAAGAAAGGTGAGGAAATTTCAAAAGATTTCAGAAAGTAGCTTACACAACCTTTTCTCGGTGTGTCCAATAACTAAAGCATTCAGGACAAGTTTGAAGGACTCATAGCATTCAATGACAGCACATTTCATATATTCATCAGCACATATGCGCTTCCAAAGATCAGTATCCTTGGATCGAAACTGAACTGCCATGTCAAGTGCAATTGGAACCTGAAAAAGAACAGTAAGAGTCAGAAAATGATGCATCACCTGGATACAGTAAGAGTACGTAGGAGGCGAAACCAACCTTGCTAGCAAGCAAAAATGGTGGCCACTGAATCAACTTTAGGCTAGGATCTGAAGAATACGGAACTAACATCAAGTCCATCTCCCTGCAATAGGTAAATTGTTAGCTTTGTTAGAATTTTTTTTCCCAAGAGATGGTAAAAGAACATCGGTGGATCAGTCTTTCCTGTCGCTTATGAAATCTTCTTCACGGAAACTACATACAACTTCATTCCACAACTGAGCAAATTTTGCTGCTTCGGTTCTCCTGTTTGGTGTGACCTATTCAAATGATAAAAGAAATACTCATAAATCATTCCTTAAGAGTTAATGCAACACTTGAGATAACTTCAAATACCTCTGAGAATTGCTTAGACAGAGAAAATCCCTTTCTCTTAGCCCTCTCAGATGGCAACAAACAGACACTGAATGCACCAGGTATAGACTGGAAGCGGGACCTAAGCATACCCAATGTTCGTATCTGTCAAAATAGACAACAATGTTTAACTTGGAACAAACAAGACAGTTATCCAGGATCAATATCAGTTAAACCAGAAAAAATATTCCATTATCGATTCTTACCCGTTTTTTCAGCTAATTAAGATTAAAAATAAGACATTACGCAATGCAGAATTCATAGTTGTCAATAGCCGGTAAATAGCGACAAGCTACCTATATGCTACGTAGCGATAGCAACAAAATAGCGCCCGCTATTTCATGTTTAGCAATAAAGTAGTAGAAAATTTAAGGAATGGTTCTCAATTAAGTATTCAAATATTGTAGCAAAACTATAATCAATAATAAACATTCACACACCACCAAAGTAGCTAAAGTACGCTATTTATATACTTTAAAAACTAAAAACTCCATTTACATACTCTATTTATATATATATTTTTTTTAAAACTGAAAAGTCTCACGCTATTGGTCGCTAAATAGACTATTGTGCCAACAAAGCGCATCGCTGCGTAGCGCGTATAGCTGCTATTGACATCAGTGGCAGAATTGCAGATGCGTGTCTTCATAACAAAGAAACATAAATGGATATTTAAGCAGAGAATATCTGAGTACCTCTCCCAAACGATCAAAGGCTCCAATAATACCTCCACACAAAGTTGAAAATATAGCATACCATATTTGAACGTCCATAAAGTAAACCTGAGAAATAAATATGGAGCTCATCGTCCCAGTGGACAATCAAAGATGAAAATGTACAGCAACAGCAACAAGGACAAGAAAATGAACAAGGAGACTAGTAATTATTGGAATTAAGCAAAGATATAATAAAGTAAAACGCACCAAAATAACAGGTAGCCAAAGTGCAGCAACCGCTCCAAAGTTGTTATTAGCTGCATATACTATACAAATTATTTAAATTCATAACATAAAACACAAGAAATTCTTAGATATACACAAACCTTCTGGGAAGAATTCATGCCATGCATACTGTATGCGTTTGATTTTCATAATATCTTTTGTTGGCTCAATTAAAGGTTTTATCTGTGGAGCAGAAAAAGTTTTAATATAACAGGATTCGTTCATTACTTATAAATGTGTGTGTGTGCGCGCGTGAGAGAGAGAGAGAGACAGAGAACACCTGAACAAAAAAGCTGAAAGCAAACTTTGCACATAGAAGAACCATCCAAAAGAGAGTATACCTGATATAAATAGATAAATGTAAATGTAGCAGCAAATTTTAGATAACTTCCTACAAAATGAGGTGCAGTAAAACAAATCAAAGACTGAACATACTTTATAAGGGCAAATTGACTTTCATGCATTCCTCTCCCAACATAAATTCTGGGCTGCAGAGCATATGATACAGAATAAAGATTATGCGTGTATATAACTGGTAAAGATCATTGTGCCTCCCTATCTCTTTCTGTATAAGGTGTAAGCTCTCTCTCTCTCTTTCTCTTTGTATACGTACATAGATATATATGTATATATAGTATATACATTGTGTGGGTCCAACTGTATGACAGTTCCATTTTGCTAATGGGTCACAAGAAATATTTAAGGATTGAAATCGTGAGCCAGATGGAGTTGAGGCTATTGAAAGTTGCCCAAGTATATTAACAATGTATAACATAGACTACCAAGTCTTTCATCTTAAGAACATAATACCAATATCCTGGCAATGATGACAGAAAACTTAAACAAACTTGGACAGTAAAACTAAAGTCTTTATGGTTGCTTCCATCTTAGAAGACTATGCTGCTTTAAATCGGCCTAACTGGAAGAAAAGGACCTATGTAGCATACCTCAGGCAACCAGTAAGGCTTCTTAACTAAATTACTTTAAGATTTAGAGTGCACTGGAACGCTATAAGAATACAATAGTATTTTGAAGAGTATAAATCACTCTGTCTGTTCTACCAATGTACACATGTGTGTGCACTTATCACAATAAGCTACTAACAAAACCTAAATAACCCATTGTCTTATTCAAACACCGGATTTATCAAAGAAAAATTTAAATATAATGTTCTTATAACAGATAGCATACCTATTAGACTTTCACTATCACATGTTAGTGCTTTATTCCGTCTATTAGAATATCCAGAATCGCTACAGAATCAAGACTAAACATCAAATAACATATTGAGACCCTGGATTCCTGGAAAGCCATTTTACAGCTTCTTGAGTGTATGTGATATTTGAAATTAGATATGTTTCTGAAATCAGAGAGCTACTTATCTACAAATATCAGTTGTCAGATTGTTGAAATATAATTGTATTAACTGACTGAACAAAGAAATAAAACTTTAATAGCAACAAAGGGAAGAGTCTTTGATTATTAAAAAGACTAGTTATACCACCCCGTGTATTACAAGGGATATCTTTAAAATGATATAATTAATAACTTTGTATATAATAATATTTATATTTTTTGAACATAAGTTTAAACGTAAGCGTATAAGAAATATATTGGAACTTTTTAAGCATACACCCTTGAAATAAGAAATACTGAGTACTTAAATTATAAATAACAAACAATGAAGATTTAAGAATTATAAACTATACTTTAATAAGAGATATAATTGAAATTTTATTTTAATTTATTAAGTTTTTAAACATTATTAGAATAAGAAAATTTATATTTTTGATATTTAATCATTTAATTTAATTACATAAAATTTATTTAATAAGAGAGAGAGGCGGGAAAATTTTGATGAAAGTGAATGTAAGGATGACATGTGGCATTGAGAATTTTTGTTTATTATATAGTAGATTATTAAAAAAAAATAGGATAGGCCCATAGTTATCAAAAGCGATCGCTTTTGGCGCCTAGGCGCAGATTTTAAGCGATGCGCAGTAAATGCGCTTACTGTTCCTAGGTAATAAAGGCGCCAGGTTTAGTTAGTTTCCGGTAAGATTCCGGCAAGATTCCGGCGAGATTGCAGCCGGATTACGGCGAGACTCCACATATCTCTCTATTTCTTCCTTTTTGGTTGATACTTGGTGACAGTTTGTCATGTTTTTGTCTGCAACGGCGACGTTTTGCTTGCTCCGGCGATATGTTTGTTTGCTCCGGCGAAGTTTAGGAGAAGAAAAGAAGAAGAAAGGAAAGAGAAATAGATATAGAGAGAGAGAGAGAGAGAGATGATGAGATAGTTTGGGTAAAAGACTAATATACTGTTTAGTCTGCATGGTGCTGTTTTTATATCAGCTGCACCACTGCTCACTTGCAGGAAAAAAGGGATGGTTCATGTTTTCTTGGCATTTGTTTCTTCATTGTTTTAAGTAAATGTTTTGATAATGGTTCTAATGTGATGTTTTTTTTTTCTTTATAAATATTAACTCAATCCAAAAATAATCCAAACATTGGATTATTTGGGTATTTGGAAATTTTTTATCATTTTGGTATTTTATATATAATTTTTATTTTTTTATTTAAAAACGCTTTTTTTTTCTCAGGCCCACGCTTTTTTTGCGCCTATCGCCTAGGCGCTAGGCGCACCCTATGCGCCTTAAGTGCGCCTTACGCCTTTGATAACTATGGATAGGCCTAATATTTTACGATGTTACTTGGGTAAATACACATTTGATTAGAATGTAGCAAAGATATGTACTCAATATATGAAAGAAGTAGTTCGAAATATCCTAACCAAGCATGTAAGTTAGCTACACATCATGAGACGAGGAAAATAAGAGGATGATCAAAGACTTTGTGAGATGAATAGGTACAATACCGTCATCTTTCAGGAAAAAGACTGTCATTTTAACATTTCAGAACGGAAGTATGACTTCAAAAGTGATACGCATCTTCCTACCTACTACATGAGTAGGACTAATTTTTTAACTTAGAAATGTACTAAAAACATTGACAATTGGAAAGCTAGAAGTTCAGGACAGGGCTATGTTTGATAATAGTCGAAGATCAGTATCAGGTCATATGACAATGGCATGCTAGGTACACATTGGTCTTTTAACATCGATACATACAATACTAGTAAATAATCAGTGTGTGATTAATTGAAACTTTAGTAATGGGATAAATAGGTAAAAGTTGGTACCTGTGACCACCATAGAAGAAATCTTACAATAAGCCAGTCAGAGTTTTCAATCCATCGTCGAAGCATCGGGAAAATGAAAAGTGCTGCTGAAAGTAAATTTGGAACCAAATACAATGCCACGGCCATGAGATATAAAGATGGAATTCTCTCAAATCGGTTAAGGTTAGAAAGAATATCTTCTACTTTCCCAAAGGGCATCGAGATGTTGTCATTTTGTTGTATATAACATAGTGGAAGAACAATGGACCATGCAAGGCTACTAATGATTTTCAGAATGCTCCTGAATATATCTGTGAACTTCCATCTATGATATCCAGGGAAGTTCAAAATAATGTCCAGTAAACCTATAACCAAACAAAAGACAATTATAAATAAATGAATATCCTGCATTACCAACTACTTGAAGTATGTTATTCCAGGAAGTTAATTTAATTCTTCAACTACCAGCATATAGAGAACCAATATCCACAAAAGATATAGACAAATAAGAAACATACTTTGGAAGAATCGGAGAAATGCTGCTGTAATGAAAATACTGGATAGTTTGTATAACACCTCCTTTTCAAATATATTTGATATTGGAACATCATTCCATGCAATGATAATCATAATCTGCAATTTAACAGTACAATATCAGTTACAGAGAATGATAATCATAGTGTGCTTATCTACTTCTTACCTGCAGAGCTAATATAAGGAATGTCCACAAACGGTCAAAACTTCGAAATGTATTCCAAAATGATCTCGTCTCAACAAAGTATGATTTTCCAAGGCTCCCAGACTTATGAGATGGTCTTTTTCCCTGTCATCACATTTATATTACTTTAATAACAAAATCTCTTAGTTATTACCACAAGAAATTATATACATTTATGGAGAACCTGTGCCATGTCACGTGTTGATTTAAAAAAATCACCATCATCACGCATAGGCCAACCCAGAGCAAAACAATCTGCTGACCTATGATAACGGAGATAAATATTGTTCAGAACATATTTGATGTGCGAGGCCATATTTTTTTCTCACTAATTGTTTCAAGACTTTACCAGAAATATTCATTCAGGTCATCGTAATTGCACCAAGCAGAGTGGGGAGCCTTCCCATTTTTGCTCCTATTCGTTTCCTTTATCATTACATAACACACCATTGTAATAATTCCTAAAAGAGCAACATAACAAGTTTGACTATATGTGTTTGGGGTTGCAGCAGGAGTACCTTTTCTATGACTCGGTATATTGGAGTTATAACTTTGCGAAGGAATGCTTCATCGTCCCCACCATAAGAAGGCTTGATATTTTCTCCAGTCACAATGCTGACATTACCAGCCAGCAAGCCATGGAGCTCATATGCCATCTGATGACAACATGAACAGGTCATGGCATGTATTATATTCAATTTCATGGATATAATAGTTGTGATCACATATCACTTTAGAAATTGTAATATATAAATGGAAAACATACGTTGTGAAAAATGTAGCACAGACACTCCGGTAAAAAGCGTACATTGGCAGCCTCGCCCCAGATAAGAAGATAGAGGCCCATGTAGAGTAGTTTCCTCTGTTTCCCTTCTTCTTGACCTTGAGGGAGCCTGCAGAACATTAAATTTAGTTTAACTACAGAGCATAAAAAAACTTCATGCACACAGCTATCAACTACCATGAAACATTTAAATGAGGAACAGTGCGTAGATATATAACTCACCTTAAGCTGTGCTTTCTTTCCAAGAACTTGCACCAGGTTTTATAATTTTTGAAGAGCTTGTTCATAACTACATCAATAGCTCGGTCATCAAGCTGCATCACAGTGACTTTGTAAGTTATATTGTTAAACAGATACCTTTGTGCTAAACAGATACATAAAGAAACAATTTAAAGCGATTAAAGTGCGAAGGTAGTTCGTAAACAAGGAAAAAGAACATAGTTAATGCATCTGGACACCACAGTCCATGACCCAGCCAACTATTTAAAAGTTACAAAGTGACCCTGAATTAGGGTGTTGGATGGAAACTTAAGATATCAGAGTAAATACATATTCAAGTGCAAGTGTCAAGAGAGTTCTGCAAAATGGATAGAGGTAGGTTTTACATGAGGTGCATGCCTTGTTACTCGGCTCAGGCTTAGGGACCAGCCTTGCATGAGGATGGGCAAGTTGCAAGATCAAATGCTCCCTCTGGTTCCTAACATTGTCTTTCTGGAAAACAATATCAAACGAAATAAAATAAATAGCCACTCTTCTAGTAATAGAATTAATCTTGAAACAGTACATGCCTGAAACCCAAACATTGCCTTTAGCCAATCAAGAAGATCAAGTTCTCCTGATTTCTGCTGTTGTTGATCAACAGATGCTGGCCAATTTAGGCCGCGTGTGTTCCTGAGAGCAGACACTGCTGCCTTAATCTGCAGTTTCACATATATAGATGATTAAAAGTACACACTACCCAATATGAATAGAAGTAAATAAAAGGTGGTGTACCTCTTCAAACTGCATGATGCACTGTGATTCCCCGGCAGAATCAAGAGGTAGAATGTTGTAGGGAGCATATATAACCTGCTTTGCCTCAACATCTCTTGCTGATGCAATGATCTAGGCGTACAAAGATCATTTACATTGAGTACCGAATAAAACCATAAAAATAAACAATTCAATAAAAAGGCGGGAGCTGACATCAGCAGGAACTTCTTCGGCCTTTTCAGACTTGTTAACGGCGCAGAGGACTTCAAAAAGAACTCCGGCCACCTGATAAGCTTTTCCAAGTTGGGCTCTGTTAATAAAGACAACAAGTAGAAGATGTGAATCAATGTTTTAATCTATATAATCTTTTTCTTTTTCTTGTTACAGATATGCTTGACTAATTAATTACCTATCTGCCTTTTCCCCCTGATCGAGTGCCTTGACATAGTTTTCATAATATTGTTTGTAAAAACTCTCAATTTCCCGCGCATCCGTTTTCTTAACACGAGCGGCAACACTGGGGGCGTCGTCCTGATGAAACACAATCCCTTCTTCAGTTGCTTTGCAGTCCAAATTCAAGGTATAGTTTATTGTATATATCAGACATTTTAGAAATTTGAAAGTGAAGGTTGCAAGTGAGACCAAAGTCCTAAACTTAGGAAGACGAATCCATTTCCATGAGCCCTAATCCCCCTTAGGGGATGTTACATCTAACTTTCAAATTTTACCTATTTTTTTAGCACAGCTTCATATATCAAGTTTTCTAATCTTTAATTTTTCTTCTTTAAAGTAAGGGTGTCATTTTACTCAACTAACTTTTCTAAACTTTTGTTAAATAAATAATAATCGGGTGGGTGGGTAATGCCCCCGTCAGTGATCCAAATTTACCGTTCAAAAAAAATAAAACATATAAAA